>OX401419.1:12602381-13166900 GCA_947846245.1 Cerastoderma edule
AGACTGGAAAAACCCGGGAAAAAAAGGAGAATAAAGATTCAAAAAGGGAAAATAACTCTTCATGAGTTTTCGTAGTGGCTAACCACTATGGCCATTTTGCCGCTTTGCCACATATGGAAAAGCCCGTTTCCCTTTTTTTGCTAATGGTATAACCGGTGTTAACATAACTTGTTACTCGTACGTATGTTACCGTTATCCGCTCTCCGAGCGCTTCGCGCTCTGAGAGAGCGGTATTAAATTATTGCTTGGCTGAGCAGTTTAAATAATTAAAAAGAAAGAACTAAACAGTAAATGTGTAGTTTGGAAAAAAAATATTGTCATTTACGGGAATCGAACTTGGACCGCTGGCGTGACAAGCGAGAGTGTTATCCATTAGGCTATCGAGGCTTGTGAATGGAATGTAGGAAAACTAAGACGTATTGTTTAAAGCCATACTTGCACTCTTTTACACTTAAATTGTGAAACGCAATATTCTCTGCCCTATCAGAGGATTGTGTTTTCTTTTTAATCACTGTTTGAACCATAGTTTGAAAACTCTTTCACTTTGGGACAGTGGAAAATTCGGCGTTTGGTAAAGGGTTAAAGTATCTAATATTCTTAGGAACAAAGGACCGAACTACACTTCAGTTTATGCGTCCGTGTGACAATGTAGTTCGGCGCTGATCGGACAGATTGAGAATTAGCAGAAAAAAGCGATTGGCATAATGAAACCCCTTGTCAAAGTCAACAGAACTCTACGAAATAGTGTTTGCAAATGGCAGTGCTGGTGCTCTTTTATTACTTTAGATTGTCTTCCTACACCGCCCCGGCCGTTCACATGTATAGTGAGCGAGAAAAGCATGCCCGCAGCTATTTATCCACATATTGAGGGATCGATTCAAAACTGAAGTAAGGCATGTACAAATATGAAGCACTTACTGCCGTATTGCAGTGGTCAGGAAAAATCGTAAACAAATACGGTGAACGTGAAAAGGCGCCTAACAAGCTGCATGAACCGGTTCCCCTATTTCCCACTTTCCTTCTCTTATACATTACCTGCAACATCATGCATCTGCATGTCCACGTGTATTTATGTTCAAAGAAAATGGAACATTCCCAAGCGGAACATTGTGATAAAAGAAGGCAATGTTGTTTTTTTCCTGAGAAACAATGCTTCTATGTTTCAATGCTTTTTATATTGGATGTTAAATGGATATGCCTCCTTATGGCAAAGGAGAGTCTGCATCACACCTCACTTTATCGCATCTGCTGCAGAGCACTTTAGAGACCACTGTAATTAAAGGATGAAATGGTTGTTATAAGCAATTTCCCCTTTTCCAACATTGGTTTCTACCCATAATGTTTGAAAAAGCACTGTATACCACTTGCGGTAACGTGGCGTCTGCTACCGCTCTTAAATTGGACATCTCAAAGTGATACATGCGGGATCAATCTTATATATATTTGGAGACTTTCCTTGATATTCCGAATGCTCATTAACGAACCCTGTACCCAGCACATGTCACTACAACATACATCAAGATCCGACACCAGTCCAATCCAATGCACTTTCTGCTGTCTCCTCATATTCAATCACGGCTTATCTCCCGTTCATTACCCACCCATGTTTGAACCCCGAACGGCGCTTAGCCAATGCTCGTATCAAAACTGTCTTGATATTTACATGTACACAAAACAATGCCTACAATAACAAGTAGTTACCACAAGTATCAGCTGACGATAACTCGAGAAAATGGCCGCTGAAAAACGCTCAAAAGGCACATTTTCAACCTCTTTTTCTAACAGTTTTGGGTCCAAAACTTGGCCATGGCTCATCGACTAAGCGTCTGTTCATCAGGTTTTTGGACTAGAATTGTACACAAAGCATTGTCAACAATAATGACTAGTCCTCACAAGTAGCAGTTGACGATAATTCGATAATATGGTCACTGAGTATCGCTCAGAATCCACATTTCCAACCTCTTTTTTGTCGTCTTGGGTCCGAAATTTGGCCATTGCTCATTCACTAAGCGTTTGTTCATCATGTCTTTGGGTTAGAATTGTACCTAGGACATGTACCAACAATATCTACCAACATTACATGGGTATGCCATCCAATAAAGGCTTCAACGCCTAGAAACCGTCCATGAATCGCACATTTTACACTCACGCAACCCGTTTTCCAACCATAGCTCGAACCCCTGCTGACACCTAGCCAATGCTTCTATCGGAACAAATCTTATCTTATTTTCTTCATAGAGTCCTTAGGTACACAAAGCAATGTCAACAATAATAACTAGTTTTCACAAGTAGCAGCTGACAATAATTCGATAATATGGTCACTGAGTATCGCTCAGAATCCACATTTCCAACCTCTTTTTTGTCGTCTTGGGTCCGAAATTTGGCCATTGCTCATTCACTAAGCGTTTGTTCATCATGTCTTTGGGTTAGAATTGTACCTAGGACATGTACCAACAATATATACCAACATTACATGGGTATGTTTCTTCAACGCCTAGAAACCGTCCAAGAATCGCACATTTTACACTCACGCAACCCGTTTTCCAACCATAGCTCGAACCCCTGCTGACACCTAGCCAAGCTTCTATCGGAACAAATCTTATCTTATTTTCTTCATAGAGTCCTTAGGTACACAAAGCAACGTCAACAATAATAAGTAGTTTTCACAAGTAGCAGCTGACAATAATTCGATAATATGGTCACTGAGTATCGCTCAGAATCCACATTTCCAACCTCTTTTTGTCGTCTTGGGTCCGAAATTTGGCCATTGCTCATTCACTAAGCGTTTGTTCATCATGTCTTTGGGTTAGAATTGTACCTAGGACATGTACCAACAATATATACCAACATTACATGGGTATGTTTCTTCAACGCCTAGAAACCGTCCAAGAATCGCACATTTTACACTCACGCAACCCGTTTTCCAACCATAGCTCGAACCCCTGCTGACACCTAGCCAAGCTTCTATCGGAACAAATCTTATCTTATTTTCTTCATAGAGTCCTTAGGTACACAAAGCAACGTCAACAATAATAACTCGTTTTCACAAGTAGCAGCTGACGATAATTCGATAATATGGTCACTGAGTATCGCTCAGAATCCACATTTCCAACCTCTTTTTTGTCGTCTTGGGTCCGAAATTTGGCCATTGCTCATTCACTAAGCGTTTGTTCATCATGTCTTTGGGTTAGAATTGTACCTAGGACATGTACCAACAATATATACCAACATTACATGGGTATGTTTCTTCAACGCCTAGAAACCGTCCAAGAATCGCACATTTTACACTCACGCAACCCGTTTTCCAACCATAGCTCGAACCCCTGCTGACACCTAGCCAATGCTTCTATCAGAACAAATCTTATCTTATTTTCTTCATAGAGTCCTTAGGTACACAAAGCAACGTCAGCAATAATAACTAGTTTTCACAAGTAGCAGCTGACGATAATTAGATAATATGGTCACTGAGAATCGCTCAGAATCCACATTTCCAACCTCTTTTTTGTCGTCTTGGGTCCGAAATTTGGCCATTGCTCATTCACTAAGGCTTTGTTCATCATGTGTTTGGGTTAGAATTGTACCTAGGACATGTACCAACAATATATACCAACATTACATGGGTATATTTCTTCAACGCCTAGAAACCGTCCAGAATCGCACATTTTACACTCACGCAACCCGTTTTCCAACCATAGCTCGAACCCCTGCTGACACCTAGCCAATGCTTCTATCGGAACAAATCTTATCTTATTTTCTTCATAGGGTCCTTGGGTACACAAATCAGCGTCAACAATAATAACTAGTTTTCACAAGTAGCAGCTGACGATAATTCGATAATATGGTCACTGAGTATCGCTCAGAATCCACATTCCCAACCTCTTTTTTGTCGTCTTGGGTCCGAAATCTGGCCATTGCTCATCGACTAAGCGTGTGTTTATCACGTTTTTGACTGAAAACAGCCGTGTAATATATTTGGTTTGTGTTTCTAAAGATATACCAGCAAGAGAAGCAGTATGTTGGTACTTTTTTAATTAGGGAGAACAAGCAATAGGGTGTCCGACGGCGTGACTCTTCCATAATAAAGACACTATAACTGTCGTGTTCAATGTGGCAGCGATTGTAAAAGTTAATTCGTCCAAGCGTCGAATAAACCATTGATTGGCTGAGCGGTTATAATTAAAAAGAAATAACTAAACAACAAAACTATAGTTTTGAAAAAGAATCGTCCTTCACGGGATTCGAACTTGGAGCGCCGGCGTGAGAGACGGTAGAGGCATCCACTACGGTACCGAGGCTTGTGCATGTTTATAGCTAAGAAGTCATCTTTAACTATTCTCTTTATGTTTTCAGGTCAATACCATTTTGATACTCAACCATTTCGTTGAAGGATCTCTTATTCGTTTGATTAAACAACGATTTTATTAATATTATTAGACTTTCCTTCATAAGGCCCACTTTCGCAACATGTCTATTCTTATACTCACTAATCCAGATACAAAGTTAGAATGCAATACGTGACAGCATTAATTGTGTTCGTGCATAAATATGTTCGTAAACAATTGATTATTTATGCATGTGTAGCTTCATTTATATGCTATTCCGAATGCTAGATAACCAAATCTATTTTGATAATTGCCTGGCAGTATCCTCCGTTTGTGTTTCTAGAGATAAACGAGCAAGAGAAGCGGCGTGATGGCCCCAATAGGGAGAAGAATCAAGAGTTTGACAAACGTCATGACTCTTCCAACAATAACGATACACTTAAACTGCCGTGTTCAATTTGGCAGCGATTGTCAAATATAATTCGTCCAATTACTTGTTAAGTTATTGCTTGGCTGAGCAGTTTAAATGATTAAAAAGAAAGAACTAAACAATAAATGTATAGTTTGGAAAAAAAATATTGTCATTGACGGGAATCGAACTTGGAGCGCTGGCGTGACAAGCGAGAGTGTTATCCATTAGGCTATCGAGGCTTGTGAATGGAATGTAGGAAAACTAAGACGTAGTGTTTAAAGCCATACTTGCACTCTTTTACACTTAAATTGTGAAACGCAATATTTTCTGCCCTATCAGAGGATTGTGTTTTCTTTTTAAATCACTGTTTGAACCATAGTTTGAAAACCCTTTCACTTTGGGACAGTGGAAAATTCGGCGTTTGGTAAAGGGTTAAAGTATCTAATATTCTTGGGAACAAAGGACCGAACTACACTTCAGTTTATGCGTCCGTGTGACAATGTAGTTCGGCGCTGATCGGACAGATTGAAAATTAGCAGAAAAAAGCGATTGGCATAATGAAACCCCTTGTCAAAGTCAACAGAACTCTACGAAATAGTGTTTGCAAATGGCAGTGCTGGTGCTCTTTTATTACTTTAGATTGTCTTCCTACTCCGCCCCGGCCGTTCACATGTATAGTGAGCGAGAAAAGCATGCCCGCAGCTATTTATCCACACATTGAGGGATCGATTCAAAACTGAAGTAAGGCATGTACAAATATGAAGCACTTACTGCCGTATTGCAGTGGTCAGGTAAAATGGTAAACAAATACGGTGAACGTGAAAAGGCGCCTAACAAGCTGCATGAACCGGTTCCCCTATTTCCCACTTTCCTTCTCTTATACATTACCTGCAACATCATGCATCTGCATGTCCATGTGTATTTATGTTCAAAGAAAATGGAACATTCCCAAGCGGAACATTGTGATAAAAGAAGGCAATGTTGTTTTTTTTCTGAGAAACAATGGTTCTATGTTTCATTGCTTTTTATATTCGATGTTAAATGGATATGCCTCCTTATGGCAAAGGAGAGTCTGCATCACACCTCACTTTATCGCATCTGCTGCAGAGCACTTTAGAGACCACTGTAATAAAAGGATGAAATGGTTGTTATAAGCAATTTCCCCTTTTCCAACATTGGTTTCTACCCATAATGTTTGAAAAGCACTGTATACCACTTGCGGTAACGTGGCGTCTGCTACCGCTCTTAAATTGGACATCTCAAAGTGATACATGCGGGATCAATCTTATATATATTTGGAGACTTTCCTTGATATTCCGAATGCTCATTACCGAACCCTGTACCCAGCACAAGTCACTACAACATACATCAAGATCCGACACCAGTCCAATCCAATGCACTTTCTGCTGTCTCCTCATATTCAATCACGGCTTATCTCCCGTTCATTACCCACCCATGTTTGAACCCCGAACGGCGCTTAGCCAATGCTCGTATCAAAACTGTCTTGATATTTACATGTACACAAACCAATGCCTACAATAACAAGTAGTTACCACAAGTATCAGCTGACGATAACTCGAGAAAATGGCCACTGAAAAACGCTCAAAAGGCACATTTTCAACCTCTTTTTCTAACAGTTTTGGGTCCAAAACTTGGCCATGGCTCATCGACTAAGCGTCTGTTCATCAGGTTTTGGGCTAGAATTGTACCTAGGACATGTACCTACATTATCTACCAACATCACATGGCTATGCCATCCAATGCGGGCTTCAACGCCTAGAAACCGTAAAGAAATCGAACATTTTACACTCAAAAAACCGGTTTTCCAACCATAGCTCGAACCCCTGCTGACACCTAGCCAATGCTTCTATCGGAACAAATCTTATCTTATTTTCTTCATAGAGTCCTTAGGTACACAAAGCAACGTCAACAATAATGACTAGTCTTCACAAGTAGCAGTTGACGATAATTCGATTATATGGTCACTGAGTATCGCTCATAATCCACATTTTCAACCTCTTTTTTGTCGTCTTGGGTCCGAAATTTGGCCATTGCTCATTCACTAAGCGTTTGTTCATCATTGGGTTAGAATTGTACCTAGGACATGTACCAACAATATATACCAACATTACATGGGTATGTTTCTTCAACGCCCAGAAACCGTCCAAGAATCGCACATTTTACACCCACGCAACCCGTTTTCCAACCATAGCTCGAACCCCTGCTGACACCTAGCCAATGCTTCTATCCGAACAAATCTTATCTTATTTTCTTCATAGAGTCCTTAGGTACACAAAGCAACGTAAACAATAATAAATAGTTTTCACAAGTAGTAGCTGACGATAATTTGATAATATGGTCACTGAGTATCGCTCAGAATCCACATTTCCAACCTCTTTTTTGTCGTTTTGGGTCCGAAATTTGGCCATTGCTCATTCACTGAGGGTTTGTTCATCATGTCTTTGGGTTAGAATTGTACCTAGGACATGTACCAACAATATATACCAACATTACATGGGTATGCCATCCAATATGGTCTTTAACGCCTAGAAACCGTCCAAGAATCGCACATTTTACACTAACGCAACCCGTTTTCCAACCATAGCTCGAACCCCTGCTGACACCTAGCCGATGCTTCTATCGGAACAAATCTTATCTCATTTTCTTCATAGAGTCCTTAGGTACACAAAGCAACGTCAATAATAATGACTAGTCTTCACAAGTAGCAGCTGACGATAATTCGATAATATGGTCACTGAGTATCGCTCAGAATCCACATTTCCAACCTCTTTTTGTCGTCTTGGGTCCGAAATCTGGCCATTGCTCATCGACTAAGCGTCTGTTTATCACGTTTTTGACTGAAAACAGCCGTGTAATATATTTGGTTTGTGTTTCTAAAGATATACCAGCAAGAGAAGCAGTATGTTGGTACTATTTTAATTAGGGAGAACAAGCAATAGGGTGTCCGACGGCGTGACTCTTCCATAATAAAGACACACTATAACTGTCGTGTTCAATGTGGCAGCGATTGTAAAAGTTAATTCGTCCAAGCGTCGAATAAACCATTGATTGGCTGAGCAGTTATAATTAAAAAGAAATAACTAAACAACAAAACTATAGTTTTGAAAAAGAATCGTCCTTCACGGGATTCGAACTTGGAGCGCCGGCGTGAGAGACGATAGCGGCATCCACTACGCTACCGAGGCTTGTGCATGATTATAGCTAAGAAGTTATCTTTAACTATTCTCTTTATGTTTTCAGGTCAATGCCATTTTGATACTCAGCTATTTCGTTGAAGGATATCTTATTCGTTTGATTAAACAACGATTTTATTAATATTATTAGACTTTCCTTCATAAAGCCCACTTTCGCAACATGTCTATTCTTATACTCACTAATCGAGATACAAAGTTAGAATGCAATACGTGACAGCATTAATTGTGTTCGTGCATAAATATGTTCGTAAACAATTGATTATTTATGCATGTGTATCTTCATTCATATGCTATTCCGAATGCTAGATAAACAAATCTATTTTGATAATTGCCTGGCAGTATCCTCCGTTTATGTTTCTAGAGATAAACGAGCAAGAGAAGCGGCGTGATGGCCCCAATAGGGAGAAGAATCAAGAGTTTGACTAACGTCATGACTCTTCCAACAATAACGATACACTTAAACTGCCGTGTTCAATTTGGCAGCGATTGTCAAATATAATTCGTCCAATTACTTATTTAATTATTGCTTGGCTGAGCAGTTTAAATAATTAAAAAGAAAGAACTAAACAATAAATGTATAGTTTGGAAAAAAATATTGTCATTAACGGGAATCGAACTTGGACCGCTGGCGTGACAAGCGAGAGTGTTATCCATTAGGCTATCGAGGCTTGTGAATGGAATGTAGGAAAACTAAGACGTATTGTTTAAAGCCATACTTGCACTCTTTTACACTTAAATTGTGAAACGCAATATTCTCTGCCCTATCAGAGGATTGTGTTTTCTTTTTAATCACTGTTTGAACCATAGTTTGAAAACTCTTTCACTTTGGGACAGTGGAAAATTCGGCGTTTGGTAAAGGGTTAAAGTATCTAATATTCTTGGGAACAAAGGACCGAACTACACTTCAGTTTATGCGTCCGTGTGACAATGTAGTTCGGCGCTGATCGGACAGATTGAGAATTAGCAGAAAAAAGCGATTGGCATAATGAAACCCCTTGTCTAAGTCAACAGAACTCTACGAAATAGTGTTTGCAAATGGCAGTGCTGGTGCTCTTTTATTACTTTAGATTGTCTTCCTACACCGCCCCGGCCGTTGACATGTATAGTGAGCGAGAAAAGCATGCCCGCAGCTATTTATCCACACATTGAGGGATCGATTCAAAACTGAAGTAAGGCATGTACAAATATGAAGCACTTACTGCCGTATTGCAGTGGTCAGGTAAAATGGTAAACAAATACGGTGAACGTGAAAAGGCGCCTAACAAGCTGCATGAACCGGTTCCCCTATTTCCCACTTTCTTTCTCTTATACACTACCTGCAACATCATGCATCTGCATGTCCACGTGTATTTATGTTCAAAGAAAATGGAACATTCCCAAGCGGAACATTGTGATAAAAGAAGGCAATGTTTTTTTTTTCTGAGAAACAATGCTTCTATGTTTCAATGCTTTTTATATTGGATGTTAAATGGATATGCCTCCTTATGGCAAAGGAGAGTCTGCATCACACCTCACTTTATCGCATCTGCTGCAGAGCACTTTAGAGACCACTGTAATTAAACGATGAAATGGTTGTTATAAGCAATTTCCCCTTTTCCAACATTGGTTTCTACCTATAATGTTTGAAAAAGCACTGTATACCACTTGCGGTAACGTGGCGTCTGCTACCGCTCTTAAATTGGACATTTCAAAGTGATACATGCGGGATCAATCTTATATATATTTGGAGACTTTCCTTGATATTCCGAATGCTCATTAACGAACCCTTGTACCCAGCACATGTCACTACAACATACATCAAGATCCGACACCAGTCCAATCCAATGCACTTTCTGCTGTCTCCTCATATTCAATCACGGCTTATCTCCCGTTCATTACCCACCCATGTTTGAACCCCGAACGGCGCTTAGCCAATGCTCGTATCAAAACTGTCTTGATATTTACATGTACACAAAACAATGCCTACAATAACAAGTAGTTACCACAAGTATCAGCTGACGATAACTCGAGAAAATGGCCGCTGAAAACGCTCAAAAGGCACATTTTCAACCTCTTTTTCTAACAGTTTTGGGTCCAAAACTTGGCCATGGCTCATCGACTAAGCATCTGTTCATCAGGTTTTTGGGCTAGAATTGTACCTAGGACATGTACCTACATTATCTACCAACATCACATGGCTATGCCATCCAATGCGGGCTTCAACGCCTAGAAACCGTAAAGAAATCGAACATTTTACACTCAGAAACCGGTTTTCCAACCATAGCTCGAACCCCTGCTGACACCTAGCCAATGCTTCTATCGGAACAAATCTTATCTCATTTTCTTCATAGAGTCCTTAGGTACACAAAGCAACGTCAACAATAATGACTAGTTTCACAAGTAGCAGTTGACGATAATTCGATAATATGGTCACTGAGTATCGCTCAGAATCCACATTTCCAACCTCTTTTTTGTCGTCTTGGGTCCGAAATTTGGCCATTGCTCATTCACTAAGCGTTTGTTCATCATTTCTTTGGGTTAGAATTGTACTTAGGACATGTACCAACAATATATACCAACATTACATGGGTATGTTTCTTCAACGCCTAGAAACCGTCCAAGAATCGCACAATTTACACTCACTCAACCCGTTTTCCAACCATAGCTCGAACCCCTGCTGACACCTAGCCAATGCTTCTATCGGAACAAATCTTATCTTATTTTCTTCATAAAGTCCTTATGTACAAAAGCAACGTCAACAATAATAACTAGTTTTCACAAGTAGCAGCTGACGATAGTTCGATAATATGGTCACTGAGTATCGCTCAGAATCCACATTTCCAACCTCTTTTTTGTCGTCTTGGGTCCGAAATTTGGCCATTGCTCATTCACTAAGCGTTTGTTCATCATATCTTTGGGTTAGAATTGTACCTAGGACATGTACCAACAATATATACCAACATTACATGGGTATGTTTCTTCATCGCCTAGAAACCGTCCAAGAATCGCACATTTTACACTCACGCAACCCGTTTTCCAACCATAGCTCGAACCCCTGCTGACACCTAGCCAATGCTTCTATCGGAACAAATCTTATCTTATTTTCTTCATAGAGTCCTTAGGTACACAAAGCAACGTCAACAATAATAACTAGTTTTCACAAGTAGCAGCTGACGATAATTCGATAATATGGTCACTGAGTATCGCTCAGAATCCACATTTCCAACCTCTTTTTTGTCGTCTTGGGTCCGGAATTTGGCCATTGCTCATTCACTAAGCGTTTGTTCATCATGTCTTTGGGTTAGAATTGTACCTAGGACATGTACCAACAATATATACCAACATTACATGGGTATGCCATCCAATAAAGGCTTCAACGCCTAGAAACCGTCCAAGAATCGCACATTTTACACTCACGCAACCCGTTTTCCAACCATAGCTCGAACCCCTGCTGACACCTAGCCAATGCTTCTATCGGAACAAATCTTATCTCATTTTCTTCATAGAGTCCTTAGGTACACAAAACAACGTCAACAATAATGACTAGTCTTCACAAGTAGCAGCTGACGATAATTCGATAATATGGTCACTGAGTATCGCTCAGAATCCACATTTCCAACCTCTTTTTTGTCGTCTTGGGTCCGAAATCTGGCCATTGCTCATCGACTAAGCGTCTGTTTATCACGTTTTTGACTGAAAACAGCCGTGTAATATATTTGGTTTGTGTTTCTAAAGATATACCAGCAAGAGAAGCAGTATGTTGGTACTTTTTAATTAGGGAGAACAAGCAATAGGGTGTCCGACGGCGTGACTCTTTCCATAATAAAGACACACTATAACTGTCGTGTTCAATGTGGCAGCGATTGTAAAAGTTAATTCGTCCAAGCGTCGAATAAACCATTGATTGGCTGAGCAGTTATAATTAAAAAGAAATAACTAAACAACAAAACTATAGTTTTGAAAAAGAATCGTCCTTCACGGGATTCGAACTTGGAGCGCCGGCGTGAGAGACGGTAGCGGCATCCACTACGCTACCGAGGCTTGTGCATGATTTTAGCTAAGAAGTTATCTTTAACTATTCTCTTTATGTTTTCAGGTCAATGCCATTTTGATACTCAGCTATTTCGTTGAAGGATCTCTTATTCGTTTGATTAAACAACGATTTTATTAATATTATTAGACTTTCCTTCATAAGGCCCACTTTCGCAACATGTCTATTCTTATACTCACTAATCGAGATACAAAGTTAGAATGCAATACGTGACAGCATTAATTGTGTTCGTGCATAAATATGTTCGTAAACAATTGATTATTTATGCATGTGTATCTTCATTCATATGCTATTCCGAATGCTAGATAACCAAATCTATTTTGATAATTGCCTGGCAGTATCCTCCGTTTGTGTTTCTAGAGATAAACGAGCAAGAGAAGCGGCGTGATGGCCCCAATAGGGAGAAGAATCAAGAGTTTGACTAACGTCATGACTCTTCCAACAATAACGATACACTTAAACTGCCGTGTTCAATTTGGCAGCGATTGTCAAATATAATTCGTCCAATTACTTATTAAATTATTGCTTGGCTGAGCAGTTTAAATAATTAAAAAGAAAGAACAAAACAATAAATGTTTAGTTTGGAAAAAAAATATTGTCATTAACGGGAATCGAACTTGGACCGCTGGCGTGACAAGCGAGAGTGTTATCCATTAGGCTATCGAGGCTTGTGAATGGAATGTAGGAAAACTAAGACGTATTGTTTAAAGCCATACTTGCACTCTTTTACACTTAAATTGTGAAACGCAATATTCTCTGCCCTATCAGAGGATTGTGTTTTCTTTTTAATCGCTGTTTGAACCATAGTTTGAAAACTCTTTCACTTTGGGACAGTGGAAAATTCGGCGTTTGGTAAAGGGTTAAAGTATCTAATATTCTTGGGAACAAAGGACCGAACTACACTTCAGTTTATGCGTCCGTGTGACAATGTAGTTCGGCGCTGATCGGACAGATTGAGAATTAGCAGAAAAAAGCGATTGGCATAATGAAACCCCTTGTCAAAGTCAACAGAACTCTACGAAATAGTGTTTGCAAATGGCAGTGCTGGTGCTCTTTTATTACTTTAGATTGTCTTCCTACACCGCCCCGGGGTTCACATGTATAGTGAGCGAGAAAAGCATGCCCGCAGCTATTTATCCACACATTGAGGGATCGATTCAAAACTGAAGTAAGGCATGTACAAATATGAAGCACTTACTGCCGTATTGCAGTGGTCAGGTAAAATGGTAAACAAATACGGTGAACGTGAAAAGGCGCCTAACAAGCTGCATGAACCGGTTCCCCTATTTCCCACTTTCCTTCTCTCATACATTACCTGCAACATCATGCATCTGCATGTCCACGTGTATTTATGTTCAAAGAAAATGGAATATTCCAAAGCGGAACATTGTGATAAAAGAAGGCAATGTTTTTTTTTCCTGAGAAACAATGCTTCTATGTTTCAATGCTTTTTATATTGGATGTTAAATGGATATGCCTCCTTATGGCAAAGGAGAGTCTGCATCACACCTCACTTTATCGCATCTGCTGCAGAGCACTTTAGAGACCACTGTAATTAAAGGATGAAATGGTTGTTATAAGCAATTTCCCCTTTTCCAACATTGGTTTCTACCCATAATGTTTGAAAAAGCACTGTATACCACTTGCGGTAACGTGGCGTCTGCTACCGCTCTTAAATTGGACATCTCAAAGTGATACATGCGGGATCAATCTTATATATATTTGGAGACTTTCCTTGATATTCCGAATGCTCATTAACGAACCCTGTACCCAGCACATGTCACTACAACATACATCAAGATCCGACACCAGTCCAATCCAATGCACTTTCTGCTGTCTCCTCATATTCAATCACGGTTTATCTCCCGTTCATTACCCACCCATGTTTGAACCCCGAACGGCGCTTAGCCAATGCTCGTATCAAAACTGTCTTGATATGTACATGTACACAAAACAATGCCTACAATAACAAGTAGTTACCACAAGTATCAGCTGACGATAACTCGAGAAAATGGCCGCTGAAAAACGCTCAAAAGGCACATTTTCAACCTCTTTTTCTAACAGTTTTGGGTCCAAAACTTGGCCATGGCTCATCGACTAAGCGTCTGTTCATCAGGTTTTTGGGCTAGAATTGTACCTAGGACATGTACCTACATTATCTACCAACATCACATGGCTATGCCATCCAATGCGGGCTTCAACGCCTAGAAACCGTAAAGAAATCGAACATTTTACACTCAAGAAACCGGTTTTCCAACCATAGCTCGAACCCCTGCTGACACCTAGCCAAAGCTTCTATCGGAACAAATCTTATCTCATTTTCTTCATAGAGTCTTTAGGTACACAAAGCAACGTCAACAATAATGACTTGTCTTCACAAGTAGCAGTTGACGATAATTCGATAATATGGTCACTGAGTATCGCTCAGAATCCACATTTCCAACCTCTTTTTGTCGTCTTGGGTCCGAAATTTGGCCATTGCTCATTCACTAAGCGTTTGTTCATCATGTCTTTGGGTTAGAATTGTACCTAGGACATGTACCAACAATATATACCAACATTACATGGGTATGTTTCTTCAACGCCTAGAAACCGTCCAAGAATCGCACATTTTACACTCACGCAACCCGTTTTCCAACTATAGCTCGAACCCCTGCTGACACCTAGCCAATGCTTCTATCGGAACAAATCTTATCTTATTTTCTTCATAGAGTCCTTAGGTACACATAGCAACGTCAACAATAAAAACTAGTTTTCACAAGTAGCAGCTGACGATAATTCGATAATATAGTCACTGAGTATCGCTCAGAATCCACATTTCCAACCTCTTTTTTGTCGTCTTGGGTCCGAAATTTGGCCATTGCTCATTCACTAAGGGTTTGTTCATCATGTCTTTGGGTTAGAATTGTACCTAGGACATGTACCAACAATATATACCAACATTACATGGATATGCCATCCAATAAAGGCTTCAACGCCTAGAAACTGTCCAAGAATCGTACATTTTACACTCACGCAACCCGTTTTCCAACCATAGCTCGAACCCCTGCTGACACCTAGCCAATGCTTCTATCGGAACAAATCTTATCTCATTTTCTTCATAGAGTCCTTAGGTACACAAAGCAACGTCAACAATAATAACTCGTTTTCACAAGTAGCAGCTGACGATAATTCGATAATATGGTCACTGAGTATCGCTCAGAATCCACATTTCCAACCTCTTTTTTGTCGTCTTGGGTCCGAAATCTGGCCATTGCTCATCGACTAAGCGTCTCTTTATCACGTTTTAGAGTGAAAACAGCCTTGTAATATATTTGGTTTGTGTTTCTTAAGATATACCAGCAAGAGAAGCAGTATGTTGGTACTTTTTTAACTAGGGAGAACAAGCAATAGGGTGTCTGACGGCGCGACTCTTCCATAATAAAGACACACTATAACTGTCGTGTTCAATGTGGCAGCGATTGTAAAAGTTAATTCGTCCAAGCGTCGAATAAACCATTGATTGGCTGAGCAGTTATAATTAAAAAGAAATAACTAAACAACAAAACTATAGTTTTGAAAAACAATCGTCCTTCACGGGATTCGAACTTGGAGCGCCGGCGTGAGAGACGGTAGCGGCATCCACTACGCTACCGAGGCTTGTGCATGATTATAGCTAAGAAGTTATCTTTAACTATTCTCTTTATGTTTTCAGGTCAATACCATTTTGATACTCAGCCATTTCGTTGAAGGATCTCTTATTCGTTTGATTAAACAACGATTTTATTAATATTATTAGACTTTCCTTCATAAGGCCCACTTTCGCAACATGTCTATTCTTATACTCACTAATCGAGATACAAAGTTAGAATGCAATACGTGACAGCATTAATTGTGTTCGTGCATAAATATGTTCGTAAACAATTGATGATTTATGCATGTGTATCCTCATTCATATGCTATTCCGAATGCTAGATAACCGAATCTATTTTGATAATTGCCTGGCAATATCCTCCGTTTGTGTTCCTAGAGATAAACGAGCAAGAGAAGCGGCGTGATGGCCCCAATAGGGAGAAGAATCAAGAGTTTGACTAACGTCATGACTCTTCCAACAATAACGATACACTTAAACTGCCGTGTTCAATTTGGCAGCGATTGTCAAATATAATTCGTCCAATTATTTATTAAATTATTGCTTGGCTGAGCAGTTTAAATAATTATAAAGAAAGAACTAAACAATAAATATATAGTTTGGAAAACAAAATATTGTCATTAACGGGAATCGAACTTGGACCGCTGGCGTGACAAGCGAGAGTGCTATCCATTAGTCTATCGAGGCTTGTGAATGGAATGAAGGAAAACTAAGACGTATTGTTTAAAGCCATACTTGCACTCTTTTACACTTAAATTGTGAAACGCAATATTCTCTGCCCTATCAGAGGATTGTGTTTTCGTTTTAATCACTGTTTGAACCATAGTTTGAAAACTCTTTCACTTTGGGACAGCGGAAAATTCGGCGTTTGGTAAAGGGTTAAAGTATCTAATATTCTTGGGAACAAAGGACCGAACTACACTTCAGTTTATGCGTCCGTGTGACAATGTAGTTCGGCGCTGATCGGACAGATTGAGAATTAGCAGAAAAAGGCGATTGGCATAATAAAACCCCTTGTCAAAGTCAATAGAACTCTACGAAATAGTGTTTGCAAATGGCAGTGCTGGTGCCCTTTTATTACTTAAGATTGTCTTCCTACACCGCCCCGGCCGTTCACATGTATAGTGAGCGAGAAAAGCAAGCCCGCAGCTATTTATCCACACATCGAGGGATCGATTCAAAACTGAAGTAAGGCATGTACAAATATGAAGCACTTACTGCCGTATTGCAGTGGTCAGGTAAAATGGTAAACAAATACGGTGAACGTGAAAAGGCGCCTAACAAGCTGCATGAACCGGTTCCCCTATTTCCCACTTTCCTTCTCTTATACATTACCTGCAACATCATGCATCCCATGTCCACGTGTATTTATGTTCAAAGAAAATATCAAGAAAGTTGAGAAACTTGAGGCCAAAAAACAAGGAGAATCGGTACGGACAAGAACACGATCGGGTGTAGGATGACCTGTGGAGAAGGCTATCCGTTGATCCCAGAATTTGCAATTAGTCTCTCCCGGATTGGTTGTATACAGCCTGTATTGTTTATTTGTGGAACATTCCCAAGCGGAACATTGTGATAAAAGAAGGCAATGGTTTTTTTCCTGAGAAACAATGCTTCTATGTATCAATGCTTTTTATATTGGATGTTAAATAGATATGCATCCTTATGGCAAAGGAGAGTCTGCATCACACCTCAATTTATCGCATCTGCTGCAGAGCACTTTAGAGACCACTGTAATTAAAGGATGAAATGGTTGTTATAAGCAATTTCCCCTTTTCCAACGTTGGTTTCTACCTATAATGTTTGAAAAAGTACTGTATACCACTTGCGGTAACGTGGCGTCTGCTACCGCTCTTAAATTGGACATCTCAAAGTGATACATGCGGGATCAATCTTATATATATTTGGAGACTTTCCTTGATATTCCGAATGCTCATTAACGAACCCTGTACCCAGCACATGTCACTACAACATACATCAAGATCCGACACCAGTCCAATCCAATGCACTTTCTGCTGTCTCCTCATATTCAATCACGGCTTATCTCCCGTTCATTACCCACCCATGTTTGAACCCCGAACGGCGCTTAGCCAATGCTCTTATCAAAACTGTCTTGATATTTACATGGACACAAAACAATGCCTACAATAACAAGTAGTTACCACAAGTATCAGCTGACGATAACTCGAGAAAATGGCCGCTGAAAAACGCTCAAAAGGCACATTTTCAACCTCTTTTTCTAACAGTTTTGGGTCCAAAATTTGGCCATGGCTCATCGACTAAGCGTCTGGTTATCAGGCTTTTGGGCTAGAATTGTGCCTAGGACATGTACCTTCATTATCTACCAACATCACATGGCTATGCCATCCAATGCGGGCTTCAACGCCTAGAAACCGTAAAGAAATCGAACATTTTACACTCAAGAAACCGGTTTTCCAACCATAGCTCGAACCCCTGCTGACACCTAGCCAATGCTTCTATCGGAACAAATCTTATCTCATTTTCTTCATAGAGTCCTTAGGTACACAAAGCAACGTCAACAATAATGACTATTCTTCACAAGTAGCAGCTGACGATAATTCTATAATATGGTCACTGAGTATCGCTCAGAATCCACATTTCCAAACTCTTTTTTGTCGTCTTGGGTCCGAAATTTGGCCATTGCTCATTCACTAAGCGTTTGTTCTTCATGTCTTTGGGTTAGAATTGTACCTAGGACATGTACCAACAATATATACCAACATTACATGGGTATGCATCCAATAAAGGCTTCAACGCCTAGAAACCGTCCAAGAATCGCACATTTTACACTCACGCAACCCGTTTTCCGACCATAGCTCGAACCCCTGCTGACACCTAGCCAATGCTTCTATCGGAACAAATCTTATCTTATTTTCTTCATAGAGTCCTTAGGTACACAAAGCAACGTCAACAATAATAACTAGTTTTCACAAGTAGCAGCTGACGATAATTCGATAATATGGTCACTGAGTATCGCTCAGAATCCACATTTCCAACCTCTTTTTTGTCGTCTTGGGTCCGAATTTGGCCATTGCTCATCGACTAAGCGTCTGTTTATCATGTTTTGGGGTTAGAATGTACCTAGGACATGTAACTACAACGCATACAAACATCACATGGGTCTGTCATCTAATGCGGGCTTAAACGCATCTAAACTGTCAAAATATCGCACATTTTACACTCACGAAACTGGTCTTCCGACCATGGCTCGAACCCCTGCTGACAACTAGCCAATGCTTCTATCGGAACAGATCTTATCTTATTTCCTTCAAAGAGGCCTTAAGTACACAAAGTAACGTCAACAATAACAAATAGTTTTCACAAGTAGCAGCTGACGATAATTCGAGAATATGGTCACTGAATATCGCTCAGAATCCGATTTTCCAATCTCTTTTATACCGTCTTGGGTCCAAAGTTTGGCCATTGCTCATCGACTAAGCGTCTGTTTATCACGGTTTAGAGTGAAAACTGCCGTGTAATATACTTGGTTTGTATTTCTAAAGATATGCCAGCAAGAGAAGCAGTATGTTGGTACTTTTTTAATTAGGGAGAACAATCAATAGGGTGTCTGACGGCATGACTCTTCCATAATAAAGACACACTATAACTGTCGTGTTCAATGTGGCAGCGATTGTAAAAGTTAATTCGTCCAAGTATCGAATAAACCATTGATTGGCTGAGCAGTTATAATTAAAAAGAAATAACTAAACAACAAAACTATAGTTTTGAAAAACAATCGTCCTTCACGGGATTCGAACTTGGAGCGCCGGCGTGAGAGACGGTAGCGGCATCCACTACGCTACCGAGGCTTGTGCATGATTATAGCTAAGAAGTTATCTTTAACTATTCTCTTTATGTTTTCAGGTCAATACCATTTTGATACTCAGCCATTTCGTTGAAGGATCTCTTATTCGTTTGATTAAACAACGATTTTATTAATATTATTAGACTTTCCTTGATAAGGCCCACTTTCGCAACATGTCTATTCTTATACTCACTAATCGAGATACAAAGTAAGAATGCAATACGTGACAGTATTTATTGTGTTCGTGCATAAATATGTTCGTAAACAATTGATAATTTATGCATGTGTATCTTCATTCATATGCTATTCCGAATGCTAGATAACCGAATCTATTTTGATAATTGCCTGGCAATATCCTCCGTTTGTGTGTTCTAGAGATAAACGAGCAAGAGAAGCGGCGTGATGGCCCCAATAGGGAGAAGAATCAAGAGTTTGACTTACGTCATGACTCTTCCAACAATAACGATACACTTAAACTGTCGTGTTCAATTTGGCAGCGATTGTCAAATATAGTTCGTCCAATTACTTATCAAATTATTGCTTGGCTGAGCAGTTTAAATAATTAAAAAGAAAGAACTAAACAATAAATGTATAGTTTGGAAAAAAATATATTGTCATTAACGGGAATCGAACTTGGATCGCTGGCGTGACAAGCGAGAGTGTTATCGATTAGGCTATCGAGGCTTGTGAATGGAATGAAGGAAAACTAAGATGTATTGTTTAAAGCCATACTTGCACTCTTTTACACTTAAATTGTGAAACCCAATATTCTCTGCCCTATCAGAGGATTGTGTTTTCTTTTTAATCACTGTTTGAACCATAGTTTGAAAACTCTTTCACTTTGGGACAGTGGAAAATTCGGCGTTTGGTAAAGGGTTAAAGTATCTTATATTCTTGGGAACAAAGGACCGAACTACACTTCAGTTAATGGGTCCGTGTGACAATGTAGTTCGGCGCTGATCGGACAGATTGAGAATTAGCAGAAAAGCGATTGGCATAATGAAACCCCTTGTCAAAGTCAATAGAACTCTACGAAATAGTGTTTGCAAATGGCAGTGCTGGTGCTCTTTTATTACTTTAGACTGTCTTCCTACACCGCCCCGGCCGTTCACATGTATAGTGAGCGAGAAAAGCAAGCCCGCAGCTATTTATCCACACATTGAGGGATCGATTCAAAATTGAAGTAAGGCATGTACAAATATGAAGCACTTACTGCCGTATTGCAGTTGGCAGGTAAAATGGTAAACAAATACGGTGAACGTGAAAAGGCGCCTAACAAGCTGCATGAACCGGTTCCCCTATTTCCCACTTTCCTTCTCTTATACATTACCTGCATTATCATGCATCTGCATGTCCACGTGTATTTATGTTCAAGGAAAATATCAAGAAAGTTGAGAAACTTGAGGCCAAAAAACAAGGAGAATCGGCACGGACAAGAACACGATCGGGTGTAGGATGACCTGTGGAGAAGGCTATCCGTTGATCCCAGAATTTGCAATTAGTCTCTCCCGGATTAGTTGTATACAGCCTGTATTGTTTATTTGTGGAACATTCCCAAGCGGATCATTGTGATAAAAGAAGGCAATGGTTTTTTTCCTGAGAAACAATGCTTCTATGTTTCAATGCTTTTTATATTGGATGTTAAATGGATATGCCTCCTTATGGCAAAGGAGAGTCTGCATCACACCTCACTTTATCGCATCTGCTGCAGAGCACTTTAGAGACCACTGTAATTAAAGGATGAAATGGTTGTTATAAGCAATTTCCCCTTTTCCAACATTGGTTTCTACCCATAATGTTTGAAAAAGCACTGTATACCACTTGCGGTAACGTGGCGTCTGCTACCGCTCTTAAATTGGACATCTCAAAGTGATACATGCGGGATCAATCTTATATATATTTGGAGACTTTCCTTGATATTCCGAATGCTCATTAACGAACCCTGTACCCAGCACATGTCACTGCAACATACATCAAGATCCGACACCAGTCCAATCCAATGCACTTTCTGCTGTCTCCTCATATTCAATCACGGCTTATCTCCCGTTCATTACCCACCCATGTTTGAACCCCGAACGGCGCTTAGCCAATGCTCGTATCAAAACTGTCTTGATATTTACATGTACACAAAACAATGCCTACAATAACAAGTAGTTACCACAAGTATCAGCTGACGATAACTCGAGAAAATGGCCGCTGAAAAACGCTCAAAAGGCACATTTTCAACCTCTTTTTCTAACAGTTTTGGGTCCAAAATTTGGCCATGGCTCATCGACTAAGCGTCTGTTCATCAAGTTTTTGGGCTAGAATTGTACCTAGGACATGTACCTACATTATCTACCAACATCACATGGCTATGCCATCCAATGCGGGCTTCAACGCCTAGAAACCGTAAAGAAATCGAACATTTTACACTCAAGAAACCGGTTTTCCGACCATAGCTCGAACCCCTGCTGACACCTAGCCAATGCTTCTATCGGAACAAATCTTATCTCATTTTCTTCATAGAGTCCTTAGGTACACAAAGCAACGTCAACAATAATGACTATTCTTCACAAGTAGCAGCTGATGATAATTCTATAATATGGTCACTGTGTATCGCTCAGAATCCACATTTCCAAACACTTTTTTGTCGTCTTGGGTCCGAAATTTGGCCATTGCTCATTCACTAAGCGTTTGTTCATCATGTCTTTGGGTTAGAATTGTACCTAGGACATGTACTAACAAAATATACCAACACTACATGGGTATGCCATCCAATAAAGGCTTCAACGCCTAGAAACCGTCCAAGAATCGCACATTTTACAATCACGAAACCCGTTTTCCCACCATAGCTCGCCTCCCCCCCCCATGGCGGGGCGGGGGTAAGAAATTGTCCTGCCACTGCGCTGCTGAGTGGTAGAACCCCACCAAGTGCCTGCCCGTTTGCCGTGGGCAGCGACTCGTGTCGCCTGATGCAGGGATCCTGGTGGTTGAAAGAATCCAGGATTAGGCTAGTTAATACCCTGTTTTTTCAATACACCACTTTGGCCTAAATTTGGGCTAAACGAGAGGTCAGGAAGGCCCGACCTGATCAATCGGCTGGTCATGCCTTGTCATGGGCAACTTAATGTTTTTTTCATCAATCTTCCACCAGTACGACATATTTTCAAATTTATTTGAAACTTCTTTACCTGTAGTACCCCATGACGGTGGCCCATGGGTCAATCAGATGAAAGATTTGTTGTTTGATTGACATGCTGTGCCATCCCAAATGTATGTCGCTTGCTTGGAATGACATCTTTTGGGACACATTTGTCCAGTCTAGCCCTTTCACCCTGAGTATACCGTCCTTGTAACCCTGACTTGATCTGCGATGGGTTTCCCCAGATTAAGTCCCCTTGTTGGGCTCCATGGTGGGCGGGGACCAAGGATGGTGAACTTTTTAAATTAATATGGAATCCCATAAAAAAAGCTGCCAAGCATACCCTTTCTGAGGCGGAGTCTTCTCCTTCACCAATAAATTTTCCTAGATTTATTGTGGAAGCAGAAGATTTATCCAAACCTATTACACATAAGTCACCCTTTGCTATCGAGAAAACCATAAAAAGTATTCTCGGTACACCAAAGTCAGTCAAAAAACAAAAAATCAACACAATACTAATCGAATGCTTCACAAAGCAACAAACAACCAATATACTTAAACACAAAAACTTCCTCAATCAACCTGTAAACATCTTTGCACATCCAACACTTAATTCTTGTAAGGGAGTAATCCGTTGCAAGGATCATACATACTGCTCCTCTCTCGATGACATCAAGGACAACTTGAAATCCCAGTCTGTCTCTGATATTAGACAGATCAGTGTCAAGAGAGATGGAGTACTTAAGCAAACAAACAGCTTTATCATCACCTTCAGCTGCCCAAACCTTCCAAAAACTATTAAAATTGGTTTTGAATCCATCAAAGTTGACATTTACATCCCAAACCCTCTTCGTTGTTTAAAATGTCAACGGTTTGGTCATCACACAAGCAAATGCACCAACACACCAGTCTGTGCCAAATGCGCATTTGTAGGCGCAGATGACAGCACTGATCACTGCACCGCACCTGCATGCTGTTTTAACTGCAAGTCTGGTCATGTAGCCTATGCGAAGGAGTGCCAAATTTGGAAAGATGAGAAGGATATCCTGACCATCAAGTACAAAGAAGGCATTTCCTTTGCGGAAGCTCGTAACCTTGTTCTGCAACGTAAGCAGGACAAGGAAAGACTTGTTGGTGAGAACAGTTACTCAGCAAAAGCCTCCCCGAAGCAAGACTGCCATACATGCGATCTTCTCCTAAGAATTCTTTTGGAGAAGTTTCCAGAAATGGCAGAGGAGCTGAAGGGCAAAATCCCAGCACCACTGCTCTCCTCATGCATTAAAAAACAACCTATCTCTTCTGCACCAACACCCTCTACTTCTACAACCACTACAAAACCTACTACATCCACACGGAAACCTGCAACCAAACCAAAACAAGCTTCTGCACCAAAACAGGCATCTGCACCCAAACCTGCAACTGCATCTAAAGCAAAACCATCCAAAAACAAATCTGCCTCTGATTCAAAATCTTCTTCATCCAAATCAACTTCTTCGTCCAATGGTTCATCTTCTGAACCAAAGGCCAATTCCCTTTCTAAAAAAGAAAGGAAAAGCCTTCTAAAACAAAAATCTATTAGTTCAAATGATGAACACTCAGGTGCTGCGACAAGTTCTGTCGCACAACCCCCATTGCAACTTCTAACAATTTTGAAGTTCTGGATGCAATGGACACTGAAGAGGTCCTTGAAGGCGACTCTTCAGATGTCGAGCAGTCCATCTGGGGTGGTTCTTTGGATGATTGGGGGAAAAAACAAATACCAAGGACCCCAAGTCACCTGCTTCTTAATTTTTTAATCTGCTGCAATGAATTATTGAATGCTTTTTTATACTTTTTTAATTTTACTTTTTAGCGCAATGGCTAATCCAATTATAGATGGAACTGTCGAGGTCTGAAGGCCAACTTTGATGAGTTGTTACTTCTGATTAATAATCACAAACCTGCTGCACTTTGTCTTCAAGAGACATTCTTGAAAGAGGATGACACTATCTCCCTCAAATTTCATTCTATCTATAACAAGATTTACACTGAAGGCAATAAAGCCCAAGGTGGAGTATCTGTCATTGTTAATAAAAGTGTTCCTCACAAGCACATACAGCTTGATACTTCCCTTCAAGCTGTAGC
This sequence comes from Cerastoderma edule, assembly GCA_947846245.1. Classification (NCBI taxonomy): domain Eukaryota; kingdom Metazoa; phylum Mollusca; class Bivalvia; order Cardiida; family Cardiidae; genus Cerastoderma; species Cerastoderma edule. The sequence goes on from OX401419.1 coordinate 12,627,066, forward strand.
TGTGAGATTATCTTTACATAACAATATTACCCTGTGCTCTTTGTATCTTCCACCAAATAAACCTATACACCAAGGTAGTCTTGATGATTTGATATCTCAACTACCTCAACCATTTGTACTTGTTGGTGATTTTAATGCACATAACACCATATGGGGTTGTACAGATACGAACCGCCGTGGTGATCAAATAGAGAATTTCATGTCTGTAAATTCTCTTTCGTTCCTGAACGATCCAAGTGCAAAAACATATTTGCATCCAGCTTCAGGATCATATTCTTCTATTGACCTTTCTTTTTGCAGTCCAGTACTTCTCCCTGATTTTTCATGGAGATGTTTAGAAGACACTTGTGGAAGTGATCACTTCCCTATTATTTTAAATGAAAATAAACCCTCAGTCCTTGATCGTCTTCAAAAATGGAAGTTGTCCAAAGCAAACTGGAGTAAATTCCAGATGCTTTGTGAACAGAATATTGTTCACCATGCATTTGAGGACTGTGAGGACCCTTCCTTCCTTTTTTCTTCTTTTTTGTTTGATGCAGCCAAACAGTCTATACCTCAGACCTCGACAAATCCCAAACGTCCAGATAAACCTTGGTTCACTTGTGATTGTAAGGAAGCCGTTAGGGAACGAAAGGCGTCTCTCAGGAAATTTAACCTGAGACCAACACAAGAAAACCTTAACGACTTTCGTATCCGCCGTGCAAAAGCAAGATGCACAATAAAAACAAGTAAGCGCAAGTCCTGGAGAGATTAGGTCTCTAGACTTAATAGTCGCACCTCAACCAAAAAGACTTGGGACATGATTCGTAAAATGAATGGCAAAGGTCCATCTCATTTTAGTCACCTGACTTCAAACAACCAAGAAATAGATAACCCTCAGGACATAGAAGATACCTTGGCAGAGACTTTCTCGATGAAATCCTCTGCTGAGAACTACTCTAAAAATTTTCAGACCTTTAAAACAAGAGCGGAGAAAACAAAGCTCTATTTTACTTCTAAAAATGAAGAGCATTACAACAAACTCTTTACTCTTAAAGAACTTCAATTTGCCTTGAAGAAATCACATGACACTTCTCCAGGTCAGGACCAAATTCACTATCAATTCCTCAAACACTTACCACATTCATCCCTTTCTATTTTACTCGATATTTTTAATAATGTTTGGCAGACTGGTGAATTTCCATCCAGCTGGCGAGAGGCTTTGGTCATTTCAATTGCAAAACCAGGAAAGGATGCAAAAGATCCAAACAGCTACCGACCGATTGCCTTGACAAGTTGCATCTGTAAAACTCTTGAACGGATGGTTAACGATAGGCTTGTTTGGTTTCTTGAATCCAACAACCTTATTGTATCTGTTCAAAGTGGCTTCCGCCGACAACGAAGTACGTTAGACCATCTTGTTCGGTTCGAAACGTATCTTCGAGGAGCTTTTATTAAAAAGCAGCATGTAGTACCTGTATTTTTTGACTTGGAAAATGCATATGATACCACTTGGAAACATGGTATACTTAAAGATTTACACGATTTTGGCCTCAGAGGCCGCCTTCCTATAGTTATTGCAGCATTCCTGGATGAACGGCTCTTCCGCGTTCGTGTTCGGAACACCTTGTCAGGTGCTCGCGAGCAGGAAATGGGGGTTCCCCAGGGGTGTATTTTGTCTGTTACACTTTTTAGCATTAAGATAAATAGCATTGTTAAAGCTATAAACCCTGGAGTGGATTGCTCCCTTTATGTAGACGACTTTGTTATTTGTTTCTGTTCCAGAAACATCGACATTATTGAAAGCCAACTACAGCAATGCCTTAATAGATTACAAATATGGACAGATGAAAATGGGTTCAAGTTTTCCAAAACGAAAACCAAATGTATGCATTTTTGCAATCTTCGTGGATTGCATCCAGACCCCGATCTGACTCTAGGCAATACTAAACTAGAATGTGTGCCAGAGTTCAAATTTCTTGGAGTCATTTTTGACAAAAAGCTTTCTTTCTACCTCATAATAAATCTCTTAAAATGAAATGCCAAAAAGCAATGAACATTCTTAGAGTTATTGCACACTCAGATTGGGGAGCCGATAAGAAGGTCCTGCTAAGGCTATATCGATCCCTTATTCGATCAAAACTTGACTATGGTTGTATAGTGTATGGATCAACCCTTAAATCCTATCTCCAGCTTCTAGATCCAATACAAAACCAATGTTTAAGGCTTGCCCTAGGCGCCTTTAGAACATCTCCTGTTAACAGCCTCTATGCAGAGGCTAATGAACCTTCTCTATACTACATAAGGGAAAAACTATCTCTTCAATACTTTTTAAAATTGAAATCCAATCCTTTTAACCCTACTCATCGAGTAGTTTTTAACCCCCAATACAAACGCCTTTTTCAACAGAAACCAAATGCTATTGCCCCATTTGGTATTCGCATGGAGCCCATTATAGATAATCTTGGGGTAGACACAGATTCCATAGCCCAGTACAAATTATCTGACATACCTCCATGGACACTGGACACAGCAAACTTTTTATTTGATCTTACCTCTGATAAGAAATCAGAAACAGATAGAGCTATCTTTCACAGTAAATATACAGAGATAAAAGAACAATATTCTTCCTACAAACCTATTTACACTGATGGTTTCAAGGACGGTGATTTCGTTGCAGCTGCAGCTGTATATGGAGAAAGGGTTAAGAAAGGCCGCCTTCCAGACAAGTCTCCTATCTTCTCTGCAGAGATAAGGGCTATTGATCTAGCCCTTAACCTGGTGGAAAATGCAAATTCCACCCGATTTATCATATTTTCTGATTCTCTATCAGTACTGCAAGCCTTATCAAATCAAAAGTTGGAGAACCCTTTGGTATGCCAAATTATTCAGAGGATCTCTCATATTTTGTCTTCAAACAGACTTGTGTTCTGTTGGCTTCCAAGCCAAACTGGTAGCATGGGTAATGAATATGCGGATAGATCCGCTAAATCAGCTCTTAACCTTCCCATTTCAGATTTTAAAGTACCATACACCGATTTTAAAGCTTCTATTTTAACTTACATCACATCCATCTGGCAATCAAAATGGAATGCTGATGTTTTTAATAAATTGCATTCAATTAAGCCTACCCTCGGAGAATGGTACCCTTCTTACAGGTCCGTACGAAGAGAGGAAGTTACAATTGCACGTATCCAAATTGGTCATTCATACATTACACACTCCTGGCTCTTGGCTAAGGAAGATGCACCAATGCATTCCATGCAATGCACCATTTACCATCAAACATATATTGCTCGATTGCATTGATTTTCAAAGAATTTGTGAAAAATATTTCAATATCAACACTATTTATGAGCTTTTTGATACTGTCAGGATTGAATTAATTCTTTCCTTTCTCAAAGAGATTGGAGTTTACAATAAATTGTGATTCCTTACTTATTCTAAATATATATACATTTATCAATACCATGAGGTTGGTGACATGATAGTCGCTAACCTCTAACAGCCTTACTAAAGTATTCTTATACCTTTCTTTATTGCATAAGCAGTAAACATAGCTAGAAATTTTCTATCTACTTTTATTCATTAATTACAAATTCTTATTTATTTTTTCTTTAAACAAATACTTTTTAACCTGTTAATATTTTTATATCCATCCATCCACATCATCATAATGCGCGCTAAACGACCTTAGCTGTCGATGCGCCTTAAAACACCATTCATTTATTCCTGCCTCTGAATCAAAATCTAAACAACAACAAAAATCTATTTTCTACTTCCAATGGTCCATCTTCTGGATCAAAGGCAAACCCTTCTCTTTCTAAGAAAGAAAGGAAAAACCTTCAAAAACAAAAATCTCTTTGTTCAAACGATGAACACTCAGGTGCTGCGACAAGCCCTGTTGCACAACCCCCCATTGCAACTTCTAACAATTTTGAAGTTCTGGATGCAATGGACACTGAAGAGGTCCTTGAAGGCGACTCTTCAGATGTCGAGCAGCCCATCTGGGGTGGATCTTTGGATGATTGGGGAAAGAAACAAATACCAAGGACCCCAAGTCACCTGCTTCTTAACCTTTTAATCTGCTGCAATGAATTATAGAATGTTATCTTATACTTTTTTAATTTTACTTTTTAGCGCAATGGCTAATCCAATGGAATTGTCGAGGTCTGAAGGCCAACTTTGATGAGTTGTCACTTTTGATTAATAATCACAAACCTGCTGCACTTTGTCTTCAAATGACATTCTTGAGGGAGGATGACACTATCTCCCTCAAATTTCATTCTATCTATAACAAGATTTACACTGAAGGCAATAAAGCCCAAGGTGGAGTATCTGTCATTGTTAATAATAGTGTTCCTCACAAGCACATACAGCTTGATACTTCCCTTCAAGCTGTAGCTGTGAGATTATCTTTACATAACACTTCCCTTCAAGCTGTAGCTGTGAGATTGTCTTTACATAACAATATTACCCTGTGCTCTTTGTATCTTCCACCAAATAAACCTATACACCAAGTTAGTCTTGATGATTTGATATCTCAACTACCTCAACTATTTGTACTTGTTGGTGATTTTAATGCACATAACACCATATGGGGTTGTACAGATACGAACCGCCGTGGTGATCAAATAGAGAATTTCATGTCTGTAAATTCTCTTTCGTTCCTGAACGACCCAAGTGCAAAAACATATCTGCATCCAGCTTCAGGATCATATTCTTCTATTGACCTTTCTTTTTGCAGTCCAGTACTTCTCCCTGATTTTTCATGGAGATGTTTAGAAGACACTTGTGATAGTGATCACTTCCCTATTATTTTAACTGAAAATAAACCTTCAGTCCTTGATCGTCCTCAAAAATGGAAGTTGTCCAAAGCAAACTGGAGTAAATTCCAGATGCTTTGTGAACAGAATATTGTTCACCATGCATTTGAGGACTGTGAGGACCCTTCCTTCCTTTTTTCTTCTTTATTGTTTGATGCAGCCAAACAGTCTATACCTCAGACCTCGACAAATCCCAAACGTCCAGATAAACCTTGCTTCACTACTGAATGTAAGGAAGCCGTTAGGGAACGAAAGGCATCTCTCAGGAATTTCAACCGGAGACCAACACAAGAAAACCTTAACGAGAAGACTTTCTCGATGAAGTCCTCTGCTGAGAACTACTCTAAAAAATTTCAGACCTTTAAAACAACAGCGGAGAAAACAAAGCTCAATTTTACTTCTAAAAATGAAGAGCATTACAACAAGCTCTTTACTCTTAAAGAACTTCAATCTGCCTTGAAGAATTCACATGACACTTCTCCAGGTCAGGACCAAATTCACTATCAATTCCTCAAGCACTTACCACATTCATCCCTTTCTATTTTACTCGATATTTTTAATAATGTTTGGCAGACTGGTGAATTTCCATCCAGCTGGCGAGAGGCTTTGGTCATTCCAATTGCAAAACCAGGAAAGGATGCAAAAGATCCAAACAGCTACCGACCGATTGCCTTGACAAGTTGCATCTGTAAAACTCTTGAACGGATGGTTAACGATAGGCTTGTTTGGTTTCTTGAATCCAACAACCTTATCGTATCTGTTCAAAGTGGCTTCCGCCGACAACGAAGTACGTTAGACCATCTTGTTCGGTTCGAAACGTATCTTCGAGAAGCTTTTATTAAAAAGCAGCATGTAGTATCTGTATTTTTTGACTTGGAAAGTGCATATGATACCACTTGGAAACATGGTATACTTAAAGATTTACACGATTTTGGCCTCAGAGGCCGCCTTCCTATATTCATTGCAGCATTCCTGGATGAACGGCTCTTCCGCGTTCGTGTTGGGAACACCTTGTCAGGTGCTCGCGAGCAGGAAATGGGGGTTCCCCAGGGGTGTATTTTTGTCTGTTACGCTTTTTAGCATTAACATAAATAGCATTGTTAAAGCTATAAACCCTGGAGTGGACTGCTCCCTTTATGTAGACGACTTTGTTATTTGTTTCTGTTCCAGAAACATCGATATTATTGAACGCCAACTACAGCAATGCCTTAATAAATAACAAATATGGTCAGATGAAAATGGGTTCAATTTGTCAACACTATTTATGAGCTTTTTGACACTGTCAGGATTGAATTAATTCTTTCCTTTCTCAAAGAGATTGGAGTTTACCATAGATTGTGATTCCTTACACATTCTAAATATATATACATTTATCAATATCATGAGGTGGGTGACATGATAGTCGCTAACCTCTAACAGCCTTTCTAAAGTATTCTTATACATTTCTTTATTGCATAAGCAGTAAACAAATTTTCTATCTACTTTTGTTCATTAATTACAAATTCTTATTTATTTTTTCTTGAAACAAATACATTTTAACCTGTCAATATTTTTATATCCATCCATCCACATCATCATAATGCGTGCTAAATGACCTTAGCTGTCGATGCGCCTTAAAACACTAATCATTCATTCATTCATTACAAACAATCTATCAACAATCATTAATTTATTACAAATTTTCTATCTACTTTTGTTCATTAATTACAAATTCTTATTTATTTTTTCTTTAAACAAATACATTTTAACCTGTTAATATTTTTAATATACATCCATCCATATCATCATAATGCGCGCTAAATGACCATAGCTTTCGATGCGTCTTAAAACACCATTCATTCATTCATTCTTTTAAACAAATACATTCTAACGTGTTAATATTTTTAATATACATTCATCCACATCATCATAATGCGCGCTAAATGACCTTAGCTTTCGATGCGCCTTAAAATATGATTCATTCATTCCCGCAAGCAGGACGCTTGCTCGCACTTCTGCGTTTGAGCCGCTTCAGTTTCTGTGTGTCCAGACCAGCTCGCAGGAAAAATGGTGGCTCATCATCATCGTCCCAACATTCCTCGCTTTGGGCGAAAGGCTGTGGTGGTGGCGGTGGTGGTGGCGGTGTCAACTGTCTCCTCAGTTGTTAAAGTTGGTCAGAGACCAACTTGACTTGGTTGATTAGATCAACAACTTGGCGTCTTTCTGATTCCATATTGCTATGAAGTTGTAACTGTTTTCAAATTCGCAAGCTTTTTATACTGTTGCTTTCCGATATTAAAATGTTTATCCAATCACGTTTTTAAAACTAACCTGCACTTCTATTGGACGTTACGTACAACAATCACTATTGGACGTTACTTCATCATTTCATTAATTTCATTGGACGTTATTCCTTTAATTTCATTAAATATTATTTCAGTCGTCTTTGGCGGTATAAAAGCGACGTCATTTCATGTAACCACTATCATTTATACTTTGTAGCTGAAGGGAACAATAATGGAAATCAACTTTGACGATTTACTTGCTGAGGCGTTCAACTCTAATGACAACCAGATCCAGCCAACCCGAGAGTTACTAGATACAACAACACCATTACAAGCCTGATAATTCAACGCAGACAACTATGATACCAACGGGGCACGATTCGTTACTTCACACCATTTTGAATGAAGTTCGACATCTGAAGTCACAGCAGGACAGCGTGATGAACAGCATTCTGAACGAATTACAGACGTTTAACTTTCACCTTACAAAGTTATAAAGTATGGATGCAAGTATTCATCAACTCAACCAAACAATCGACAAGCTACAAAAGTCGAGTCAAATGGAAATGGAAATTACATCGGCACCAGTGAAGTTACTGGTTGAAATTGATTTGGACAAATCAAGTCTCCATAGACTAGTGGATGCATTAGCAAATACTGTAAAACAGACGCAGTCAGCATCCTCACAGCAATCAACATCGAGAAAGCCAAAAAACACAGTTTCATCAGAATCGACCAAAAACCAAAAAGCAGTTGACAAACACCAAATATCGGTTGCCACAGGCCAAGGAAAACACAATAAAAACATCAACTTCAAGATACCGCACATACCGAACAAAAAGAACTAACAACCGACCACAGCTTTGTTCCATTGGGAACACACCAAACGGCCCTTTTCAGGGCCAACCAGTTCTTTCGAAAGAACTTCTCATATTTGTCAAGTCTCCGTTTCTTTATTTAAAGGGTTCGAGAGCACCATGGTCATATACCATAGTTCTCTTATGTTTACTTCCGTCAATCAATCTCAGTAGTTGGACTTAGCCATTTTTACTCAGATTTCAAACTTAGAAAATTTTACGTCAAAATTCAGACTTAGAAAATTTTCGACCCGTTTTCAGACTAAGAAAATTTCAGGGGATTTTTCTTAATTCTTGCCCCTAACCTTTCAACTTTTTGCCCAGGAACCTACGTACTTAGTCATTTTTCAACGATTTCTGTCCCAGACTGCCCTACCACCCCGTCCCAGGAGGCTACCCTGGGGCATTGAAGTGTCCCAGGGTAGCCTCCTTTACTACTGATGTTTGACCAAAGTATTCTTAAAATGAAGAATATATATAAAGAAAAACTTTCAATTCACCTTATATTACATGAGTTCAATCAAATTCATCAGTCATTGGATGTTATTTCTGTGATAATTGAAATAAGTGTTTCATATATGATGATTGGTTTTGAATTCATCCTATTTTCATTAAATATGAGTTTATATTGCTTTGATCAGAACACCAATACATATACCTTTTATCTGCTCTCTAATATTTCAGAATAATGTATTGCTTATATTTATTATGTATTTTTTTTAAATTGATATGATTTAGTTCGATAAATAAAGCAAATTGAATCAAAATGTGGAGGACACGGTTTTACTCGATGTAACTGTTTAGGTACAAAGAAATGTCAGACAAATCGGTGCATATGTTTCAAAGCTAAATTATAGTTCAACTCGAGGTGTCACTCTAGTCTGCCATGTAAAAACAAATTAACTTACAGATGACCTGTGAAAACATTGTCGGAGATGATAATGAGCAAATACTCGATTTTCCAAAAGGGCACTAAGATAACTGACTTTATGTGACATGTGGTCAAATTAAATGTCAGATGCGTTCATTGTGAATGAAAATAGCCTTTCATCCGTGTCGTTCCAAAAAAGATGTTAGTTCACTTTTTTCCAGAAGGGCCCTTAAGTCTTTTTCGAATGACACCGAAGATATAGAATGAAGGGTTACCTACATTTAACTGAAACTGCATGTGCAAAATACAATAACTGACTATAAATGATCAGGTGATATGTGAACAAATTAAACGCATATACTGTACCAGATGTCTTCATTGTGAATGTGTCTGAAAATAGAATATCGTCCATGCGAATTCTAGATGCTTACAATATGAATGAGCCTTAACAGAACATATTGATTAACCCTTTACTCCAAACCTTAAGCCTGTTGAGGAAAGGGTTAAAGAATAAACTACATGTACAATTATCTGAAATGCACCTGTGAAATAAGATAACTTTGTTTTAATCTGAAGCTATCTAATATGTTACATGTACATGTGATGTCCTTTCAGAAATAAACTGTTTCAAATGATAAGGTGTGTTTGTTTTACTGCAGAAATTACTTGTAAATGATTTGTAAATCTGAAAATAAGACAGAATTAATTTCAGGGAATATGTCTAAAAATCTGGACATCAAATCAGGGAAATTTTCAGGGATTATACATATTCCCTGATTATACATATTCCCTATAACATATATAAGTTTATAGAGGAAGGGGTTGAACACAACCTCTTGTCAACAATGGTTACTACCTCATTCCACGGAACAAGTCTGTCGCTGTTTCCACACCCAACAGCAGCAGCAGCTAATGAAGGGGGAAAACGTGGTCAACTTTTTATGAGAAAAGGGTAGAAAAAATATGGTTTTAAAAGTGCTCGAATATCCAGATTTTTACACAAACATACATCCCGCTTCTTTCAAAGCGAAAGACCAATGCCTGGAGGACTGCAGACATCATAAAGTTTCCAGTTTTGGCAACACTCTGTCCCTTGACTGGTTCGAGTCAATTAGACTGCCCGAAACAGTGGATGGCAAATTGAAAATAACATGGGTGGGTTACCCACCAGATTGCAAAGCAGAGGGGAAAAATTGGCAGTCATGTTTAATATAATTTTATAAAACTATTAACTTTCTATTACTTGAATCGTTTTAGACCAATATATGTATGCAAGTCTTATAAATATCAATGAGATTAGGTTTAGATCATACATTTGAAACTCACACTGAATGGCCAACGGTTTTTTTCGTAAGACAATGGTGTTGTTAATGTATATGCAAAGTGGTTTGCTTGCATCATGAAGAGAAATGTGTTTCTTCTAAATCCCCGGGCTATCAGCCCTTGTTAAATGACTTTGGTGCTAGTTAAAGAAACATGAAGGAACTCTTAACCCTTTACCAAACGTCAGGTTTACGACTTTCCCAAATTGAAAGAGATTGCAGACGACATTTCAAAATGTAATGAAATTGAAAAATAATCTAATAGGACAGAAAACTTGATGAGAAAAGGAGAAATTGCTTAAGAGCAATTTCTCCTTTACCCACGATGTTTTCCAGAGTGGTCTGCAACAAACTGGTCAAATGTCGTTATTGCTTGGTAATGAGTTTATAAATGCCAATGTCCTTAAACGCCCATGTTCGGTCTACAGAAGACCGTCGATTTATCCTAGTGTTGTATCAAACCAGTCGGAACTACTCGGGTATTTCCGTAAGCTGTGAAATACACCTCAGATATAAGTGTAGGCTTACAATTTTTCGGGTAAATATGCCTCCGGCGTATAATACATTTTCTAAGAGCGTGCACGTTAAGTAGTTCAATGGTTATGGAAGTGTTGGACATCCTTTCAAATCATTGTTTTTATCAGTAACTCATACCAAATGGCGAAATTATTGTTGTGATATGTGTAGTTGTTTCCTCAATCAAATTTAACGACTTTTTGGATTTTACATTTAAGATCTATTTTTAAAAACGAAAGTAAAGTGACGTCATTCTCGCGGGAAACAATATGGCGTCATCCCTATTATTTCAGGTGTTTTCATTGGATAAACCCGATGTGTTCAGATTGGTATCAAACAAGGTTGGTATCAATCGTATCTACTCGGCAATCCGCGTAACAAGTCGGTAGTTTTTTTAAGAAATGGCCGATGTGTTCCGAATACAAACAAACACGATTTGCCAAAAATAGTAACATTTTTAAGGTGGAGGTCATTTTGAAAAGAGGCTTGCGAGTAAACAAACCGATTCCGACGTACTACACAGTACCAAAATGATCTGTGTCTCCCAGATACAGCGTTCGGACACCTTACGGTGCCGAGATTTCAATGAATTTTGATGTCCTGTCTCAAGAGGCATTTGGCAGCGCTTTATATATTTCTAACTGTGTGAATACTAACCCATTACCCCCATTATACCACACGTTACCGAACCTCTCACAAATGACTTTAAAATCACAGCGGCAAAATACAGAATAACTTCATTTGTTACAATGGTTTATAAATAATATCAGAGGGAAAATGTTGCTTCTTAAATATTAATTGCTCTTGCATATGATGTTAATTAATTCAAAAATCCCCATATGGGACAATGGGTTAATCAAAGATAGTAGTACCATTCTTGATATGAAATGCGTACATAATTGAAGGAATAAAACAGTTTCAGTGACAGATTTAAAAAGAAGTTTTGTTGATGTTCTTGATACATTGTACATAAGAAGCTGACCTAAGAAATTATTTTTAAATAATGAGAAAACGCTCATGAAGATTCTATCAATTACTGGTTTAGTATCCAGGAAGCAGTCATCGAGAGTGGCTTTGAACAAGCTTTAATTAGCTTCCTTCACAATCGATGTAAAACAAATATGGAGAATAACAGAATAAATACCACGTCGGATTTTCATATTTTTTAATTAATGTCTGTAATTACTAGTTAGATATGCCCAAAATCAAATTAGAAGGAAAGAGTTAATGAAAGTTGTGACCTTTTCCCGAATTTTTCTTTATTGCTCCTTCGTCACATAAGCATTTAGTCCTTATTACATAGGCTATTTCCAGTTCACCATTCACCACTTCACCATATTTGTTTTACGTCCATTGTGAAGAAAGCTTAAAGCTTGTTCAAAGCCACTCTCGATGACTGCTTCCTGGATACTAAACCAGTAATCGCGCAGGTTTTGTGGGCTAGTCCCGGAGTTTTCATCTCGCCTAATAGGGATTCGAACCCGGGACCCTTTGTACAATAGCCCGACGCTCTACCAGTGCACCAATGTCGCCGTAATTTCGAATTAAAAAGGACAGAACAAACTAATATGGGGAATTCACCTGATTGGAAATGTCTTTTGATAATTCTGAACGACCTCAATTGCCTTATTATAAGTCAATCAGCTGGACAAAAGTAGCAACCGACTCATCATTTATATTGAATCATGTATTTGCCTGTGCCATGTCATAAGGCTCTAAATAATCCAGAAGCATGTGTAGGTAATTGGTTGGTCAGAAGCACTTCCATTGAATATATATGATAGCAGAAAGCTTCTGAAAAATGCTTTAAAAAATCGGTAATGTGGTGATGTTTGTCAACAAACCAGGCTGATGCTTGGATGAAGGCGGTCTTTCGGGTTTCCTTTGAAAAGTCCAGAAAATTCAATTGTTGCCCAAGGGATTGGTAGGATTCTTTTTGAACAAACACATGTAAAGCCACATGAGAGTCAGTGGAAATTCTTTCTTTGTAAGAACAAGATTTGATGAAACTAAGGGACTGTGTGGTAAACTCAAATTCGGTGAACATGTTTTAAGAAGTAAGAAGCTCTTTTGGACTAAAGACCCGTTGTCTTATAAATATCAGTAGTGAAAACTACGACGTGTCACGGTACAACAATTAATGCAACATGTACAACGTTATTTTGGATGAAAGATAAGGAAAAAGATCTGTTTTATGATAGAAAAATTAACAAATATTATAACTGTCTATATCATTTCTTTATTTCTTTGGGGTGTTATAGAAGAAATCTTTCGTATAACAACCCCTTTATGCAATGCAATTACAGTCGACGTTTGTCACGTGACTATTTGTTTACTCGCAAAAAAAGATGGCTGCGAAACCGTGTCTGTGAGTATTTACCTTGGTGCCGTTATGTAACCAGTGCACGGTTCACAAACCCCAATTAAAGGCCTTCTAACCATGGTGCTAGGTTTACAAACAGTTTTGTGGGTCTACAAATATTCATTAGGGTTGTACATCAGACCAACAGCATTTCAGTTAAGCTTTGTTGCGATGCTTTTTCAACTTGGTATTCATTGCGTCAAATTACGTCAACTTTGAACGCCAAAATATCCATGATTACTTAATCCTTTCGCGTAATTGTGCGTTTTCTTTTTATATATATTTCTATAAGTATTCATTTTTTTTAATCTTAGGTATGATCTGTAACCGCAGCCTAAAAAAGCATACTGTAAAAAAATGAAACAAATAGTTATTTGGTTGGGTTACAACCTAGATATAGAGTATATTTCCTTATCAAAAGCATGAAAGCAGACGACACAAAAATCTATTTTTAGAAAAATATTCTAGGGTTAATGATTTTGCCTTTTAATCAAAGTGCTGAAGGCACTGAAGTTGGATGACGTGATTCAAATGGATGATACTCCTGTAAGGGTTAAAAGCTATGTTAACAGTATTTCATTTGCTTTACTGCTTGCTTTCATCAGCAATAGACTAAAAACTTTCAAATGTCTCAAGGACATCCCAAGAAAAAAAACGCTAGTGAGGTTCAGACTTTGGACATCAAGGTTATGAATTTTACATTGGGCCACATAGGACCCTACAAAATATACTACAATTGCCAAATGCATCCATATTGGTTGCTGGAATATTTATTAAAAGAAAATCATATGAGTATGAATTGGAAAACAAATAGGAAACAAATACAACAAAGATAGTTTTATTAGTATTTAACTGTTTATATTTTAATAGCTTTCTCTTTTTATTTGTCAGAGACAAACATGTGTGAAGGTGTTTTGTTAAGTGACTGGAAAATAACAAATGTATGTTTTTATTATGCATACATTTATGTGTGTTAGTGACTGCAGAAATCAGTCTTATGGTACAAAGTTTAGTTTTTTAACTTTTCACATATTATATTTGGTAACATGTCAAAATTGATATCATAAAATTTCAAGTCAAAATTCATAAAATTCAAAAAAGAATCAGTTATATTGGGAAACTCAAGGCATTCTCTCTATTTAATTGTGACATCTGGTTGTTTCATTGACTCTGGTTGACATTACATTGTTTTGACTTCATCCTTTTGGGTATCGACAAGTTTTTTTGTCTGAACTACCTTGTATGAAAATTAAATAACTTCTTTTACCTTGATTTTTTCTTATCCAAATTTTCCAGTCATATTTTCAAAAGATAGTCTTTTTCTCAACATTATGAGACACCAATATACTATGTATTCATTGTGAATTGTTTGTTTACCTTCTGCAGTATTTGCAGAGTTATATCTGACATATAACTAACATTTACAAGATTTAAAAAACACCCTTTGCTTTCTCCTAGCGTTACATATTTTAAAAGGATAAGAAGACAATAGACTGATTCTGAAAAAAAATCCTACTTCACAAAATAAGTTATTATGTTAAGTATATTTATATATGATAACAAATCAGATTCAAAACCTAAATTGACAACCCAAAACAACACCTCTCAAACAACCCTAGCTTAAATGTTTTTACTTCTTGTACTTTCTTTTAAATAAATATTCTTTGTGAGCTATACATTCAGTTTCTATGAACAACAAACAAAGAGATTGTTGCCAACTCATAATACATGTACCCTATGATACCAAAATGCAATTCTCTTGTTCCATGCTGTCCTTAACATGACACAAAACTATCAAATGGAAAACCGATAAAGAAAACAGATGTCTTTGATATAAAACTATTTATGTTTACAAGACTATCACTTTAAGATGGCAGTCCTTAAGTTTCTCCAATCCTACTCCTGTGTATTTTCTTCATCATCCCTGAATTTCACTCAACTGCAAAGGTCTTCCTACTGTTGATGGTTTTTTGGACACCTATAAAGAGTATAAATGAAAATAATATTTAGATATGAATACCTTTAAGTTTTTTCTTAAGTGTTAAATACCATGTCAACAATTTTCATTTATATTATGGATATCCGAAGCCAGTACTAGGTATGGGGTCTGAAGTGTCTTGCCAAAAAACACTCCAAAGAAACCAGACGGGCTTTAGCTAAAATCCCTTGGTACAAAGTCAACCACCATTACCATTAGACAACAAAGGTTACTACAATGCTTTATCACAACTTTATACCATAAATACATTGAGAATACAGAGTTTTATTTACATGTTCTATGGAAGTGTTTTTCAAATTTAGATGGTGAAGTGCAAAAGACATGACATCAAATACCATCACAGTGATAATTTTTGGTACTAACAATCTCATGAAAAAATTTCCCATAAACGCATTACTTTCATTCATTTTAATCTTTTTTCTATATAAAAACCCATTGTTTTTAAGTTTTGGTAAAAAAAAGCCAATTGATTTAATTTAGAAAACAAGAGGGCCATAATGGCCCTAGAATTGCTCACCTGAGATTACCACCTATTTGAAGAATAGTTAGAAACATTGCTTTTATATTTTACACAGAGTTTCTGTGCTTCTATGCATTGACCTTTTTCCCCCTCATTTTACAAGTTGGACACTGTATGCTTGATGTTGGACATTAAAATGGTACATAATTCTTACAATGCGGAAACTGAATATTTTACTTTTACAGATTGTATGTATGAAGATCAGCCTGCACTTTTGTCCAGTGCGATCTATTGTTGCCTTTTTATAGTTGTCATTTTGGCATATTTGGACATCCAAATTGATACTGATGTACTTTGTTAGAAATTCTATCGTACATGTATATGCATATAGTGGAACTTTTTAAGATATCTAATTCTTTCTAATAATCTTTAAAGAAGGGCCCCCAAAGAACATTCCTGTGAAATTATTTTGAAATCTGACTAATGGTTTTTGACAAGAAGATTTTTTCATGGTTTTTACCAAATATAGGCATGACAAACATTCTGGTCACATGACTGATTTCTTTTTGACAAATCTTTATTCTCTCCAAATAGGGATGCTTCATGTGATATCTCGTTGAAATTGGCCCAGAGGTTTGGGAAAAAGAGATGGTTATTAAGATATGAATTTTACCATACATGTATATAGTGAAAACAAAAACATGTTCAAAGTTCAACGCACCCTGGCAGCCATGTTTTTTGAGATATCTAATGAATTCTTACAATCTTTATAAAAGGGCCCCCAAAGAACATTGATGTGCAATTATTTTGAAATATGACCAGTGGTTTGTGACAAGAAGATTTTTTTTAAGGTTTTTACCAAATATGGACATGGCAGCCATTTTGGCCACATGACAATTCTTTTTTTTGACAAATCTTTCTCCCCTCCAACTAAGGATGCTTCACATGATATGTCATTGAAATTGGCCCAGAGGTTTGGAAAAAAAAGATGTTTGTAAAGTTATAAATTTTAGCATACATGTATGTAGTGAACACAAAAACACGTTCAAAGTTCAACACAGTCTGACAGCCATGTTTTTCAAGATATCAAAATTCTTTGAACAACTTTTGATAAGAGGCCCCGAAAAGAATATTCCTGTGAAATTATTTTGAATTCTGACCAGTGGTTTCAGACAAGAAGATTTTTTAAAAATTGCAGAAATTCCCCCTTTTTCATGCAATGGCAACAAAAGTTCTGCATGGAATCAATTTCTTTGAACAACTTTTGAAGAGCATCACCCAACGGACATTCCTATAAAGTTGGTTTAATTTTGGCTCAATGGTTTAGGAGGAGAAGATGTTTAAAGAAATTGTTGACGGCGCACGACGCCAACGGACATTGTGCGATCACAAAAGTTCACCTTGAGCACTTTGTGCTCAAGTGAGCTAAAAACCACTGCCATTAACAATTATCAATTCTAACTAAATGCATATACATGTATAAAAAAACATAAATTTTCGAAAGAAATAATTTAATGTTTTTTTAGTTTCACTCACATTCTCACTAAGGAGCGAAAAAAGATGAGAAAAATTTGGGGTTATTTTTTCAAGTTTTAGTTTTGAGCTTGTTTTTTTTTTTCATGTAACATTTCTTCAAGAGCTGTACAAATGATGACTTGTAAATAATGAATACTTGAATTCTTTTTCTTGCTATGGATAGTCTTGGATGATATTTTTTCAACAAGTTATTTTTCTAAATTAGGTAATACCTAACGACCTCAGCAAAATATGTCCAGCATGGTATTTATGGTCACTTGTATCAGTTGAAAACTAGATGACTCATAAGTGATTTATTCAAAATTAAGCTTATGGTTATCTTTATAATAGAGTTTATGATCGACAGTGCTTGTCACACTAGAAATGATGATCATTTCTTTGAATTAGGTAATAACAGCTTGAATCAAAACATCCAACATTTACTCAATCATGATAATAAACAACATACCTAGGTGGCTGTTTAGTGTAAGATTTGTAAATCATTGGCAGTTTGAAAACATGAATTAGTCATGATGGTTAATTTAAAATTTTACATTGTTTAAAAGAAATTCAGATTCGCATATTCAGGGGATACCTGTCTGCACATAACGCATTATTTTGATCCCAGAAAATGGTTTATTTTTGTCCATACATGCCTAAATCAGCACACATTTTACTAGGACAGGCATTTTTCCATGCAACTTAAGTTTCAAATGTCACCATAGCAATTTTTTTTCATATATGTGAATGTGTCTCTCCCTTATATTCCATGAATGCATTATGACAGCATTTGTCAGCCCTTTTTGAGCACAATATTGCCTCTTTGAGTTTTGCTTTTTCTCATGATTTGAAGCTGAAGTAACTTACATTATTTGTATAACTGACAGGACAAATATTTGCAGGTCATGCAATCAAAGTATTAAATGGATTTCAATATACCTCTGCATCTGTCCCTCCAACCCAACTGTTAATAGTAGTGGATAAGTAATGCATCATACTGCATTCACTGTTTTCTCACTGTAAGTCATGATTTCTGTTAGTTTCACCATACACTCTGAATGACCCCTTCATATATCAGAAGACAATGCTTCTTATCTGTAATGTAAAAAGAATTTTCTGCTATAAGGACTAAAAATGTGTCATGTCGGAAAAATGCACTAGGTTTCAAACATAGCATCCTATAAAATAGACAAACTTTTATCAGTGTAATCAGGTATAAGCAATTTAAAAGACAAAAAAGGCATAGCTCCTCTTATTTTGCGATAGTCTTTTAAATGTTTTAACCTCCCCAAACCCAGCTGCAATAGTGGGGATTGAACTCAAGTAACAGAGTTTCCACTGCAACTACTTACTGAGCTGTTAAAGATACTCTCTCAGAGATGTGTCTATTAGGAGTTACAAACGTCAAAAATTTGACACTAAACCAAAGACTATTTACCATTTATTTACCTATGAGATGCCAAAACCATGTGCTTTTGTTAAATAATGTTAAGTGAGCCGTCACATTTGTCTGATCATTTATGGGATTAACAATTAACAGATTTCAGCAAGTAAAGAAATTTAAAATGATCTTCGATTTGGTGACAATAATTGTTAATATCAAATAATTACCGTATATTACTATGTATATTACTATCACGGCACTTTGAGTTAGTCCCTAAAAAATAACGGCACCCACCAATGAATAATTCAAATTAAGATCATTGTTTACAAAATAAACCATTTGAAGGAAAGATACTTGGTCACTGTCAAGTAACTTTGGCAAGGTGAGCAAGAAGGAATTCCTGCCTTTATTTATAAACCGGCATTCCCATGGAAGTATTGATTGGACAATGGCTCACTTCACATTTTAATAAAATCACAGGGTTTCAAACTCTTAAAAGTAAAGAAATTGAAAATACATGTAGTCTTAAGTTTATAGAAAATAATTGTTAATATCAATCTTTTTGACATTTATTATTCCCAGACCACATATTTCTGAATAAGTCCCATTAAGAGAAAGTTTAACATATGAGTTCATGACAACTGAAAACAAAGTGATTTAAAAATATCTTGAAAAACACGATTATGCAGGTATAAATCTATAAAACAATTCAAATTAAATATTATTTCAAATATTGAAATTGTGTGTGTCATATCGCCCATGATCATCATTCACAGTGACCAATATAAGAATTTAATATCACAACTAGGGGTATAAACAAGCAAATGATGACCATCAAATCTGATTTTCATCTGTATTAACTATACAAATGACCATCAAAGACAAAAGTAAGTCTTGTTTATGCATGCTACAGGAAACTTTAAAATATCCTTTTGAAATTCAAATATGCATTTATGTAGCAGAATGTATTATGCCACTATGCCATTTAAGAAAATAGTTCTAAAAAGACAACTTACCCTAAAGATAGTTGATGACATTCAGGCCTTCCTCCTCTTTGTAAGGCTTTTAATTTGGGTATGAATTGATCAGCTTGTAATGGGACTCAGCTGTTTGCAATGTCTGGTTGGTACAAAGCTGTAAGAACATATGAAATGACTAAATAATAGGGCTCTAGCCAATAACATTCTATTGTGTATACTGGTGTACCATAATTCCGTGGTACTTAAAGGTTACATGAATAACAGAAAAGAGGAGGAGAACTTAACTGTCAACATTTATCTTTCCTAACATATTTCATTCTTCATTTACGATCTGCTCGTAATTATTTTTAAATGGAGCACAGAAATGCTCTACGTAACGTAAATTAATAGGTCACTGGCAGCCATTTGCATTTTTGAGGTCCTACCCTAATTCCGTCGTATTCAGGTAAAACACAATTTGTTAGTAAAAGTCGAAAATAATTAGGGTGAAACATATGTAACGAACCAAGCAAATGAACCTCTCAAAGACACAAACACATCCGATCAGTGAAAAACACTGTCATACACTGATCAGTTGTGATGTTTATATATGGACCCGCATATTCTCTCAACGATGCATTAGATTCATAATTTGCATAAACGTTCAACAAACATTACATAACTCCCACTTCCGAGAAGACTTTTCCCGAGTCTTGGCCCTTGGAAGACACATGGGGAAGGCAACTCAGAAAGAAGGAGAAGTCTTAATCCCACCTCTGCCACCAATGTAACGAACCGAGCAAATGAACCTCTTAAAGACACAAACACATCCGATCAGTGAAAAACACTGTCATACACCTAGCGGTTGTGCTGTCTATATATACACCAGCATGTTCTCTACAACAATGCATTAGGTTCCCTTATGTGCATAAACGCGTTCAACGAACGTTACACATACTAGGCAACGAACGTTACACATACTAGGGACGAATCCTAAAACAATTTGGTCGTATCTGACCAAAGAATGATTGAGAATTGCTGACAAACTGAAAGGAAGTGTTTTGGGTCTTAGATTTGAGAAATAAGTGTGAAAATTTCGGGGATTTTTGGAGCTCTATGTAATAAGAGGCGCATTTAATTGGATTTTATTGGTTTTATACCAGTAAAACATTTATTCTTGCTTCTTTGGAGTTCTTACACTGGTCTGCGAAAGAAGGTCAGGTTGGTGCGTTTGTTTATGGAAGCAGTATGACATTATGCAAATACCACAGCACTGAATTAGGGATACCACGAGATTAGGGGAATTGACTATATACTGGTGTACCCTAATTCCGTGGTACTTATGGTTACATGAATAACAGAAAGGAAGAGGAGAACTTATCTGTCAACATTCAGCTTTTTTAACATATTTCATTCCTCATTTACGATCTTCTCATCAATATTTTTAAATGGAACACAGAAATGCTCTACGTAACGTAAATTTATTGTGTCACTGGCAGCCATTTGCATTTGTGATGTCTTACCCTAATTCCGTGGTATTCAGGTCAAACACAATTTTTTAAGTATCAGTCCAAAATAATTAGGGTGAAACATACTAGGGACGAATCCTGAAACAATTTAGTTGTGTCTGACCCAAGAATGGCGGAGAATTGCAGACGAACTCAACAGTGTGAAAGGATTTGTTTAGGGTCTTAGATTTGAGTAAAAAGTGTGAAAATATCGGGGATTTTTGGAGCTCTCTGTAATACGAGGAGAATTTTATTGGATTGAATTGGTTTTATACCAGAAAAACATTCATTCTTGCTTTTTTGGAGTTCTTACATTGGGCTGCGAAAGTAGGTCAGGTTGGTGTGTTACTTTATGGAAGTGGTATGACCTTATGCAAATACCACGGAATTAGGGATACCACGAGATTAGGGGAATTGACTATACATAAATTAAACTGTCAAAGGGTACCCACTGTCAAATCTTTTGTCAGATGATCAAGACAATGTTGTAGTTATGTTTTCTTTTTCGAGATTAAGCTTAAATCTGCATCGAAGATTAGTTGAAAAAGGCTAAATATATCTTTGTTTTCATTGTTAATATCATCACTCAAATGAATGCTAGTTCTGAATTTGATTATTGTTATGTTTTGAAAACGTTACCCCACCCACTCCGTTAACATTGAGCTGTGTGTTTAAGTATCGTTTCACATGTTCATTTTGTGTTTCAATCAATATTGCACAAAACAATGAAAAAAATAATCATAAGCTACTTACTTTTGTTCACTTATAGCGGTCTGAATTCAATTTGGCGACATTAAATCGTTGGTGAGGTCCCCAACACAGCTCGTTCAGTTTCAGTTTCAACCGATGACATTTCTCGGGAATTTCCTTCATTTTCGGTAAAGGCAAACTTTGAATGTCATTAAATGACATCCAGCTGGTCGCGTGACAATGTCCCCTATCTACACCTTTTCACATTTCCCTGTTAGCTATAGTCTAGATCACTTCTCATGCAATTCATTTAGCACACACGCAAATTTAACGGCAGTCATTTTCTTCCAAGTTGTCTGATGTAAACAAGCGTCTCAAGCGTAGTCGACGCCTACACAAAATAAAGCGTTTTCATTGGTCAAAAGGTCCTGTCAATCAAAATCGGCGCAAAACTGATAGAAGGACCGATGTCAAAAGCACTTCACTTTAGTAAGATAGTGTTTGAAACGTCAGGGACCGGGAAGTGAAATTTAAATTAAAATGATACATGATTTATTGTGGAATTAGGTCGCCAACTGGTTGCAATTCATGCATGAAACGTTTTCGTTTCTAAATAGTAACATCACGGGGTTTCCCCCCGTGTCTCGCGGTACGATGGAAACGAGGCCACGTGATCAGACGACTCATGTCACATGACCTCCTTATTTGGCTTGTTAATGGGCCTAAAAATAGCAATATTCGGTCAAGGGAAAAAATGAAAAAAATAGTGCATACCATTTCCTATTAAATACGATTGTGGTGTCTCTAAAACTTTATTATTGACCACCCATCATCTTTCAATTATAAAGTTTGAATAAAAAATACATAGCATACAGCATATTATGATCAGCTTTTTAAAATATTGACGAGTATAGGACAAGTTCAGATGTCAGGTCATCCCACGGCGGTTCATTTTGTAATAAGGTCACCGAACGATTTCGGAATTGTAGCCTTGTTAGATGACTGACGTCATCCAACAAAAACTAATTGACATACCACTTATGACAGAAATAACTCCTATGTATGTAGCAATTAGACCAGCTGACAAAACGTTTGTATATTTTCATTGGTTTTGCCATCACAGCTCTATGGTATTCTTTTATAATGAAAATTTTGGTAGGTCCAATCTGGATTATATATCCTTCTTTCTTTATTTATCTATACATATATATATTCATATAAACATTCAATGTAAAGACAACTGCTTCGGATGACTTGATATGCATGCAAGCGAATGAAAAAAGGTATCAATCTAAGATTTACATACATATCTGACTTTCTTTAAAAAACATAACATCATACAAACCCATAAGAGCGCCCATCTGGGTTTCCTAAGACCATATTGTTACCAACTGAGATATCTACATAGATTCTTTATCAGAACTAAACTGAAGAGTCGATAAAAAGGTCATAAGAAATTATATGTACATTTTCCTTTAAAGTCGAATTTGGAAATGATAATGCATGAAAATAACGTATATATGACAGTGTACAGTTATTTCATGAACATTTGTCAAACAGACTTAACTGTGGTCCAGAGGTGGAGGGGATATCATCCCAACACCAAGGGCCCAGTTTAGTCTGTTCCTTAAATACCCATGAAATTACTGTTTTATTACCTAACGCATTATATAAATAATCATTTAGTTTAAACTTATTTACTTTACATTGATTGTGACGGAAGCTTGAAGCTCATCAAATATTCATTTGGAGAACACATACACAAAAACGACATTTAATCTTTAGACTTTTATTTTCAGAATTCACTTGAAAAACAAGTTTAATGAGAGTCCTGCGTGGCTCAGTGGTTAAGGTGGTGGTCTCGAAACACAGGGGTCCTGGGTTCGAGCCCCACAGAGACCACTTGCTCTGTGGGAGTGGCCTTTGGCAAGTCACTTTAGAGCCCTAGCCTAGTACTGGTGCATTCAGGAAAGCTGTTTCAGAACTGAAAAATGTAGGAACGACCCAGACGAAGAGGACCCATATGGGACCTGTGTCGGGTAATGACTCTAATCTAATACTTGTCAACAGGAATGAACTGAAATCACTTTTGAATTCGCTGTTTGCCAAATTGTAATCAGTACATGCGGCCTTGGTTGGAAAATATCGAATAATGTCGAGCAATCTTTGTGGAAACACCCGATCTGCAGGCAGTCAACAGTTTGCAGTGCAGTAAGATTACCTAATGATGACAGTTTTCCATTTTCTTTCAATAAAACAGCAAATGATAAGCAATTAACATTCATACAAGGTGTTAAGTAATAATATGTTTTATCTATCAGTACCGTACATATCAGTCACTGGCAGATAGCAACAAGGTCTATGCAGATAAATGAGAATAATTGAAAAAAATATGAATATTGCAATAACATTATGCATGGAATGTTCTCATATCAGTCAAAAATGTCTGTTTGCTTCTCTTTACCCTTTACCAAACGCCAAATTTTCCACTGTTCAAAAATGAAAGAGTTTGCAGACCACATTTTAAAATGTAATGAAATTAAAAATAATCTTCTGATAGGGCAGAAACCATTGTGGGTATAGGAGAAATTGCTCGATAAGAGCAATTTCCCCTTTTCCCACAGTGTTTTCCAGAGTCGTCTGCAATGTCATTATTGTTTTAAAATAGGTTAACACAGCACAACAACTGTACTGTGGTATGATACCCACTGGAGGTAAGCAGAATTTTAAAAACATCGTTACGAAATGCAAACTTGCACATGCAAAGAAATCATTGTCTCTCTCAATGCTTTTTGTAAGGTTTGATTTTTATTCCACAAATGTTTGATTCATGCATTGAAAATGTTTTTACACAAGAAAACATGAAGTAAGCATAAGTGTTACCATAATATCACAAATTAGATTTGTATGCTACATTCACTAATTTGGATATATTGCACAATAATCAAAATGGCCGCTTTTTTGTGGGAATGAAAAAACCTCATCCTACAGTATTACATTAGATTTTTTATCAAAAAGGGCATATAATAAAGAACACAGTTATAAACATAAGGTCATACAATAAAGAACACAGTTATAAACATAGGTATGATACAATAAAGAACACAGTTATAAACGTAGGTATGATAAAGAAACGGATATCAAATATATATAAAGCATGGAATGTTTTTTAAATATCACTTAAACTGCTCTAATTCCTTTGTTGACCATGTGATATCATTTGCCTTTGAACTATTTAGTCATATATTAAACAACTAATAAATAAGAAACATAATGAAAAGAAATTGAAAAGCTCAATAATGTAAAGAATGGAATGTTTTGATATCACTAAACCCTTATAGTGCTGGAACTGACTACCTGCCGATGCAAACAGGTTAGATCCAGGCTAGCCGCCAAGTAAATTAGCGACTGGCCTGTGATCTAACCTGTTTGCATCGGAAGATTTTAATAAGCAAACTTCACAAAAATTGTTTTTAGAAAATTACCCAGCATTCCAAGGGTAACAAATAATTTCAACCATTTGTCATATAAATAAAATTTTAAATGCCAGTGTAGCATTAGCCATGACTGCGCAAATATTGAAAGAAAATTATAATGATGTCCTTAAATGAAAAGAGCATTCACAACCATACTTGTATACTGATCATTAAGGTTAAATTATGTAGAAAAAGTGACAAATTGCTCATATTGATATGTTTTGTAGCTACTTAAAAGTGTAAAAAATGAAAAATAGAGTGGAAAAATAAAAAAAATCCTGATTTATCACTAACTTAGGTCTACATGTATCAGCTATGTATTATACATTTAATATAAGAAATTTGCAACAACATTGTACAGAATTATGTAAATCCATTCCCTAATGTTGCCTTTTTTGGCTGGTCACAAATGAAAGCAACAACAGGCATTTATCAAATAGTTTAAAACGTAACAGATTCATTGGCTTACTTAACCAATATAGTGCTGTAACCAACTTCATGCTTATGCAAACAGCTAGATCCAGGCCAGCCGCCAAGTAATTGGCAGCTGGCTTGTAATCTTACCCGAGTATCTTTCTTCAACAAAATTAAGCAGATATTTATGATGTTGGAAAAGCAGATGACACAAAAATCTACTTTAAGAAAATTACCCAACATTCTAAAGATTAGTTATTTTTCAGCATAGATCGAGAAACCAATGTGATTAAATGGAGAAATACCTTGGGCTGAAAATTTCCAACTACAGTCATAATTCAAAACTTCTCATGCTGGTCTTTTGGCTCTGAACAAAAACACAAAAGTCCATAAGTGTTTATAACCTTAGAATGCTGGATAATTTTCTAAAAAATTACTTGGTGGCTGGCCTGGATACAACCTGTTTGCATCGGCATGAAGTCAGTTCTAGCACTATAATAGGTAAGTGACGTTGATCGGTTAAGTTTTTCGGGCAAGGCGTATGAATTTATTGGGTAAACTGAACTTAACCCATTAATAGCACTAACCTACTATTCTGTTTATCCTGTTACATATCTTTCGAAAAACCAATTTCAACGAAACAACAGAGAAAACAGTTTTCATTTAACCAGATGAGCAGGCAAGCATAAACATGAGATAGTAGTCACGAGACAAATTTGTGATGTCATATGATATGATAGGCATTCTATGGTGCCGAGTAAAACCTACGATTTCTTCAAATTTAGTTATCATCCAATGATAATTTGTACCTGGAAACCTTAAATCGACCAAACAGTAATTTTTTACTTCATAGAATTTAACTCAAATACCATAAATGCAAATAAGGTAGATCATGTGTCAAGTATCACACATGAATCACTTAGTTTTCACGACACCCCTTTTCATGTCACCTTTTGCACCATGTAACTGGATGAATTAAAAAGATTTGGGCAAAAATTCATATTTTCAAGACTAGAGATTCTAAAAACATTAAAGATCAATGTTCAGAGCTATGCCATATGTGTCTTACCCATTTACTATTCACATCTAAATCATGCGCATTGAATGGGTTCTTTTTCTTTTTCTGTATGTTTTGTTCCTCAAAAATAAAAATAGTATGTCTTCAAAGTTCAAATTAGGGAAAGAAGAAAAGCAAATATCTTTAATAAACGACATAAGAGCAAAGACATTGCAGGTTTGCCAATTCTTTTTCTAATAATAAAACATAGTTACACTCAGGATGATGCCAAGATTTTATTTGTTAAGTTTTCAAAAAATACATTTGACTTTTGATGATAATTGAAGGTAAAGACACATAAAGACTGTAACATGCATGTTACTCCGAATAAAACAGTACTCACTTAAAAATACTTATTAATTATTTACATTTCTATAACAGATTTCCAATTAATGTTCCCATGGATACAAATAGAAGACAGAGAAATATTTCCTCTTTATAGCAAATCTCGCTTATTTTCAGTTCTTTCCTCCTGGCAAATTTATAGAGTTCCCACAATGGAATGGCAACATGTAACATATCCGGGATCATCAAACCTGAAATCATAAAGAAATAAAATGCATTTTGACCAAGATCAAGATAAAATGTATTTGGCAGTCTTTAGCATTTGTACAGTAATTATTCATTTGTTTATATGGGTTTTACTTTGTATCAACATTAATACAGTTATGTTGGGATGTCTGACTCATTGTGATGGAGGAAGAAAGACACACTGTTCAACTGTCATAAGGAGTGGTCAAGCAGGGAAGAACCTACTGCATTAGGTAAGTCAGCCTGTAGACTACCCCTCATAAAAACCCTGCGAGTAATTATTAATGTCAAGTGTTGATACAAGATCCTAACTGACCATTTTGTTTGTGTCAGTAATTAAGGGAAAAAACCCAAAATATTCTTCATACCAGTTTTCTTATTTCCCTTCCCTTTAAAACCATATTCAAAATTAAAAGAGAGAAATTGAAAGTTTTACTCGAAATAGAAAACAAAAAAACACATCAATCTTACAGAATAGAATTTATCAAGCCAGATCCAAGAAAAAACCAGTGTGACAATAAAGGAAAACAACTGGCTACAAATTTAGTTCTTGGCAACAATCAAAGAAATTCTATCACATACCTATGTTTCTTGCTTTATGAAAGTTATGACCTTTCCCATACAGTACATCTGCTATAAACTGATCCATTCCCCCAACAAAGATGTGCATTATGTTAATGCTGACTATTGCGAGTATTTTCCACGAGATAATTTCGTTGCGCATATCGCAGAGATTCAGTACTATGCAGGTAGTGATGACTTCTGTTACGGTGAACCACATGTGGTGGGAAAAGTAGCGATAGAAGTCCTCGTTGTAGTAACTGAAATAGCTCCACCACGAGTAGTAGTGTGGATATCTGGAATCAGAAGAATTGAGCTTTAATTGCTTTAGCCCTTTACCAAACGCCAAGTTTTAGACTGTCCCAAATTGAAAGCGATTGCAGATGACATTTCAAAATGTGATGAAATTGAAGAATATTCTCCCGATAGAACAGAAAACATTGTGGGAAAAGGGGAAATTGCTGGTTTAGAGCATTTACACTTTTTCCCACAACGTTTTCCAGAGTTGTCTGCAACAAACTGGTCAAATGTGGTTATTGTTTGGTAATGAGTTATGGTTTTATTACTTAAACTCTACCACCTGCAGATAACATTTTTTTACTTGAAGTAGAAGACTTTAGAAATTTTTTGTAAACATGCGAAAAAAAACTTTCACTTCTGCTGTTGCGATATGTGAAAAGATTGAAAAAGCATTGTGGCATGCCGAGAAATTGCTTGTGATAAGCAATTTCTTCTTTTGCAACAATGCTTTTTGAAAGTTTGCAAAAATGTGGCTTTAAGTGGTAATGTGTAAAAGAGTTCTCACTACAATATATTTGAAATGACGTTAAACAAACAAAACAAGCAAAAGTGGACTATTGATTAAAGAGTCCAGAGAAGGGGAACTATTCTGACCGTTTCTGAGAAATACCTCACTTACAGTTTTCAAATACCTTTGAAGTTTAAATAAGTTTTGAAACGATGAAGATATCTGCAATCAGAATAATTGAGGTTTTGTAGAAAAATATTAGGAGTTTACTGAAATGAGGGCAGACAAAATCAAATGTCCATATTGCAAAGCTTGTCCAGCTTCTTTCCCAGACAAGTGAAATTTTACTGAAATATACTATATGACCATTATACAGTCAAATGCAGAAGAAAATATTGTTTATAATCAAGTGAAACTAACAGAACAATCAAAAGTGGATTTCTTATTAAAGTTCCAGATTTGGCTGAATATCCTGTTTCTCTCCAAGTAATATTTCACTTACAATTTACAAATACACACAATCAACACTTAATTTGGCTTTTTGATAGCTAAATAAAGGTCTGATAATTAATAGTCCTTTAAAAATGGTTAAAAAAAGGTACAGTGAACCCTCGTTTATCCGAACATGTCCGTTCTCAACAAAATGTCCGGTTTACCGAATAATCCGGACTAATGAAGCAGAGCATGTTCTTATTCACATTAAGACATAAACGGTCTGTATGAGCGGTATATACTTATAACCCTTTAGCAAACGCCAAATTGTCGACCGTCCCAAATTGAAAGAGTTTGCAGAAGACATATCAAAACGTGATGAACTTCAAAGATAATCTTCTGATATGGCAAAAAACATTGTGGGAAAAGGAGAAATTGCTCGTTATGAGCAATTTCTCCTTTACCCACAATGTTTTCAAAAGTCACCTGCAACAAACTGGTCCAATAATTCAGTTCCCTTACAATTTCGTTCAGATTGCGAGACATCCGGATAATCGGGGTCCGGATAAACGAGGGTTCACTGTATATGCTTTATGAAGGAAGTATTTCAAACTAACATCGAAAAGTCTCGTAGAATATCTGTTATGCATAGATGGCATATTGCATGATAGAAAAACTATGCAGAAATAAGAACAAACATTACTTACACATTGACAAGGTATAAAGCAAACATGGAAGCCCTGATGTTTCTCCTGCGTATAAGTGGAATGAGATACTTGATGCTTTCATACGCCATGAGGATGAATAATACAGTCACCACCCAGATCCGCATGGACTGCCATGTAGAGTTGAAGTAGACATGTTTGTATCGTGTGGTCCCGGGCTCCTCATATGCTCCTGAAGTATTCAATTATAGTTAAGGCATACAACCCCTAGTAAAAATTGGCAAATGTCAACAAATTTCGTAAGACACCACAATTACCCAAGAATCTACGGACCCCACTCGACGATTTCCGGGAAGATCACTGAGGGGAGTCAATCAACTTTTTGGACAATCTCAAAATTGGCTATGTTTATCAACTTTTTAGGGATAATATACCTTAAATTCAATTATTCTTGTTTTGTATAGGGTTTGACATTGTGTCATTAATAATTCAGTTATATTACAGCTTTACAAAATTCACAAGTACATTGTTTATATGGTGTTTAATGCTGTATGAACAATTTTTACTTATGTAACAGCTTTTCTGGATCCACCAGTAATAGGCTAGGGCTCTAAAGTGACTTGCCAAAGGTCAATCCCACAAAACCAGAGATGTCCGTAGGGCTCAAACCCATGACCCAGAGTTTTAAGTCCTTCACTTCAATCAATGGGCCACTCAGGACCTTCAAGTACTAGTATAGACACTTCAGAGAAAGAATCAGTCCAGACTTTAAAGTGTCTTGTCAAAAGCCATTATCAAGAAACATGCTAGCGCCATTGGGATCAAATCAGGGTTGTCTTTTGATATGTTGAAAAAAAATTGTAATATCACTAAATGCCACAATTTTGCATCTTGTAGCAGGCGACTCGCAAAAAGCAATGCTTTTCCAATCCATTCCTATATCACAACACCAGAACTGAAAGGTGTTTCACTCGACATTGTTAACAAAGTTTTTCTATAGTGGCCTGCTTCATTTAATAAAAATGTCTGCAGGTGGTATTTAGTTAATATTACTGTGTTCCAAATGGGGTGTTCAATGCAATATGATGGCAATCTCTTCACTTTTGTAAATAAAATTGCTTTAAAAGTCTTGCATTAAACCTTAGATGTTCAACTATTTTTATATTTCTTGTTTAAAAATATAGGTATCTCACATATTTACCTTTTTTTTAATATTCTAACTAAATCATCAGCTACAGATGTACTGAATTTGAAATAAGAATCAGTTATCCGATATAAAATATGAATTATTAAAGATACTATTTTATATACACATTACTACAGAACCTTTACTAACCCATTACCAAACAATAACAGCATTTAACCACCTTGCTGCAAACGACTAATGAAAACATTGTGGGCAAAGGAGAAATTGCTTGTGACAAGCATTTTCTCCTTTTCCCACAAAGTTTTTTCCCCTTTTAGAAGATCTTTACCCAATTTCATCACATTTTGAAATGGCGTATATTAACTCTTTCAATTTGGGACAGTTGAAAATTTGGCGATTGGTAAAGGGTTAACATTTACAGCAAATATATGGAGAACTGAAATCAATATAACAAATTAAGATGCAACATTTCAAACTGTCATAGTGATAGACAAGGCTGGCCTTTTGTTGTATTTTATATGGTGAGATAATAAATCAAATAGGATCAGATAAGAAAATCTGTCACAACCCTTTATTCTACAATTCCCTCAATCTTACCAACCTATAACGGTCCACTTCATCATCAGTATTGACATAAGAAATAATCTTTTCTCATAATGAAATGATGCCTACCGTTGGGAAATATTTTATACAAGCAATTCCTATCTTTCTCAAAATAATTTCATCCATATGTCACAAACAATACTATCATTCTTATTCAAAGTGTTCTGTTGTTGCTTCCAACTTTGACCAGTCACAATTATGAATATCTCATACATCCGAGAATGGGTCGAAAGAAAAAAGGGGAGTTTACCTCTCATTATTGTATCAAAACAGGAACATGTGCAATTTCGTTTGCTGACTTGAACTTTATTTGGGACCCATATCTTCATATGCAAAATGCCTGTAAATAAAAATCTAAGATATTATAAGTTGGAATACAAAACTCTGGTTTGACCAATGTTTTTTCTAATGGTTGAAAATGCATTAGTATGTATTTGTCATCCCCATTAAAAGACTGTATTCATAGTGACAACAGTTACCTCATGCAATTACATTTAATTTACCCTGAAAACTTAAACATATTGGATAAAATCATCATCTTTACAGGTTTCATGGAAGGGCTTTTTTGCATTGATATAATAGGGGCCCAAAAAGGCAATGTTTAATCTATTCTTGTTTTCCTCCCAATCTCATGAAAACTCAGCTAGTTGAAAGTAAAATTCTAAATATGATGCTTTTAGCTATTTTAATGGTGTCACTTGTTAGTGATGCAACAGCCGGGAGTATAACTATAGGAGTAGAAGTGCAGGATTTTTCATCAAGCTGAATGGTTACTTGGATTATGTTGGGGGTCCCATCATTGAAAATGGGGGTCCTGTCTTTTTATACATACGATCATACCAGAAAGAAAGAAATTTCTGATTTTTGAGCTTGTTTGGCCTTTTCTGACCCCAACTTGCCGTTAAAAGACTAATGATTTATGTGTATTGCACAAGATTTTTCGTCAAGGTAATGGCGTAAGTACCTAGAAGTGCATTGCACTGATACATCTTATAACCCTTTCCCAAACAATAACAACATTTGACCATTTTGTTGTAGACGACTTTAGAAAACATTGTGGAAAAAGGAAAAAATGCTCGTAAATGTTTTTTGCCCTATCAGTAGGTTGTTTTACAGTTTCATCACATTTTGAAATGTCGTCTGTAAACTCTTTAAATTTTGGGCATTCGAAAATCTGTTGTAAGGGATAAAAACCATTTCCTCCATATTCACATGATTATACCTCACCTAGATGAAAATAGGGGAGAAACACCAGAGAGAATACCCCAATAAAGAAGGCGGTCACTTTATCTTTATAGTTGGAGATGGAGGAAGAGCTGGTGTTGTGTAGGCCCATTAACTGTTTCTCCATATAACTCTGCATCATGTTACTCCCCACACCCGACCGCTGCTTGCTGAAACCGTACATCCTGGGAGAGTTGGTCTGCAATGAAATGGTAATGTTTGTTGAACATTTCTGCAACTCAGAATACATATTTTTTATAGAAGACATACAGGTGAATTAATAGACAACACAACTGATAAGTGAATAACAGTGTTTTTTACTCCTAGGAAGGGATTGTGTGTTTTAGAGGTTTGTTTGCACAGTTCTTTTAAAAACAAAAAAATGGTTTTTAAAAAGTTTGATGTTAGTTTCAACAATTTGTCAGTTAATCAGATTTCTGTTTGCATTTATAATCCCCAAGAGTGCTATGAATAAATATGTTTTCACCTTGCCCAGACTTTGAACAAATGCACACACAAAAGGTGGGAAAACTCTGCCTGTATGTGGCCCAATAAAAGTATGTCACTTTTCAATATGTTTCAATCTATGTATCCCAATGGACTAGCTTCTGTTTTTATTCTTCGTATTCCAATAATTATTTGGTAAACTTACTTTGTAGAGACTATTAGGTGTATAATGCAGTTAGTCTCAATAATGATCCGTGAACGAAGCTTTTTTCGTTATTTGGACATTTATCGTGCTTCGCTACGTCTCGAAGGCGTCAGTCAAAATAGCAATAGCCTTCGAGACCAGTTATCTGGACTAATAATGCAGTGTACTGACCAACTACAATCACTATTTATTTTGAGTATCAAATACGGTATTTAAATGCTGAATCCAGACGAAATTATCAAACATATTTATTGAAATAAACAAAATAAGAATAGAGTTCAAAATCTAACGGTCTCATTTCATAAATCTCTATGTCCCTTTCCCAAAAAATAAAAAAGGTTATAATCAACCTTGAATCAAAATTCAATTTCAAACAGGCAAGACAAAATGTTAGCTAAGTTTTGTTCCCAAACCTGCAATTTCGAAATGATCAAAAGGCAACTGTACGGTCAACCTTCAAGAACAGAAAGTTTAACTGATCAACACACACGGAACTCAGGGAAGTAATGGCAAGCGTTACAAATCAAGTCGACAAAACAATTTAATATACCTTTGAGTTACCTGAAAGATGCTTCACCTCTACGGTACAGCGGGACACTGGATAGCATTGTTTCAAACCAACGTAACCGAATCGGACCAAAGTGGTTAGCCCGATGGGCCGGATCGAATTAAAATGGGAAAATTTGTTTGGTGATCAACACCTTACTCATTGAAAAATCTTTTCCAGATATGAATTTTGATATTGAATGCTCCAATCTTTGTACCATATCTTTTTTCCCTCTTTTTTGATGGAACAGTCATTGTACGAGAATGGAATTCTTCTAAAGATAAAATTAGATTCGCTATGCTCATTGGACATACGGCATTTCGTTGTCCAGACTTGAAACAAACCACAGAGTTTCCCGCAAAATCATCTTTCAAAAAATGCTTTCTAGTTTTACTTTTGTCAGCCAAGTAAGTCTAGAATCACATTCTTTTTTGTGACACAGTTTCTTTAGGGAATGAAGTTTTCCTGAAAATCACTATTCTTAAGTCTGCCGGTCCTCTTGCAGCCGCAATCCGTTGCAGCCGATGAGATTCTCGGTAAACCACATGGTGTGTAAGTTTTCTGCACCGTATATTACGAAGAAGGGAAGTAACTCTGCTTTATTTACATTTTACATCTTCAGCTGTCAAATCACCAAGTTGCAGTTGCTGACGCTTAATGACAGATCGTTGATAATAGATAAGCAAGATATTGTGTAAGTGACAACTTTTTTTGAGAATGAATCTGAATTATTCTGTTTGCCTCCAAACAAATAATGATATTTCATGTTGTCAATACGTGTTACAGTAGGAAATGCCCAGTGTAACCTGGATTGCTCCCAGTGACAGTCCCAGTGTTACACTATAATTCTTGTTTACTTTGTCCCGAGATTGTTTCTAGTCTGAGCCTATATGATCCGTATTGGATTGCTATTTATGGATTTCACTTCTGGTCCATAAAAATCCGGTAAAAAATTAATTATGGAAGATATCCATACACTATTTAAACTGTTTTTAAAACTATTTACTCTTGATGGCTCTACCACACTGTTTGATAGACTGTTTACAAACGCTTTAAATCGTCTTATCTTTTCTGTATAAGCTCCTCCTATTATTCATAGACTGATCAATCAAGGTACAATAACTTTGCAGATCTGGTTTTCAAAGTCAACTTGTCAAAATATTCTCATGCTGTTCACAAGGAGAATGGCTCGTCATTAAACTATGAACAAATTCTCAATTTGGTAAATCTGTGGAAGTGTAATGGTTAGCGTGGGCGACTAGAGACTTGCCAAGATGGGTTTGATCCTAGTCAAGCTAATTTGACGTGATCTTGAAATATTGAGAACATTTTGCATCAGTTAATATAATTTAATGGTGGCCACATGCGACAAATTTGATTTGCAACCTTTAAACACCGACATTTCCATCATAACATTAAGATATCAAATGATAATTACTCACAGTTATAAATGAATCCCTTTTTAATCAATCCATACATGTTTAATGTCGGTATTCTTCATATGTACTTTGTAAGAATGGTTTAATTGACACTAGAAGGCAATTTTCTGCTCACGATGAATTTTCTTTACTCATGTGCACTGGAGTGTGAAAAACCTTCTTTAGCCATTTTTAATTATTGAATTGGGAAGATGCCCTAGCATGTTGAATTTGAGAAGCTTTATCGCTTAAATTGCTAAATTGGAAAACCAAAAGGCTGATACGACTTTGAAATTTTGTGAAAACTGCATAATTTTAAATAAAGTTTTAATTGGGAAGGTGCCCTTTAAAGGCCGCTTTTATATAACTAAAAAAATCCCTGATTTATATATCTCCCCCTGACAAGATTTTATCATCATCATCACCTCATGTAATCCTTTACTCTGGGAAGAGTTTACTCATGATGATATAAAAGAAATGACTCTAAAGAAAATGTTCACTAATAATTGAAAGTGGACTGTATTCTAAGAGTGTCTCTATTCCTAGTTATCAAACATTGATTAACAACATTCCACAGGGTAAACATGGTGTTGTTACCAGGTACAACAGCCTTGAAGTGCTCAAGTGTTGGCTTCTTCTGTATGGTTTAAACTTTTTAATTTATTCCAATTAAGAAACAAGTTCATACAACTTAGATAAATTATGCTTGATTCTGCTTCCTGGGTACATAACAAGTACTGACAATTTATGGGCTAGTTCCATGGGCATTTTCACCTTGCTGCTAACGGGGATCAAATCTAGCACCCTAGGTACCAAAAGAAGACACTCTACCACTAATCCAATTCTATCAACATTTTCTATATACAAAATATATATATAAGTTTGCAGGTGAGTTTGGTTGACTCGCCAATATGGACGAAGATTATCCGGAGTTAAACACAGAGAGTGATACCACACTGGAGCAGCCAGATTTAGACCAACTTAGACAAGACAGGCTGGATAGAAACAGAAAGTTCTTACAAGTACTTACCAATTTTTTCATAATTCTTTTATGTTACTTGTTGAACTTAAAGAATCTGTTTTTAACCCATTACCAAACAAAAACGACATTTGACCAGTTTGTTACAGATGACTTTGGAAAATATTGTAGGAAAAGGAGACATTGCTCTGAATGAGCAATTTCTCCTTTTCCCATACTTTTTTCTGCCCTATCAGAATATTATTTTTCAATTTCATCACATTTTGAAATGTGGCAAACTTTCAATTTGGGACAGTCGAAAAAATTGGCATTTGGTAAAGGGTTAATATTATAGTATGAAATAAAAATAGTTTTCTTAATGGTGTCTGTCAGCAAAGATTGTGCACTTAATAAACAATTTCTCCTTTTGTTGCAGTAATTCCTTGAATAGTCTTCTAAAGGTGCCTGAAAATATGTATACATATATGTTAAAAAAAGAAATATTATGGCCATAGCTTCTTAGTTGACAAATATGAAGCAGCATCATCAAACATCAGGTTCGAAAAATTCTGAGGAGATACATAGATTTAGAGGAGAAGAATATAAATTGTGTCGTTATAGAGCAAGTGATTTTTTCCATTGGTTTGACCACCCAAATTTTTTATTCTGTCTTCATTTATTTCAGTAGGGGATTTCCTTCAGATTTTTGTATACTATCTTTTATTTCTGTTTCAATATATTTTTCAGTCTGTAAGCAGTTCTACAGCAGCTCGAGTATTGTCTCAGGTTTGTAATCATTAATTCAATAATTAATTCCATAATTATCGAAAGAGAATAATTGTGTAGTTGACCCATTACCAAACAATCAAGGCATTTGACCACTTTGTTGCAGATGACTTTAGAAAACATTGTTGGAAAAGGAGAAATTGCTAAAAATGAGCAATTTCTCCTTTTCCTACAAGGTTTTCTGCCCTATCAGAAGATTGTTAACCAATTTCATCACATTTTGAAATGTCGTCGACAAACTCTTTCAATTTGGGACAGTTGAAAATCTGGCATCTGGTAAAGGGTTAATCTAATCAAAGTCAAAAACAATGCTTGAAACTTTGAAAAATTAGGTTCATACATGTACTTTAATACATCATTTAAGAATATGTTGTACTAAGAGAAAAAATATGTTCAATTTTATCCAAAAGATGTTGCCTTGAAAACATCTGAAACAGTTTGTTAAGTAAATTATCAAGGGTTGAATGCAATACCATAACATGTCTTTTACAAAATGTGGAGGGCTTCCTATAATCTTGCATTGAACCCTACACTACTTTTTGTTGTTTTTTTTTTCATTCAATTAAGAAGAGGGCTAGGCCTGCTAATTTTGGGAAAATTTTCAATTTATTGCTGAATTGAGAAACCAAAAAGCTGGTGTGAATTCTGATGAAGCTGCATGAGTTTTTAAGAAAATTTCGATTTGGAAGGTGTCTTTAAGCCATAACTATACAATAACGACATTTGACCTATTTGTAGCAGACGACTATGGAAAACATTGTAGGAAATTTCAAAATACAATTTCTCCTTTTCCTACAAGAGTTTCTGCCCTATCAGGAGATTATTATCCAATTTCATCACATTTTAAAATGTCGTCTGCAAACTCTTTCAATTTGGTATAGATGAAAATTTGGTGTTTGGTAAAGGGTTAATAGGCCCCTGTTATATCAATTTACAAGCAAATGCCCTGCTTAATGTGGAGTTGGTGGTTATTACAAACAATATTTTTTTGGTATAAGATGCATGATGAGCAAGTAAATAGTAAATATTTTGCCTGCTAGATGTTAGCTTTACTTTATAGGATGGATCAAAGACTACCATAGATGCGAGGGAAACAGCAGCCATAATAATCCAGAAACATTGGAAGAGAGTAATGGCCAAAACCATCTATGTGGCGATGCTTTATGAGAAATACATGAAAGTAAGAATAGATATTACATGCTTGGAGGACTAACCCTTTACCAAACGCCAAATCTTTTACTGCCCCAAATTGAAAGAGTTTGTGGACAACATTTCAAAATTTGCTTGTTATGAACAATTTCTCCTTTTCCGACAGTGTTTTCCAGAGTTGTCTGCAACAAATTGGTTAAATGTCGTTATTGTTTGGTAAAGGGTTAACCTTTCTACTCCAATGGAGTCCATGTCATAGTATTGATGCATCTAAATAAAATTGTTACTCCTTGCTTTTCTTATAATTATTTCTTACAACTGCTGCAGAAACAGTAAGAAACGGCTGTGACTAAAAGATTAATTGCTTTGAAAGAGAGCTAGTTAGTTATCACAATTTTAAATATATTTTTCTAAGCCCCTTTTTTTTTTATTCATCCTCATGTCATTATGAATGGAGGAAGTAAAAACTTTGCAAATTTGATTATTTTCAAATAAAGATGATTTTATAACTGGAACAATTAGAGAGCATGGATGGGCATCAATTTTGTAAGAAAGAAGGAAACATTTGTGATAAAAGACACCTATTACACATCCGCCTTCACTATGTGGACTAATACCTTCTTGGAACTCTGAATGTAGTCCGGATTTACTCGCTTTGTTTTGCTCTATATTATTTTAACTGTTGCCTAAAGGGAAATCAATAAATGTCCAGATGTTCGAAAAATAGGCTATTGTTCAGTCTCTGTTCACAGAAAAAATAATTATAGTAATGGTGATAAAAGGAGCAACTGTTTTTCTTGCGATGTTTCCCAGAGAAATTTTCAAATGTATCCTCAATCATCTTGCTTTACTTTAAACGCACCTTGTCTTTCAGTGCTAACAGCGCTCTGATTTTGTCATAGATCTCGATTGAGTCCTTCTCAGCAGTCATCTTATAACATGTTTAATGGATATATACATGTGAGAATTGCTTTAGAGATGATAATGTACATTAATTTGAAAATAATTGCTTCATTCTATGTTTTTGTTTTAAGGAGGAAGAAGAGCAAAATAGGAGAACAAGACAGCAGATGGAGGAAGGAGAGCTGCTTGTTGAAAAGTGAGTACTTGACATCTTAACAATTTACCAAACGACAAACGTTCGACTGTCCCAAATTGAAAGAGTTTGCAGATGACATTTCAAATGTGATGAAATTTTAAAATGATCTTCTGATATGGCAGAAAACATTGTGGGAAAAGGAGAAATTGCTCGTTAAGATTTTACCTAATGTTGTCTGCAACAAACTGGTCAAATGTTGTTATTGTTTGGTAATGGGTTGATCAAACTTGTTTCCTTATGATATCCTCCTTTGTAACCCCATATACATTTTGACGCATTTACTACAGTCTGAAGTAAAAGACCTGTTACAAAGAGATATATTGCTTCTTGCTTTTTGTGGTGTAATAGGCTAGCTATCTTAGAACAAACATGATTAGATTTATGCTTAAGTATACATTTAGTATGGACCAATTACAGCTTTTCAAATTTGGTAATTGGCGCTTTTTTCACTTAACCTTGAGAATGTTATGGGTAATTTTCTAAAAAAAGATTTTTGTGTTGTCTGCTTTCCAAAACCTTAGATATCTGCTAAATTTTGATGAGGAAAGATACTCAGAGTAGCTGACAGGTTTGATCAAAGGCCTTTCGCCCGGCTAGCCTGGATCTAACCTGTTTGCATAAGCATGAAGTCGGTTCCAGCACTATAAGGGTTAATGGGTTTTGTGACTTATCCAATTTGAAAGTAGTAATAGGCAACATTTACAAAGTCTGTTTTCCCAGGCAGTGTGTGTCCAATTATCAATCTATTGGCTGTATGTCTGCAATCCCTTCATATTTACCCATCATCTTCTTCCAATATCGTACAGACACCTTCAGGTGTATGCTCGTACTTAACCCTTTACCAAATCCAAAATTTATATTGTCCCAAATTGAAAGAGTTTGTAGACGACTTTTCAAAATGTGATGAAATTAAAAGATATATATTCTGGTAGGGCAGAAAACATTGTGGGAAAAAGGAGAAATTGCACATTAAGAGCAATTTCTCCTTTTCCCACAATGTTTTCCAAAGTCTTATGCAACAAAGTGGTCAAATGTAGTTATTGTTTGGTAATGGGTTAACCAATTGCAGCACTTAAACTTAAATAACTGGAAATATAGGAGAAAATACTAATAATGAGCTATTGATCTTTTGTGAGAGTGGTTCCTACATATTATGGAAATGCATGTTTTATATTAGTTTAGTGGTGTGGCTTTGAATTTGACTGGCTGCAAAACTAAATTGAAGGGAAAAGGGACTTACCATGGGAATCGGTATCTACTCTGTATCATTCATATTTAATAAGGCTTTTAACCATTATTCTATTGGTGAATGATCTGCAGATTTGCTTTTGTAGCAGACTGCAACTTTAAAAACATTATGATGAAAGGAAAACGTGTTGATTCTTCTATTGGTACAATGAATTCAATATTACTAACATTATTGATATACTTATATAATTACTAATATAATTAATAGTTTCTATCCATTAGACATTAATTGCCATTAGACATTAATTGCAAAATTGGTTGAACTATAATTGCTCTCAAGAGTGCACATGTTTTCTGACACGTCTAAGATGGCTCTTTGTGAAGTCGTTACAAATAGAGCAAACAATTATTTCTCCATGTGAAAGCTCTATTAATTTAAGAAGATTTCAGTGTATAACCTTTTTGTGAGCTTGAATGCTTGTATGACTATATTACCAAGCATTTTAAGGGTCAAAAGACAAATTTGCAATTTATATTTTTGGCGAATTGTTTTCTCAAGCCTGCTGGGGGAGATACATGAAAGAGAGGAATAATAGAATGAAAAATTAAGATTATCTTCATAGCCAGAACACCATGCTTATTTATATTAGACCATTTATGTCAAAATAAGATCACTAGCTTTAGAGGTTTCTGCCCCAGAATTGATACTACCCTATCATTAGGAAAATTTGGGAATTTGCTTGGTTCACTTAACCCTTTACCAAACAATAACGACATTTGAACAGTTTTTTGCAGACAACTCTGGAAAACAGTGTGGGAAAAGGAGAAATTGCTTGTGATGAGCAATTTACCCTTTTCCCACAATCTTTTCTGCCCAGTCAGAAGATTATTTTTTAATTTCATCACATTTTGAAATGTCATCGCAAACTCTTTCAATTTGGGACAGTTGAAAATTTGGTGTTTGGTAAAGGGTTAAGAGCCTGATTATAATGTTTTGCAACCATTTGTGTTTTAAGAAACAGGCCATGTCATAATGCTTTGATAGGAAAGCTGTCTCCAGACTTCCGAATATTTCATAATTGGGAACTATTTTGCCTTAATGATCAGAGTTTGTTTTTTAGCAAAGTTTTGTTTTCATTTATGTACGAATTATTCATTAGGCTTTTTTGTTTAGCAGTTTGCACCAAAGAGAATTCCAATGATTATATATTTATAATCTGAGGTGCATAATTATGCTTGTTTCACTTTTCTTTTTTTTTTAATGAAAACACAGGTTTGAAGCATCTTATTAATAAAATTTGGCATTTGGTAAAGGTCTAAACTAAAATTTAAGCAAATGTATGGGATCGTTTAAAGAAACAGCGTCTAACGTTCGAAGTTCAAAAATCACTTCTCCGAAAAAAAGGTAAATAGGTAAAGGGAGCTATAATGAAAACTGTAGAAAATTTATAATTCTAATCAACTGATTGTTCTGTTCATTAGATCTACATATCTACGATACAAAGTGGCCGAGTCCATTATTGAGCCAAATAGAGAGGATAGGTGGTACTTTTCAGGGTTTGTAGGTACCTTTATTTAGACCAAGCCATTCTGATGTGTTTATGTTAACTTGGATGTTATAGCCGTCATAAACTGTAACTGTAGTTGTGGGTTTAACTGTCTAACAGCTCAATATGCTACGTACGTCTTGGAGATTGTAAACTTGACTGTAATAATAATTTAGAGCAAAACAAAGCGATTGAATCTGTACTACATTCTTGGTTCAAAGAACATATTGGTCCGCACAGTGAAGGCGGATGTATAATGAGTAATTTGTGTCAGACCACTGTTTGTGTATCGATAAAGTACCGTCCTTCAGAAAGTGGTCTGTAACTTCAATGGACTTGGTCCTAACGCACCCTAATCCAAAAATTGTATGAATCAGCATTTAGATGTTTGATACTCATAGAACATAATCTAGTCTGTGAGCTAGTCCTTTTAAACCATTACCAAACAATAACAACAGTTGACCACTTTGTTGCAGACAAGTCTGGAAACCATTTTGGGAAAGGAAGAGATTGCTCGTAACAAGTAATTTTTCCTTTTCCAACAATGTTTTCTACCCTATCAGAAGATTATTTTCCAATTTCATCACATTTTGAAATGTCATCTGGCAACTATTTCAATTTGGGACAGTCAAAAATCTGGTGTTTGGTAAAGGGTTAAAAAACCTCAGATTCAGTTTCTCACAGGCCAGTATGAGCATTAATACAAATCAGTCCTGCTACCATTTATCTGAATTATCCCAATATGATGTGTCAATAGATCAACAGAATGCCTTGTTCGGCATCATTGTTGGAAACTCTGGTGTCAGTATGGATGTAACTGTGGAAGGTACTGAGCTAGTTGGCTTTATTCTCATGGCTGTATTGGAATTTCTGTGTCAGTGATTCTTGAGTCATGATAAGAGTCATTTTTTATGTGGCAGTCTTCTTTATTTCTTCCTTAAAACCTACATTGTGGGTTCTCTGCGAGACAATTCTAATGAGTACCCACAATATAGGATATATTTTGTATTTTTTTAAATATTGCATGAAAAGGATAAAGACACTCACTTTATCTGGATCCCCTGTGCTTCAAATATCGGGTGAACAATATGAGTGTTTGTCGGGCAGTGAGTCATTTCCTTGTCTAGAATTACCTGTTGTGGGGGGTATAAATTGGCTGTGTCATGCAGTGTAAGTGAGGATGGCTTTTAATGATGTCACCTTTAACCTCTTACTTTGTATATACACACATGTAACCAGTTCCCTCATATTTCCATCTGTCTCCATTTATAGTTGAATGATAAAGAGGATTTTTGAATAAGTATGTATAGGAAGTTAACACATTTAAGAAGCAACTATGGCTTAGAGATGATTTGTTTCTTGTGAGCAATTTTACCTTTTGCAACAGTGATTTCAATGCTTATTTCAAGCCATACAGATTTTGAAGATTTTTGTCTCATCGATAACTAATTCATAATGAAAATTACTGATAAAACTAAACAGTGAGATGTTCAAAAGGTTATTGGCGTTGTCTTTGTCCAGATAATAATTGATTTATTTATCTTGTTTTTGATCCATTGGTTTCAATAGAGGTCTGCTTCCAAGGCACTTAACCTTTTACTCCATAATTCAAAACTTTTATCCATATGATGCTTAAGACTTATGAAATCACTGTTACAAAATGACAAATTCCTTATAAGGAGCATCTCATCCTTTTAATACAATTATCATTATCATAATTATCTAATTAAAGAAATGTATCTTCTTTTATCCTTTGCTTGTGTCTCCAACCTTGACCAGTCCAAACTCACAAAATGGACTATTGTATTCATATCAGAGGACAACTCCAATGGAAAGCATCAATGACTATTTTATTGGAAAAAAACATCCTCCTTGAAAGGTCTTTCTTCCCTGATCTTAAGCCCTTGGGTCATATGATTCTTTGCGTTTAGCCCTTAGAATACTGGGTAATTTTCTAAAAATAGATTTTCGTGTCATCTGCTATCCAATTTTGATGAAGAAAGATACTTAGAGTTGCAAATAGGTTAGATCATAGGCCAGCTGCCAATTTACTTGGCAGCTGGCCTGGATCTAACCTGTTTGCTTAAGCATGAAGTATGTCCCAGCACTATAAAGGTTAGTATCATTTTGCATGTGCTTCATTCCGATGTTGTGGCACGCTTGATAGCTACGGGTAATTGGAGTTTTTCAGTGCCATATAAAACAGTGAGAAATAATGTGCCATCTCGTGACCTGAGATGAAGGATGATATTTATTGCCTGTAGTCAAATACAAATGGATTTATGTTGGTGATGGGTAGGTTAGGCGTTTACCATATTCAAGTATAATTTGTTATTTAAATGGTAATGATGCTCAACTTTTACTAGATATCGCAAGTTTGATGCAAGATGTAGTATTGTGCCTTTTGCAATTGTGAAGGATTTACGACTGTTACATATTGAATACTAAATATACTTAATCTTTTAGCGTGTGCCTACAGAAGATTAAGAAGAAGAGCAAAGAGATTATACTGTAACAAGCATTTTCTCCTATTGTCACAATGGTTTATACCATAGTCTATGATTATCTTTGATCATCTTGTACTCTTACTTGTTCGGCAACAGTGGTGCAGTGGTAAAGCAGCGGCCTCTTGTTTAGAAGGTCCAGGGTTTGATTCCCATTAGTGGCGAGATGAATGTTGCTAGGAATAACCCAGA
Organism: Cerastoderma edule; assembly: GCA_947846245.1. Lineage (NCBI taxonomy): Eukaryota > Metazoa > Mollusca > Bivalvia > Cardiida > Cardiidae > Cerastoderma > Cerastoderma edule. Next base: position 12,671,476 of record OX401419.1, read on the forward strand.
AATTGGCACACATAATGGTTTAGTGTCAAAGATGAATTTGATAAGCTTCAAGCTTCCATCATACTCGGTGTAAAAGGAATAAGTAATTTAAATTTCAAATTGTAATTGTCATAGATTTAAGTGCAGGGGTATTTTATGATACATGTACTCATGTATTATGAACAAAGCATTGTTCCAGTAGCTGGCCTGATTAACAATGGGAGTGGTTTTAGAATATTTTGGAAGGAAAGTGAAATGTTTTTTGCTCAATAATTATTATTGATTTTGATGGGTCCTCTTATCCATGTTATGGTGTTATCAAAGTTTTCCTTGATCCCCAACTTATCTAGTAAATGACTCCCAATTCCTGAATATTACCCCTAAAGATAAATTTTTCCATTCATGATTCCATATATAAGGGGTCAAAAGTCCCCCAAATAAGTATAGATGAAGGGCTCAAGGGAAATCCAAGGGTGCTTTATTAGTTACATTTTCAATTTCACTCCTCACTAAGCATAAAGATTTGTAAAATGGCCAAAATGAATGCATTGTTGACAAAAATTGAAATGTGATTGGACCATATTTATCAGGAAGAATAGGACTTGTTGTTTTAAAATCCAAACTGTAATAGTTCATGCTGGATTTACATTTAGCCTTGTTGATAAGAAAAAAGTCTGAATAATATCGAATGGTGAGTCATGGCAACATTATCTGCCCTTCAAAGAAGCTGAGACTTGAATGGAACTGGGTGTGTAAGAATGACTATTACCCTTATTTCCAGATCAGATGTGAAAGTTTGTCGCCAACATTAACTATTGATTATTATTTCCTACATCATGGTGTTGTAGAATCATGGAAATCAGCCATCAAATTCCAATACAGTCTAACTTGTGTTAAGCAACCACCCTTTTAAGCAGCCAACCTGCCTTAAACAGCCACTACAGAAAGTCCCATTGTTAGATTTATAGTGTACATCAATTTGTGTTAAGCAGCCAACCTGTCTTAAACAGCCAATTTACTCTGTCCCATAGGCTGGCCTCTTAACACAAGTTTGACTGTACTAGTCATTTCCACAATGACTACAGACAACTTTATGTTTTATTTTATAGCTTACCATTTAATTAAAAAAAATTTTTTTTAGGAAAATCTTGTAAAATAAAGGTATTACGAGCTTGTACTATATATCAAACAATCATATGATCAATCTATTGAGTGCCTTCATCAACCAGAAACTATGGACACTCCATATTGCACCTTAAACAGACAGCATGAGAAACAATTGCGATTAAAGAAGAAATTGCTTAAGACAGTTCTTTTCTTCTTTTTTGTCACAATGGTTTCCTAAATTAAATAAAAAGGGGAAATCATGTGTTGCATACTTTTTTGTCTGATGTTGCTTTCAATTAAGACCAATCAAACAACTCATAAGAGGGATTGAGTTCAATTTAAGAGCTTTAAGGTGATGCATCCATTATACATGTACAATATTATTCTAAAACTGAGTTCAAACAAATCAGTTCCCATCCCCCATGTGAATAATCAATAATGATTGGCTATTAATCTTAACTGGTGCCAGGAACCTGTCTATTGGAATGATGGAGGACACAGTAGGGCCCAATGGGGTGTCCTCAGATGTATTGGACTTATTTTTTCTTTATTCTACGCTGGGAAAAAATGCCAGGAGCAAACCTACTGATTGGCCGCTTATGAGTTTCTAAAATCTATAAAGATTTTATTAACAGCCTTTCAGTACATGTAATTAGACAGTTTGACAAGAAATAAAGGGGTTTATGGTTTGTATCCAATATTGGTCAAAGTTCTCTTTGTTTGTCTTCTTTCAGTGCTTTTAGTTCAGCAACTTGATATTCTTCAAATGACTTTTTTACGTGCTGCGAAATATATTTCAATATAAGTGAATGTAACCTTCTTTTACAGATTCCTCAAAATCAATTTTATAATGGGATAAAAGGTTCAAATCCCAGCAATTCTTTTGAAATCAGATATCAAAGGTGCCTGTTCACAGAGTAAATCTGAAAGTCAATATTAAATGTTGCTGAAACAATACGTTTTTGTTTTGTTGATTGATGTACAATTATAAGGCTGTTGTGCAGCTTTGAAGAAATTAATTTAATTTCAAAATTTTTACCATCTGTGAATAAGCACCTTTAACTCTTTTTTAAGGTGTTTAGGGGGGTATGGGTGGGATGTCAATGCAAGACTAAAGTGAGTGCTCCAGGTTTGTCAAGGACTTATACTATAGCCTTGTATTGAACCATTGGTATTCTCTCATTCTTCCTCTTTTCCATCAAAATCAAATTTTTAAAGCATTGTGAGAAAAACAACTTGAATATCTTGACCCTGCTTGTGTGTCTATGAACTATGATATGGAAAACAGATGGTTGTGATTCTTATGGTTAATGGCTTCTTTTCTCTCACAGTTTCCATGATAACAATCTGCTCCAAACCTGACAAAAGTGGTATGAACATGGGAATTGGTGAATTTTTTTTGTGGGTAAATAATGGATAACTTTGCAAAGGTCTTTAATCTTATTTAGCTCTATAATTGGCTAAAGGGTCAATTTACTAATTATTTAATGAGAACAACCTATTTTTTAATGGCATAAAAAGTTCAGGAATTTAAAGTTGAGAAATGGTGAACATTTTGAGTTTTATTCAAGGCAACTAGCAATTTCTCATTTTTTATATGATTATAATAGTTTCCTTCTTATATTTAACTTACCTTGTATAAACAGTATTGTCTGCAGATGCTTCCAACTTTGACCATTCATGAATTTTGTAATTGTGGAAATCTGTAGAGAAAACAACTGATAACTTATAATGGAATGTAATGATTACAAACATGATTTTACAATTATGTTTGTATGAGAAAGACAGGAAGAGAAACCTATCAAAGATAAACAATGGACAGATAAAAAACAGGGTGATAAACTAACTGACCAATGAACAGAGATACATACAGTAAGGCAGAAAAATGGACAGAGAGATGGGTAGATAGATAAATATATTATACATACTGGTAGATAGACTGGCCAATAAACACATATCAACAAACAGGCAAAGATTTATCAATGGACAGATAGGCATCAAAAGTTTCCTCTGCATTTCCAAGGATGCATGCATGCAAGATTTGTTGATTAGATATTCTGCTATTAAAATTGAATCTGCATCTTTAGATTTCACAGTGATTGAAGGTTGATTGCAGGACTCAGGCAACTCCTTCACAAAAATCTGCTTTCCAAAACCTTTAAATATCTGAATAATTTTGATGAGGGATGATACTCAGAGTAGCAAACAGGTTAGATTACAGGCCAGCCCCGAATCTACTTGGTGGATGGCCTGGATCTACCTGTTTGCATAAGCACGAAGTTGGTTCCAGCACTATAAGGGTTAACTATCTTTGATGCATTAAAGTGAGTAACAATGCAGTAAGTGGTTTATCTCCCCTTCATCAAATAATTACATAGCAGGTGGTTTTGATACAAAATCCATGATTATGTAGCGGCTAGTGTCAGGGAATTGAGGTTGTCTGAGTTCTTGATCAACAAATTTTCCTTTTTCATAGATTTTAGTGTTGTCTGCTTTTCGAAACTTTTAATATCTGCTTAATTTTGATGAGGAATGATAATCAGAGTAGCAAACAGGTTAGATAACAGGCCAGCCACCAATTTTCTTGGCGACTTAGGCCTGGATTAAATTCAACCTGTTTGCATAAGCATGAAGTCGGTTCCAGCACTATAAGGGTTAATAATGTTACAATAGATTATTTGTTAAGTCATTTTGAAAGAAGAAGGATTCTCTTTTAATGGCATGCATAGTCTCCTCAAGCTTAATTTAATCTTCCGATTTAATTTCAAGCATTTTGTCATCAAGGTAACTGTATTTTTCGGATGTTGGTGGAAACGATTCATATCAGGCAAAGAGTGTCTAGAATTCAAACATAGATATGATATCTGTAAATACCTGTTACAGTAAATCCCTAGGCATTCAAAATTCCTTCAAATCTTGATTGGCAGCACATAACTTTTAGTATATTGCTTTGGGCACCTGACAATAATGAAAACAAATTTCATTACAATACTGTTATTCTCCTGTTCTCTCTTTTTATTTGAAAATGTGAAAGATAAATAAATTAACTTTTATCCTCCCTTTTTTACGAAAAATATTGAAGCATTATTTGAGAATAAAAGCAAAACTTTCTTTACTATCAGAAAAACATCAATATAGAAAGGGTTCATAATGCAAGACTAGAGTAGGTCCAAATTCATTTTTGTCAAGAATTAATTTAAGTCTTGAACTAGACCCTTAGTACATGCATTATCAAATCCATAATAGCTTAGAGTGATTTATATGGTCAATGTGAAAAACTATTTAGCTAGAGAGCAGGGTAGTGTTTTACTTAACAATTGATGCTAATTAAGAATTTGAGTAAGATGAAAACAATATTTCCTCTAATTTCAGAATTAAGATAAGCAATATTACAAAGTAACACATCATTTGAATTGTCTCTCTAGGACACTTCCAATGGTGTGTCACATTGCACTTATGTAATTCCATTTAACCCTTTACCAAACGCCAAATTTTAGACTGTCCCAAATTAAAAGAGTTTGCAGGCGACATTTCAAAATGTGATGAAATTGAAAAATGATATTCTGATAGTGCAGAAAACATTGTGGGAAAATGAGAAGTTGCTCGTTAAGAGCAATTTCCCTTAAAAGTTTTCCAGAGTTAATTGAAACAAACTTGTCAAATGTCGTTATTTTGTAATGGGTTTAAGATACAATCCATGATTATAACTTTTGACTTTCGCAAATAGTTTAGTACCCTGAGGTCTGGATAAGAGGGGAATTCCAATAACTGTTACCATCTTTATTGCTTCTTTAAACCCTACAGTGCTTATAGTCATTAGAATGGTTTTGTCACAATGATTCTAAAGTGTATAACAACACGTTAAGATTGATTGAAATTTCCATAAAATACTGCAAGTAAAAAACCACCATATGCCCCCTGGTAACAAGTCTTCGTAAAAAATTAGTCAGTAGTTAGGAAAAGAACACAGCTGTACATGCTGTAGTATGAGGGTATTGATTCCAAAACAAGCACATTGTGTTTTATCAATCCTAGTTTATTACTCCATGCTTTTAAAGTTATTATCCTCTCTTTGCAAATGTTATCATAAACCCCTTACATTAGTGGTTTCCTCTACGGACTTACCTCCCTCACTGTGCCGCATCCTCTGCGGATGACTCTCAAAGAAACCATTGTGACTAAAGGATAACCTGCTCCTAACAAGCAAATTATCCTTTTGTCACAGTGTTTTCTATCAAATTTGATAAAAGAACTGGAGGTTAATTTATGCTATTTTCTGTAAATTCAACAGCTGATGCTTTTAGATTGGACCTGTAAAAGTTTACTAATTTAATTCATTTTTTTATTCAAGTATCTTAGGCCTCTGGCCTATATACATAAACACATGTACCAATACACTGTACATAGTGTGAGTGACAGAGCATATGGTTATAAAACATAGAAAAAGTCATGAACTCTCCAGAAATTATTTTTCTACATTAAAAAGCTTTAATTAGTAAGGTTGCTACTAATTGTTTTGTCATATTATCTTGACTGATAATATGATGTTAAAAGTAAATCTATTTGTATTGCCTCTAAGCTAGTATGATTAAAAGAATTGCAATCTTTAATTTTCATATTGTGAGCATTCTTAAGTTAAAATGGGATAATGAAAGTATTTATTAATTTATAACATTTTATATTTGTTGTGGGGCCACCATGGCTAACAAGTTAGAGAAGTAAGTGATTATGGACATTCATGAGTGTAAGTCTTCCTGACTGACTTTTGGAATGCCGAGCGTGATTCCCTGCTTGACAAGCCCTCATTTTGTAAATAAGCCTTGGGTCTTCTGCAACAGGTGATGAGCCCTGCATGGCAATTATATGATATAACACATTACAACGCAATGCCACATGTTTGCGTCTTGCAGCAAACTTTTAAAAAGCATTGTGACGAAAGGAAAATTGCTTGTCACAAGTAATTTTACCTTTTGCCACAATGCTTTTTCAATTGATTCACATATCACAACAGAAAAACTGAAAGGTTTTTCATATGTTTACAAAGCTTTTCTTAAGTCGTCTGCAGGTAGTAAAAAATTAAACGATGTTGAAGCTATGTAAAAATCAGTTGATACAAAGAAACATGTACTTTTTTGTCTTTTTCAGCCATGAGTTAGAAGTTTTGTTAGATGACAATAAAACTACTCGGAGGAATGCTGAACGTCGCCTCATATCTAAAGTTATTACGTAAGTAAAGGACAATCTTAGATGTTTCTCTCTGACTTTGGTATAAGTATATTGTATACAGTTATTTTTTTCATAGAAATTCCACAATTAATAACTATGATATAGAGGAAAGCTAAGGATCAACAGGGTTTATTTTTTCACTTTTTTTTTTTTATATGGGTTTTACATCACATCAACATTATTTCAGTTATGTAGCGATGCCAGACTCTTAATGATGGAGGAAGACCCCATACTCAACTGCCCATAGGGGCTGGTTAAGGTGGGTAGAACCATCGGCATTCCGTAAGTCAGTCGGGAGACTGCCTCTCATGAAAATCCATATCCCTCTCAGGATTTGAACCCACGCGGAGAGGGGCCATGTGATTTCAAGTTCTGTACTCTAACCACTAGGCCACGGAGGCCCCTATTTTTTCACTGATAAGTTATGTTCACTTGATAATGTTTAACTTGCTTGGAATGCCTGTTTGATAAAAAGTAATCATAATTATCATCTAATTGTGCAATAGTCAACCATTTTTATTAAATAATTATTACTTAATAAGGGCCTCCGTTGGTGGCCTAGTGGTTAGAGTATAGAACTTGAAATAATATGGCCGCTTTCCATGTGGGTTCTTAACCTGGTGACAGCATCTGAATTTTCATGAGAGGTTTTCTCCCAACTGACTTGTTGCAGGCCAATGGTTCTACCTAGCTTGACCAGCTTCAATGGACATGTAGTTGTGTATGGGGTCTTCCTCCATCATTAGGAGTCGGGGCATACAACATAACAGAAATAATGTTGGTGTAATGTAAAACCCCATAAAAACAAGTAAATGAAAATACTTTGTAATGTTTGTCAATTCTTTACCACACTGTATTGTTGGACGAACATACCCAAAGCTTTGATTTATCACAGTAATATTCTGTCTATGTAATACAATACTGTAAAACATTATTGTAAGAAAGCGTCCATGTTATCCATGAATTTCAATAATCATCAGTTGATTTATTTGCCATCACAATATGATTGAAATGTTGAAAATAATGTAAAGCTCCATTTAAGTTGGACCAAACATGTCTTAATCCTTGCTGATGCCAGTGGTGTATTATTGAAACAACAGAACATATTAACCCTTACAGTGCTGGAAGCAATTTCATACTTATGTAAACAGGTTAGATCCAGATCCCGGCCTGTGGTCTAACCTGTTTGCTACTCTGGGTTTCTTTCCTCAACAAAACTAAGCAGATATTTAAGGTTTTGAAAAGCAGACGACACACAAATCTATTTTTTAGAAAATTATCCAGCATTCTACAAGATACTTCATTGATTGTACACAGTGGTGTATTATAGAGGGGAAGAGAGTGATGCAATTATAGTTTGTTGATAGTGAACAGTGAAGTTTTGTGCTAATAATGAGAGAATGCTAAAACACCTTGTTGATTCTGCACAGTGATGTTTTGTAGTAGGAAGGATAATGGTTTATAACGTTGTTTATCCTACACAGTGATGTATTGTAGAATGAAGGATATAACATGCTACGTGGAGTGGTGGTATTTGCAACAGACATGTTATGTATGGAAGTATGCCTACCACTGTAACACTTGTTATAATCAATTTGTCAGTGGTGGTAGTGTAATATATATTTTGTTCATTAGTTTCTGATAGAGGAATTATTAAAAGTGATGGGAAGTTGTATACAGGTAATAGGCAGTATGATATTGTGGTTTACATGAAGATTGAAATGAGTCTGTGGTTAACCCATTTACATTTACCCCATATGGAAATTATTGACTGGTTCAAATTAGGGGCAACAATAACCAACAACAAACACATTTTAAAACATTTTTAAATGGTATTGGGTTACAACCATTAGGAGCAATTGATCCTTTTGTTTCAGTGGTTTCTAATGTCTATTGCTGTATATGTGGCAAAAGACGTAGTATGTTGAAATATGAGATAAAGCAGAATTTAATACATAATTCCCACTTCTACGTGATTATCTCAATAGCATCAGCAGTCTATTAACCCTTAGAATGCTGGCTAATTTTTTCTAGAAATAGATTTTGTGTCCTCTGCTTTCCAAAACCTTAAATATCTGCTTGATTTTGTTGAAGAAAGATACACAGTATAGCAAACAGGTAAGATCACAGGCCAACTGCCAATTCACTTGGCGGCTGACCTAGATCTACCCTGTTTGCAGAAGTACGAAGTCAGTTCCAGCACTATTAAGGTTAACTAGCCTGCTTACAAGCACAGGGGTCTATAGTTATCCTTGGGGTCAATAATACGTTTTATGCCAATATTACATAGTTTTGACCCCAGGATAACTATACACCCCATGCTTACAAGACTATTATACTGAACAGGAAGAAAAATTATAGTTTGTTCTTAAATTGACATTTATATTGCCCAATTTTCATCATTCATCTACAAGTCTTTTACAATTTTTGTGTGCCATAGAGCTTGATGTAGGTTAATAGTTTATATCTCGTGCAGTAAAGTTTGAATTAGATTTCCATCGAGGTGGCAATTAACCCTTTACCAAATGCCAAATTTTTTATTGTCCCAAATTGAAAAAGTTTGCAGACGACATTTCAAAATGTGATGAGATTGAGGAATAATCTTCTGATAGGGCAGAAAACATTGTGGGAAAAGGAGAAATTGCTTGTCACAAGCAATTTCTCCTTTTTCTACAAAGTTTTCCATCGTTGTTGATTGGTTATGGGTTAAAGAAGAGGATTGATATTGTGCACTAGAAGAATGAAAAAATAGTTGTTGTTATGTAAGTACATATTCATTGGAAATTCTGACACTAGATGTTTTGGCACATAAAGAGGTACTACATGAACTTTATGTACATCATAGCATATGTCAGTACACTGTAGCTCTTTCTAAGTCTTTTTCTGCATGATTGTTGGAACAAACTGGAGGTTTGCTATGTAAGATGTTCCAATGAAAGAAATATTGTGCTTTGAACTAAAATTATTAGGAATGTGTATTGCTAAGAACTGGTAGAAAAACACAGAATGAGAAGATGCATTTGCCGTTGTGATACAATCAAGAAATTGTTGAAAATTATATAAAACCCCAATCAGCCAAATTATAAAACAAGCTTGACCAAAGTAATAATCAACTTTTCCTTCTAGGCCAAATGGTCAATTAATGTTAGCTTTTTATTACTTGATTTTATCAGAAAAGAAAAGATATGAACCGAATTGAGCTTTATTGTAGATTCAGCCTTGAGCCTTCAAGCCACAAAATTACTGGTTAATCCCAGGAAAGATGAGACATAACTGAAACATTGCTGAAATGGTGTTAAAACATTTTTTTTATCTATTGTGATTGGGTACATGAACTAACCAACAGTTCATGATGGTAAGCCCTCAAGTTCAATGACCTGTGACGAAAACTGATTACCCGTTCATTTCTTTCATTTTCTTTATGTCAATTGAACATCACAACAAACACAACCAATTTATTTTTTATCATGAGCCATTCTTTAACAGTGATAAAAAGAGTTTATTCACTCCAAAAGGATTTCTTTTGTAGTGGAATATAATGTACATTTCGTTGTTACAGTCTAACTTGTGTTAAGCAGCCACCCTTTTAAGCAGCCAACCTGCCTTAAACAGCCACTACAGAAAGTCCCATTGTTAGATTTATAGTGTAAATCAATTTGTGTTAAGCAGCCAACCTGTGTTAAACAGCCAATTTACTCTGTCCCATAGGCTGGCCTCTTAACACAAGTTTAACTGTATACTCTTATGAGTTTACCATATCTTAATATATTTTCCAAATCTGTATCAGATGTCACCTGTAATTTAAAGTCTTAACGTCAGCATTGGCTAATAACAGTGTGACTTTTTCAGTTTTCAACATCTGGGGTATTTATATTTGTACACATCTCTCTCTCTCTCTCTCTCTCTCTCTCATTCTCTCTCTCTCTCCCTTTTATATTCATGAATGATTACCTGCACTGGAGGGCTTGTTTATATATATGTCCCTAGAAAGTCTACTATTCCTTATACATGTATGTTTAATCTGAGACTGTTTGCTAGAGGTTAAGCCTTTAATTACTAGGGGATGAGGACTTTTATATCCACAAGTTCAGATGAAAGGTGTTTTTCTCTTGCTAACTTAATTATTTGCTACTCTAAACCCTTTAGTGTTGGTACTCACCAGAATCTTATTACCAAGATTATTCTAACGAGTACCCACAAAATATGATCTATCAGATAGATTTTTTAATACTGATTGTCAAAGACTTAAACTTGAGCCATTATTTAACACACACCCCTCCCCTCCCCTGCATGTTATAAGGAGTTAAAGTACATTAAGTTGATGAGAATGCTTTTGATGTGCAGATGTAGAGGTTAATTATGCATGGTAAAGGGGGAAGTCAGGACTTTAAAACTATACAGGATCAGTTAATACTAGATATTATTCTTCATAATGGTCTTGTATTCTGTGGTATAATTAACCCTTATAGTGCTGGAAACGACTTGGTGCTTATGCAAACAGGTTAGATCAAGTAAATTGGCCACTGTGATCTAACCTATTTGCTACTCTGGGTTTCATTCCTCAACAAAATTAAGCAGATATGTAAGGTTTTGGAAAGCCTTATTTATTCTTGTCTGTTTGTCAAATACTTTTGCCATCTAACGTTTTACATCCAATCTATACCAAACCCCTCTATCAATTGTTTGGCATAATAACCTTACTCAAGTTTGATATGGAGCATGGTCACAACATTGGATACCTGTAGAGTTATTGCCTTTGAATGATGAAAAATCACACTGAAGGAATCAGGAGACATGTTTTTCTAGAAGAAAAAAAATCAGTCAAAGTATGTATCTGAAGCAAATAATCATAGTTTTAGGATTGTTTGTTTGAAAATAAAAGAATTGAAAGGTTGAAATAAAACAAAGAGAGAGGTGTTTCTTTTTCATCACAATTTTAGTCCAACAACTAAAGCATTGTTACAAGACAAAAACATGTTTGCAACCAGGAAAAGATTACAGCATTGTTCATTTTGTTATGAGATACTCAGGGGATTATGTAAAAACAATAGATATTCTGTAGCTTTCTGTAAGATCATATTTCACCTGTATATATTAGAATTCTATCTGCATTTGCATCTTTAGTTCATTGAAGAAGGGGTAACAATTAGGAAATAGGGAAGTTGATGCTTTAGGTTTACCTTCTTTTTATCAGTACATGTTAATCCCTTATTCCAAATCGTTAGAAATCACTGTGGAAAAAGGACATATTGCTTCTGTTGAGCGATACATGGTTTAGTCACAATTGTTCAAACCAAATACTACAAAAGACTATTGGTGCAATGAACACGAACATTTGTTGAAAACAGTTTTAAGCCTAAATTAAAGCAAACAAGATGTCATTTATTATCCCAAATCCAAAGTTGATGAGCTGGAAGTATACAAATTAATGTACATGTATATGACTAACAAGTGCAAATTATTCTTTTCTATGATAATTCTTATTTAAGCTCTCTTTGAAAAACCTGTAGAATTCTGGGATAGTTTGATAGAGTAAGATCCATTTGCATTCCAGAAACCTGTTAGATTTATTAGTTTGCCTCTCTCCATCGAAAAAACAAATTGATCACCCTTCTATGCCAGAATGATATGTGATATGTACACCCTTTTCCACCTGTTGTCAGTAATATTGAACTCACCATATTCAAACCAATGGAGAGAGTAATAGAGAATAATTCAGAACAAACTTAATCATTAATTATTGAGGATTGAACTGATAGAAATGGATTCCTTTATTGTTGGTACTTATTAGGATTGCTTTAGTTTAAATTTATTTATTTTACATAGATTGTGACAGAAGCTTGAAGTTTATTGAATTCACTCTAGATGACTGCTTCCTGGATACTACACCAGTACATTGTTGAGAAAATTCTGATGTGTTCCCACAATATAGGGTCTAGAGAGAAATTAAGAACTTAGCTTTGGAAATATGCCTCTTAGACATGGAAGGTTCAATGTAAGACGAGAGTAGAGGTTAGTGCTCTAAAAACATAAAGCACTTGCTAAAGTTGTGCATTGAACCCTGGAAATTATCTAAACCTCTGTATGAGCCTTCTTTCTGCTAATGGGACTCATATCTAAGGGAGGAAGTTGGTTCTTCTGGTACCTATCCAAGGCTAAATGGCTCAATCTGCATTTGTATTGGATCAAAAGCGATGAAAATTTAACCCATTCCATCATATTAGATTTTTGTAACTGGTCCGATTGATAAAGCTTACAACAGTTGAAGTAGGAGTCTCTACTTTGCAAGGTAGAGTAAAATGTTTAAGCAGACCTGAGATAGCTCAGTAATGGAAGAGCATTTCCACGGTTTCCAGAGATCCTGGGCTCAAATCCTGGTATGGCTGGGTTTTTTTTCTCACCTTGGTTACACAATTTCAAAGGAAGGAAGATAACATTCTCATGGGTTGGAACTATTGTGATCAAAATGAAAATTGCCTGTGATGAGCAATTTCTTGTTCTCTCACAAAAGTTTAAAAAAAATATTTGTGCTGTAAGTTTAAATAAATATGTATGTCTATGTATTAATGAAGGAAAGGGTTAAGTGGTTTTTGAGTTGGATTAGATATGATTGATTTGCCACCACATGATATAAGTATAGTAATAATGCTTTGGCAAGGTTATTTGTTGAATTCATCTGTTGTTTTTGTTGTAAGTCCAATGAGGGATTATGGTTTCTAACATTCTAAAGCATTGTGTATTAGGCACAAAAGTCCCTGCTGCAGACCATAGTTTTATAAACTTGCATTCTAGATAAATCAGGGGTCATAGCGTTGAGCTAGCTACATTTAAAGGTGATTGTTCACAAAAGAAAAATATGAAAGTCAAAATAAAATGTCGTTGAAACTATACAGTGTTTGTATTGTTGTTTGATATACAATTTAAAGTAGCAACTGAAAGCATAATTGATTCAGGTAACGTCAATTTATCTAAGTATGTACAGTTTAATATGGTTGATCTCAAAAGCCATGTAGGGCTTTTGGATTGAAATACATGTTAATTCTCTTTATACATACTTTAAAGAATTGAAAATGATTTTATTTTGCTGTTTTGCTTCTAACGACTTTTCTTCAGTGCGTATCATATAACAGTACAGCTGTTGTGTAGTTTTAAAGAAATTAAGAAATTTAAAGGAATTAATCTGGAACTTTACTATTTCTCTTCATCTGTGAACAAGCACCATCAAGTGAGTTGGAAATACATCAGTAATTCCAAGCTTCTGATTTTGTTGAAGAATTATCTAAGAAATCTTGGTCTGGGAATGCACATGTTAGTGATTTCTCATATTGATTTCAGTTATATTGACATGTTGTTTATGTAAGAATCTTCAGCAGATTCGTGTTCTTCTACTTGAGACTTATCATAAAGCTTTATCTGTAAGAGCTTATGAACACTTCTATCTTTTCTACCCATTGCATTACTCATTGCTCAGAAAGAATTTCTTGTCTGGTGGAAATGATACTCAAAAATAGACGGCAAATACATTGGTTGAAAAAAATATTTTTCCTATGTGATAATTGGAACATGCGGGGAAATCGTTTGACCAATGTTTAGGATCTTAATAATGTCTAAACAAGATGTTTTGATATTGATGCCAAGGATATTTTGCTTTTTCACCTACTTTTGACAATGATAGCCACATTGTGTACCTTGCATGAGTTGACCATCAACTTTCTCAATGTGATAGTATAAGATAACCCATGCTTTTAAAAGGCCTTACATCTAACATTTGGCTGAGAAATGGCAGTTAACGGTTGAGCTGATTTCCAAAACAGTCAGTCTTTGACTGCAATTTCTCTTTGATGGTCAACTTATGCAGGGTACACTATGTGGCTCATGATTTCCCTGTCTGTGTTAGATACAGGTCTTGGTTGCAGTGGTTTCTTCATTCTTCTGTAGCAGGTGTGCTTAGACAAATAAATTAATTGGAATTGAGATTAGGAATACAGACTTTTATACATCTTATTCTGCAGCAGATTGCATTTACCAAATTCTTTTGGTACAAAAAGAGCATTATATGTTACAGGTTTTTTATTTGATTAGTGAATACGAATGGCATTTATCAGGATTAACACTTGTTGACTGTTAATGCTTCCAAAATCAGAAAACATGGCAAATTTACAAGTGCTGTAAGTGTACTTTACTATAGAACTTACGAAATCAGCTTTCCAAGTATGGACTTCTAAAGAACACTAAAAAAACATTTCTTTCTATTCCTCAAAACTTATCAAATCATTTTTTGGTCTGATGCAGGTTTTAATGGTATATTCGATTATGTTGCAACATTCCCCTTGTCCAACCAAGTGCTACCCTTTGCATCCTTGAACAAGCATGCAGGGGTCCTGCATGGGCTAGTGATTAAGTTTGTAGACTTGGTATTCTGGGGTCTTTGGTTCAAGCGGTTCTCCTGGTTTTGTTTGAAGTGTCCCATTAGCAAAACTCTTCATATCCAAACCTACTGAACTTTTTAATCAAAGGAAAACAGTAATATAATTGGAACATTTTTATCATGGTATTTCACAAATTCAAGGGTTCAATGCAAGACTATAGTAACTACTCCATGTTTGTGAAGCGCTTACTATAGTCTTGAATTGAACCTTCGAAATTTCAAAAAGAGAAAAGTCAATTTAAGATTGAGGACTTTATGCAATACTATTGAAGGCCTGTTCTTTTTGTGAAAAACAGTATTACATCTGCCCAGGCACCTCAAAATGAACATTGTTATCTAACATTTACTTTGTCTTTTATGGGAACTGCTTTCAATTTACCACGTAATTGTTTCCATGGACCGGTAATGAGTCAGGATAAAGACTGGGCATCATGAATTTTTGATACATCAAATCCATTTCTTTCCCTATTTCCTGCTATACAGACTGACTGGAATCATTTGAACATAGGCTCAGGTTACAGGCAACTGTCTCAATAAATATAGCCTTTCCTTGCCTTTAATCTTCTCTTCCTTGTGGAGAAAAGTGGTCTTAAGCCCATTATCAAACAACATTTCTCAAGTTTGTTGCAGACGACTCTGGAAAACTTTGTGGGAAAAGGAGAAATTGCTCATAACGAGTAATTTCTCCTTTTCCCACAATGTTTTCTGCCCTATTGGAAGATCATTTTTCAATTTCATCACATTTTGAAATGTCAGCTTCAAACAGTCAAAAATTTGACGATTGGTTAAGGGTTGAATCCTTTCCTTCTTATGTGAACATGTAGTATAGGGGAAGAGGGTCAGCCTCATGACATAAAGGTGGCGTATTCAAATCCCAAGAGTACCCAAGACCATTCATTAATTGTTATGTATCAAGGAAGCAGATTTGAGGTTTCTATTGATCCATGTTGTAAAAACCTGCTTCACAATCAATGTAAAATATGTAAGTTTGAACTGATCCTTTCCTCAATATAAGCAACGGCAGATGCGACAAAATAACAAAAAAGATCCAAATGTTATACAGTCTTACTTATGTTAAGCAACCACCTTTTTAAGCAGCCAATCTGCCTTAAACAACCACCACAGAAAGTCCCATTGTTGGATGTATAGTGTACATCAATTTGTGTTAAGCAGCCAACCTGTCTTATTCAGCCAATTTACCCTGTCTCTTAGGCTGGCCCCTTAACACAAGTTTGACTGTATTTACAATATAAGGGGAACATCAATAAGTCGGGTATCCTTTTGTATCATTTTGCCCTTACCAAGTTACCCTTCCCAGGTTGCCAATATATCCCCCTCTTGACAGGCATTAAGCATCTCTGCTCATACCCCCCAGTCATTGAAGTATATATCCTTTTTGTCATAATGGTTTATTACCAAATAGAATAAAGAAAATGCATCTCCATACTCTAAGATAATTGTTATGCTTTTGCTTTATCCCATTACCAAAGGATGACGACATTTGACTAGTTTGTTGCAGACCACTCTGGATAACATTGTGGGAAAAGGAGACATTGCTCTAACAAGCAATTTCACCTTTTCCCACAATGTTTTCTGCTCTACTTAAAAATGTTTTTTAAATTTCATCACATTTTGAAATGTCGTCTGCAAACTCTTACAATATGAGACGGTTGAAAATTAGTGTTTGGTAAAGGGTTAATATAGACCTGCAACAATTATATTCCCACGAAATCCTAGTCAAACGTATTTGACGGTAATCAGGAAACATTGTGCTATTTTTTGTGAAGGGTAATATCTCCAGTTTAGATTGCACTTCGAAAATAAATTAACTGTCTCAAAGTCAAATTATGTTTAACCCTTTACCTAACACCAAGTTTTGACTGTCCAAAATTGAAAGACTTTGCAGACAACATTTCAAAATGTGATGAGATTGGTAAATGATAATCCTCTGAAAATGCTTGTTAAGAGCAATTTATCCTTTGCCCACTCTGTTTTCCAGAGTTGTCTGTAACAAAGTGGTTAAATATTGTTATTGTTTAGAGCATTGGTTGACAGCAGACTCATTCCCAAAAATAATGATATCTTAAGAATCTGCAAAGTTATACATCAAAATAACCCTTTTGTCCAAACACAATCTCTAAAAAAAGGAATGCATTGATTGGTATTGGAATTTTCCATTGGAAATAGTTCTATGCTTTCCATACCAGATTGAGTCATGGAATTTTCAATGGGAAGCAACTGTCTCCTGCATGAAATGCTTTCTTTGAATTACTTCCCTTTGATTTTGTCTCCTAGAACTGTCTTTGGCCCTTTGCCCTGTATGAAACTTGGTGACTGGTCAAAATGCAGCAATAGCCACGGAGAAACAAACTATATTTCCTGTATGTTTGATAGAAACCCTGTGACAAAGGGATAAATTGCTCATTGTGAGCTTTAAGCCTTTTGTCACAGTGGTATACAACACAGTTGTATAAGATTGAAGTAGATAAAAACATACTCTCATTTATGATTTCTGGATATTGAAACTGTTATAGTATGAAAAAAAGAATCTGCTTATCAATATATTTTCATTCTGTTGCATTGTTTCCATGGGTGTCTGCTTCAAGTAAGTTGAAAAGTTTATATCAGGGAAATGGGAAAGAGTTAACGTGTTCACTACTTGACCATGTTATAATGAATATTATTTTAGATGTAATGGAATGAGATGGATCATTTGTTTTCACAATATGTCATCCTGTTCATAATTTCGACCTGTATCAAAATGTATGAGGGAATGGTTTAAGGTAATGAAGTGAATTCTTATCAACACTGCAGATAGTCTTCGGCCATATGGTATCCTTGACCAAGGCAATTTGCATAATTTATTCGAGAACATGATCATAGAAGTTTGTCCAGGTCATTATTACAAAAAGGTGCTGTGTATGTTGGTCATCCTTTGGAATTAAATAGCCTTCATTAATAGGAATTCTTTTAGAATTACTTCTTGTTAAACCTTTTATTTGCCACATAATAATAGTTGGTTCAGTGCAAAACTATAATAAGTGCTTCTAGTTTGTGAAGCACTTTCTATAGTCTTGCAATTAACCTTTGATATGGGATGTAAAATTTCATTGCAATACTGTAGTAAGTGCTTCATGTTTGTGAAGCACTTACTATAGGTTTGCATGGAACCCTAAATATTGGAGGTAAAATTTCAACATGGGGAATTGGTTTTTCAATTGAACATGTTATATGATTTGCTTAAATTTTTCTAATATTTTATTGTTCTAAAACTTTTTACAAGGCTATACTTGTTCTCTTCATTTAATGTACGCATGTTTTAATTGTTGAACAATTGGCTAGTTCTAACTGGCTCATAATGGGGAATGGGTTGTGTTCTTAAACTAACTATTTATGATGTTGCTTTTTATTCTTCAGAATACAGCGATGGTGGAAAACAGCAATAGAGAAAAAGAAGAATAAGTGTACATTAATGAGTGACATAAATGAAATCCAAGGTCATCAAAGTGACTCAAATTTGAATCTCCTTGGTAACTCAAGGTCACCACAAAGGTCAGGTCACAGAAATCCATTTAATTGTTCAGAAGGTGCTGAAATAAATGATAAAACTGAAAATACAGATGATAATGATATTGATGGTGAGAGCTTTTATATGAATCCCGTGTGTGATAGTGCAAACGATCTATCTATCTCAGGGGAAGAGGCTGTTTTAAAGCGGTTACCAAGGGAAACGGCTGAGGACTATCAGAGAAGAGTTAGAAAACAAAGCCTTCTCTCGCAGGCACACCAGTTTATACTGCTGAAGAAGGAGAACTCTGATGCTCTTCCATTCAACTTGCATATGCAAGGTACAGATTCTAGTTCAATGATTGTGGAAACTTGTAGCCATAGTGATAGGATGGACACAACAAATAAAATAGATGATTGTGATACCTGTGATTTGAAAAGGAATTCCAGCAAGGAAGTTCCTGAACATTCTCGTGGAGCCAGTGGATCCATTCAAACTCAGGAAACGGGAGATGTGGTTGGTGAAAGATCAGGAAAAAGTGACCCAGAAACTAAGGGAGGTAATAAAGGAATTCCAAATGAAAAGGGAGATAATAAATTGAGTACTGAGAAAGAGTGTGCCTTTGATGTGTTTAATATAGAAACTGCTTTGCCTGATTTGGATTGGAAGACAATGGAGGAAAAGCTGATTGCTGCTAGGAAAGAAGAGGATGAACGTCTGAAGGTAGGACAATCTTACGGTTTATGTATTTTATTCTTATCACACATTCAATTCATTTGTTTGTCTCTAATCATCATCGGGACATACATATGAGTTTTTAGGTGGAGGCTATGATATGTCATTGACAAAGTGACTTTTATTAATGGATTGCCCTCCTATCATTGTTCTTGTATTCTCATTTCCTCCTAATGAAATGTGTGACTTGTCTTAATTGAAAGTCAAATCTGGCTGCAAGTCTTCACAATATGATATGGAAAATGTTCAGTGCTAGGTCATGAGCAATTTCTCATTCAGTGACAATGATTTCTTATCTCATCTGTTAGAGACAAGGTTAACATGAGGGATAAGTTTAAAAATATCATCTGAAGTATATTAACATTTGTTTTGATTGGTGCCGTTAACACATTACCAAACAATAGCAACATTTGACTAGTTTGACGACTGTGGAAAAACATTGTGGGGAAAAGAGTAAATTGCTATTAACAAGCAATTCCTCCTTTTCCCACAATGATTTGTTCCCTATTGGAATATTCTTTTCAATTTCATCATATCTTGAAATGTCGACTGCAAACTCTTTCAATTTGGAACAGTTGAAAAATTGCCGTTTGGTAAATGGTAACAGGTTAATTATTTTCTTAGAAGTTTTTGGATCAACCCAATATTGCTTATGCTTTCTGTCAACAGTCCATATGGTACCGGTATTCTTGTTTGATCTGTGACTTTATTTAACATGTTTGATATATCTGGTAAGGGGAGACCTTTAACAGCTGTCTTGTGGGGGAGGATAACTATGTGGGGCTGTTTTAAGAACATTGGTACAATTTACCTCCCTTAGTTTGGTAAACCAAATCCCTCATATTTGTGATTATGGGACTGGTCCAAATTTAAAGGAATAGCAAAGAGTGATTATGATTTGTGTTATTTATATCATTTGATTTGAGATATTGTATCAAAATGGATGTGGCAAAAGGTAATAATTGCTTCTTATCAGCCTTTGTTTTACCTTTTTGTTTTTTCTCATTTCTTAACTATTATGTGTCTACACTGAAAAGCCTAACTTGGAAAGGTCATAGTAAAGTTCATAGCATAAATTCTAATGTAAAATTGGATTGAAGCGAAAGGCGAAATTGAATTTAAGGTGGAAAACCAACGATCGGCCATTTTGAAACTCTTTCTTTTGTCGGAGTATTTGGATCGTTCTGGGTATGAATCAGTTGGTTCAAGTACTACATGTTTTTGATTAACACTGAATATGGCGAATAATTCTGGCAACGACAACTGTTTACCAAGAACGACCAAACTAATCCCATGAATAAATTAGTCTCAAAATTGCAGATTATGGGTATTCTACCTTAACTTTGTCAACTGCTTATGATTCCATTAACCCTTTACCAAACGTAAAACTTTTGACTCTCCAAAATAGATAGAGTTTGCAGATGACATTTCAAAACGTGATAAAATTGGAAAATAATCTTCTGATAGGACAGAAAACAGTGTGGGAAATGGAAAAATTGCTTGTTAAGAGAAATGTCTCTTTTGCCCACAATATTTTCCAGAGTCGTCTGCAATAAACTGGTCAAATGTCTTTATTATAATGAGTTAAAACATGTTATAATGAATCAGTTAACCTTTCATCATTTTCGATGCATATAGTCAGTAGCAGGGATGCAATACACCGGTAGGAAGGTATGACTCAACCATTGCAGTTCCATTCAGCTGTTCAAGCGTGATACATTTAACCCTTATAGTGCTTGAACCAACTTCATGCTTATGCAAACAGGTTAGATCAAAGTCAGCTGCCAAGTAAATTCGCGGCTGGCCTGTGATCAAACATGTTTGCTACTTGTAGTATCATTTGTTATCAAAATTTGGCAGATATTTAAGGGTTTGGAAAGCAGACGACTCAAAAATCTTTCTTAAGAAAATTACCCAGCATTCTAAGAGTTGATATTGACTCGCAGAGTTGCATGCAGAAAATGAGTCAACTGCTATCTCTGGATGTAGAATTGGACACATTGCTTTCTGTAAATTATTCCCTCCCCCATATCAAGGGTTCAATGCAAAACTATTGTAAGTGCTTCACGAACATGAAGCACTTACTATAGTCTTGCATTGAACCCTCGATATTGAAATATGTGATTTATGTGTTCAGATTGAAACCAATTACAGAAGACAAACAATAAAATGAAAAAAGGACATTTGATATTTTGAATTGGGAGTTCAATTTGATACCATTTTAATTGGAATGACAGTTAAAGATGAAACTAAAGGTAGTATTGAATTAGAGCCATGATTTTTTACAATTAATATGAAAAACCGTTGAAAAGGTTTTAATGCCAAACAATTACACATATGTTAACCATTGTCTAGTCTTTTACTTTAAGGCCCAGGCTTTTTGACTGCAACAAAAGAGGTGTCCTTAAAAGTGCTCACACAATAATGCTCACATGCTAATGGCATAGACAGAGCTGTATTGTGTTTACCCTTTCCCAAACAACAAATTAACGACTGTCCCAAATTGAAAGAGTTTGCAGACGACATTTCAAAATGTGATGAAGTTGGACAATAATCTTCTGAAAGGGCAGAAAACATTGTTGAAAAGGAAAAATTGCTCGGAGGTAGATACTATATACCGGTAAGCCTTGAGGCTCTTCTGCATTGTGCCTTTTTCTGTGAATTCATTTCCCAAAAATAATTTTAATGTGGCATGTCCAAATTGAAATGAAAAAGGAAACACGAACGAGTAAGTATGAGAATTAATTATTCTCTCTGGTATTGTGTTGAAATAAATGTGGCAATGGCAGAAGTTAACCATGAACAGGAATTTCTTCCTTTAACTCTTTACCAAATGCCAAATTTTCAACTGTCCAAAATTGAAAGAGTTTGCAGAAGACACTTCAAAATTCGATGAAATTGAAAAATAATCTTCTGATAGGGCAGAAAACATTGTGGAAAAGGAGAAATTTCTCATTAAGAGCAATTTCTCCTTTTTGCCATAATCTTTTCCAGATTTGTCTGCAATAAACTGGTCAAATGACGTATTATTGTTTGGTAATGGGTAAACATATTAGCATGGGTTCAGTGCAATACTATACGGTATAGTACAATGTAAGTGCTTCACATTTTTGCATCATTTAATACTATAGTCTAGCTTGCATCGAACCCTTGATATGGTTTCTTGAGTTGTCTGTTGTTGGGTTATAAATACTGTTTGCAAACTCAATTTTGTCAAATTGGGTATCTTATTGTTTCTTTATTATAGTATTAAGCATAAAAGTCTCATTAGTCTATGATCAAGTACATTAATAAATCAGTAGGATAGACTTTAAAAGAAAAACTGGTGTCTACAAATTGCTGCAATATGATATAATTTACTGAGACAAACTTATGATTCCCCAATGACTTACGTTAATAACTGGGGGAACTGCAGGGTTTTTTAGGTCTATACATTAATATTATACAACACCATTTTGTTCACTACTTATAAACAGACATCAAAACTGTATAATTTGTACATGTGTATAAAAAAGTATGTTTTTTCTTAAGAATAGAAAGATTTCTTGAAGGATTATAAACAGAATGGGTTGTCATTGTTTTAGAGATGTTGGATCTTTTATCTTCACAGGCCAGCAGCCAAGTAAATTGGCTGATGGCCTGGATCTAACCTGTTTGCATAAGCATGAAGTCTGTTCCAGCACTACAAGGTTTAACAATGCATTGGGATGCATCGTATTTTGTGCATCAAATATGAACAGCAGTCACTTTTGAATGCCTACTTGTTCTCCATAAGTGTAATAATTCTATGGAATTGAACTTATCACAATTCATCATAGAAATCTATTTGGGGCAGGAAGATTTAAAAAACAGGTGAAAAAAGCCTCTTCACACTTAACTTATCTTTGTATCCCAGAGGTTTTTTATCTTCTATAAATATAGTTCTTCTGGCTTGATTATTTATGTATTGATTGTTAGCCTCCAACAACACTATGGCAGTTCAGGATGTAGAATGGTTCCCGGTATTATAGGAATTGGGAAAAATCATTTAGACGTTGACATGCCTGCTGGTAACCATTCTGTTATTGCACCAGGGAAAAGTGTTAATCAAGTTGTGTCTGTGATGCGTTTTTTGCTTATTCTTTTAGGAAAAGTGTTTGCCAGTGTATGTTGGGGATATGGATTAGTGTTTGGAGATGTGGATTATTATCAGTGTACTCTAATTGTACCTTTTCGTAGTTTGTTACTTGATTTAATTATACTCTGTGTTTCAGTTAACAGCTGTCATACTGCCATACCTGACTTGCTCTTTTGATCTAAGGATTGCTGATTTTAGACAAACGTTTTAATAAGGTTGCTGCTTTATGATTTCTTTCTGTCAATGGTCCAATTTCAAATCCCAAATGGTATAATTGATGTGAAATTGTTCAGAAACAGTTGAGATTAAATTGTGAGCAAGTTCTTCCTTGTCTGAATGGTTTTGTCCATTTGGGATTGATTTAAGAACTGAATTCATGAACTTCATAAACATTCATGAATGTTAAATGGCTGTTGATGAATGTATTACTTTTTCATGAAATTCAAGAACATTTTCTTTTAATTCATTCATGAATAAGTTAAAAAATCACTTTGTGTTCATGAATGGCCATGATATGTTCATGAATTAAGCTCTTCAATCTTGCACAGGGGATAAATAAAAAAAACATGAGGAAATGGTAAAACGCTTAATTATTTGAAACAAGGAGATGCTACTTTTGTATGAAATATATTGCAAGCATAATGTTTTTAATTATCTACCTGTATTTAGTTTTCGATGGGATGTAGAATCCTTTTGAAACTGTTAAACCCTTAATTCTACTGTTTTAGGGGCTCAGATATTGTGAGACTATGTTCAACTAATCTTCTGTCCAAGGTAGAATTAAATCCATGCTACATGATTTATTCATCTCCACTCTGAACAATTATATTCATATGGGAAAGCAGTCAGTTGCTTGAAAAAGATATCATACAGTACTGCATTGAGGATATACTGACCCTTTACCAAACGCCAAATTTTCGATTGTTCCAAATTGAATGAGTTTGCATTCGACATTTCAAAATGTGATGAATTTGGAAAGTAATCTTCTGACAGAGTAGAAAACATAGTGGGAAAAGGAGAAATTGCTTGTAAAGAACAATTTCTCCTTTTCCCACAGTGTTTTCCAAAGTTGTCTGTAACAAAGTGGTAAAATGTCATAGTTGTTTGGTAATGGGTTAAAGAGCATGGATAGATGTCCTGTCTGCCACAATTGAATGAAATACTGTTGTAAAAAGCTTTATTTCTTACCCTAATTCAATACAATCTGCCTGCAGATGAAATTCCACTGCATTGTTATCATAAGCTGAGTGTGCTGCTCAAGTGTTACAATGAAATATACTAGAGAAAACATGAAATGTTAAAAAGAAGGATTACCTATGGCAAGTCTTGGAATGATAAATGCAGCTGCAGTGTTTTACATTCTTTCTTGTGATACCCGAAACATTTCTGATGTATTATGATTATGTTTGTTAGTTAGGGTTTTGTGTCATGTCAACAAAGTTTCAGTTTTATTGCGATGCCCAACACATACCTGATTGAGGAAGACCCTAATCTTAACTACTGACAATGGCTGTTCAACCTCTCATAAAAATCCAAATCTTTGGCAGTATTAAGTTGAACCTATTGGAAGACTAAGGCAATGTGACTTAAAGTTCTGAACTCTAAACCACCAGGCTGTCATGTAGTAGAATGCTTTAATCCATCGCCAAAAACAGAATTTTGAAAAATGGAGTATAAAAATATGCATTTTCCTCTTGATATTTAAGAGCAGTTAAACCTTTTGTCTGACTGGTTTCTTAACCCTTTACCAAACGCCAACTTTTTTACTATTTTGGAAGAGTTTGCAGACAACATTTCAAAATGTGATGAAATTTAAAAAAAAAAATCTTCTGATAGGGCAGAAAACACTGTGCTTGAAGGATAAATTGCTTTTTTAAAGAGCAATTTCTCCTTTTCCCACAATGTTTTCCAGAGTCGTCTGCAAAAAAATGGTCAAATGTTTTTATTGTTTGGTAAAGGATTAACGGTAAGCCTTCTTTTGCAGACTCAGAAAGAGAGCTAAAATGGAGTAAAGGAGTCCAATAAAATTAAAGTCCCACATAAATTATTGGAATGTTTTAAATGATGAACGTGTACTTTAACCTCTATTACTTGTTGAAAAAGGGATTCTATTTCTGGTAGAAACAGAAACAGACAACACAAATTAATGAGCATGCAGGCACTTATAAATAATTCTGGGTATGCCAACAGCCATATATAATTATTCATTAGTTCTTTACATCTTTGCACATAGCTTTTACCAGTCTGGTGTGAATGCATTTTTGAATCATTGATGGATAGAAAAGAATTTACTCATACAATCAATGGTTTCTTCTGCTTTTAATTAATAGTTTTATCCTGTAATCTCACCGATTACCATTGTGATGTATGCTATTTTTCTCTCATTTTGTCCAATGAATATGTGATGTTTGTAAAAAACTTATCAAATTTTAAGTTATCATTTTAAGGCACATGCAGCAAAAGATTTAAGAATCCAATATGTCATAAGGATATATATAATTTCTTGTGACAGACAATTTCTACTTTTATCAAAATTGTTTATACCTGCAAAAAAATGTCTTGTTGCAAAAGTGGCGCAGAGGTATGGCTCTTGTACTGAGGGTCTCCAGGGCTAGATCCCTGTAAAGTGAAGTGAAAATTACCATGACTAGCCCTCAAATCCGCACTAGTACTGGTTAAGTATCCAGGCAGCAGTCCTTGTGAGTGAAATCAAAAAGCTTACATCACAATTGATGTTTTGAAATAGATAAGTAATAAAAAATTGTCAGTTTTCATACATGTAACCGTTCTCCTCTTATGATATCCTTTCAAATAGGACAAGTCAAAACCCCCCAACTCAAGAGCAATTAGGGTTAAATGGTTCATATCTGGAATACATTAGTACACAGAACTTGGTTTGGACATTTCTGGTCAAGTGTCCGATGATTACCGTTACCTTGGAGACCATTGCTAATGGATTACATTATGCCTCCATTTGGTCGTGGAAGTGGTTTTATGACCATTTTCATGTTCGTCCCACTGGAAAAGGATTTTCCTGCTGTAGGATTGTCCATTTGAAAACTCTGTTGTTGCCTTTACCATCCGATATAGGGAAAGTTTTTGTGTAAGTCAAAACAGATAAACACGGATAGTATCTTTAAAAGAAAAGGACAATATTATCCTGTGATAGTTGTCATTGAAATGTATCCAAGAGACGTTTCCAGTGATGTCTTAGTTTGAAATATTGCCTATCTAAATATTAAACTTAAAGGGAATGATGTATTTAACTAAGGCAAATTTTAAGTATAACATGTTTAGTATAAAATGCTATACCAAGGCTATCAATTTATCAGAGCTTGCTGCTCCAATTGATTAACACTGTTTAACCCTTTACCAAACGCCAAATTTTCGACTTTCCCAAATTGAAAGAGTTTGCAGATGACATTTCAAAATCTGATGCAATTGTGAAAAAATCTTCTCACAAGACAGAAAATCTCTTTCAATTTGGATGATGAAAGATTTGTCATAATGATTATAAAAGTTTTAACATTAAGGTATTCATTAGGCATTTCAATTGAAAGTTTTGAATCCATTTTATTTGAAAAAGACATCTGTCAGACCTTACATAGAACATAATTACTTGTTTTTGTTAATTAGTAAACCTCCTTACTTAAACAGAAATTCCTTGCTATCTATAAATGTCACATTGGTTTAATAGTTTGTGTTCTGTTGTGGAAGATTGTGAATTCTCCCATAAATGGAGCCTTGGGTTAAAATGAATTCAATCTCATTGATTAAACAACTCTCTGGTGCTTTAATTAATGAAATGTTAAAATGACTTGACGGACGTCTGAAAAACAATTGTATGGATTTTTATATTTCATATAAATAACACTTAAAGTCTTTCCCTGATATAAATTGGATTAGATGTTCTTTCAATAGATGGCATTTAAAAACATTGAAACACAAGGGGAAATTGCTCATTGTAAAGAAATATCCTTGATGTCTTAATGCTCTCAATGATTCATCATAGTCCACTTGATTCTATCAGTGTTAACTGCAGCTGCTATGAAACAATCAAACTTAACCCTTTACCAAACACCAAATTTGAGACTGTCCAAACTGAAAGAGTTTGCAAAAGATATTTCAAAATGTGATGAAATTGGAAAACAATCTTCAGAAAGGGCAGAAAACATTGTGTGAAATGGAAAAATTGCTTGTCACGAGCAATTTCTCCTTTTCCCACAATTTTTTTTATAGATTGGTCTGCAACAAAGTGATTAAATGTTGTTATTGTTTGGTAATGGGTTAAAAAGGTGCTGTTCTATTTGACTTCTTTTCTTGCAGACAACTTTCTGCCAGCAAACTTCCTGTCCACTTGCTACTTCCTCTAAGCATAGACAGTGTCATTACCCCCATTGCTTCATACATTCAAGCACTGGGACAAGAACAGAAATTAACTTTGAACAAGCTACCTCTTTTGGCATTTGCAATTTTTCTTGTATAGCAGTGGTTTTTATCCTAAATTTGAAAGTTCATATTAAAAAAATTGGATTTTCTGATGCACTTAATTATGACCAGCCACACAATTTGAGGCATGAAAAATGACATGTGAAAGCCAATTCCTTTTTTTTATTTCATTATTTTAATGGTAAAATTTATACAAAACAAAAAGTCTCTATGGCTATTTCATTCTGCTTTTGTTTAAAAAATCCATTTGGACCAATTTTGTCATTAAATTCACTTTGGAGAAAGAAATGGATAAAACCAATATCCTTAATGCCTTCCATCTTGCAAAAGGTTTTTTTCTGCATGTATCAGGCAATTGGTAAAAAAGGGCGTTTGTATGAACATTTGGAATTTTGACTAATTAGCAAAGGAAATCCTTTAGTGAATATTTCACCACCGTGGATTTAGTTGGCAGCCAAGAAAGCAGCTTATCTCTAAGTTAAGGTGAAGGTTAAAGGCATATTCCCAATTTTTTCTGAAAAACTGAGTGATGTTTTGCCAAAAACAATTTGCCCATAATCCTTAGGTACTTCAAAATACATGTCTAAGGTTCATTGCAATACTTTAGTACGTCTTTAACATTTGTGAAGCACTTGCTATAGTCTTGCATAGAACACAAATGAACTGTATAGAATATTCTGAACTGAGATTGATTGGTGAAACAATGCTGAGTAGCTTGAAATCATTAACAAAAGAAGTAGTTCTTGAAGCATTTTTGTTATTAACTTGGTTTCTACTTCATGTACATATACTAGATATAGTCAATAGAATCATATTAACCCATTACCAAACAATGACAACATATAACCACTTGGTTGCAGACAATGGGTTAACATAAATTTTTTGACTGTCCCATGTTGATAGAGTTTGCAGACAGCATTTCGAAATATGATGAAATTGGATAATTACCTTCTGATAGGGCAGAAAACATTGTGGAGCAATCGTTACAAGCAATTTCTCCTTTTCCCACAATGTTTTCCAGAGTCGTCTGCAACAAAGTGGTTAAATGTCGTCCTTGTTTGGTAATGGGTTAGGTAGGTTGCAAGGTAAAGACTGTTAAGACCCAGATCTGCACAAACATAACAGGAACAAGGGTAACAAATAGAAATCGATCAGAGCTCGGAGGAAATCAATTCTCTTCTCTGACTCTTTTTGTTTGTTTGTTTTGCTTTTCATTTTCATTTTCTTTTTCATTTCATTTCATCCTCTTTGTATTTTCTGGAAGTGAAATTGAGTTTTATGAAAGATAAGTTCATTGATTTTTCTTAAAGAAATTGTAAAGATGTGGCTTTAGACTATTTTTGTGGTTGATCCTTTTTCTGATCGAAGAAATCAATAAGAGTAGAATTTTCACATGAGTAGAAAGTTCTTTTATTGAAGCACTGTTCACAATTGTCTTCCACTTTGTCATTTTGGTTTGTCTGTATTTCCTTACATATAATTCATTATTGCTTAGTATAAGTCATAGTGGGAAATACCGGAATTAAGGAAATGTGCACTTGACAGCTTTGATTGAACTGAAATACTGTTGAAAATGGCGTAAAACCTTTTGGCATAGTTATATATAACTTCGAAATTTATACCTAGATACGAGAAAACAGTCTATTTATGAATCCTTTTGATGAACAGCTCTATAATATACATAGAAACAATGAACTTTAAAGGTCTATTTTATATAGATTTGTGGAAAAAGTTCAACTATAAAACTGCTTTCTCTTTCAACCATTTTCCTAATTTCTATGTATGGTGAAAAGCCTTTGTCCACAAAAAAATACTGTTTGATAGTTTTGACAAATGTCATTTGTTATAAGTATGAGAACTGTCAATTACATTGCTATACTGCAATCCATGGATAAAAGAATAAGAGTTTGTTTCAACACCCCTGTGTTAGAATCCCTCACATCTGGGGCAAAGTCTAGGTCTATGAATAAAACAATAGCTTGATACTTTCTCTGTTGTGAGGGATTTGGAGCAGAGAATAAAAAAAGTGTTAATGAAAGTGGTCAGGAATAGCTAATGTATAACTATGAAGGTTGACTTATGATTTTTGAGATAGGGTAACATTCTACTGTCATAATCATTATACTGATTATCATTATAGATTATCTAATTATCATTACTTTCTATTGAAAATAGACCTTATCAATTTATCATAATGCACTCGTCACAAATCAGGCTTTGCAAAATCCATTTTGATTTACTTGTCCATAAATGCCAAATCTTATTCTGAACTTGTCCATTTAATTGTTATATACATGTAGTAAGTTTCATTAAGAATTCACTTGTCCATTAATGCTTTTTAGACAAGCTTGGCAATATGGACAACTGATTTTGCCATCCCTGCAAATTCTTTATCTCTTTTTCATATTTAACATATTTTGAAATGTAAACAGTTTATTTACATCACCCTTATGCACCTTAAATGATCATAGCTGTTGATGCCGCTTAAAACTCCATTTGTTCATAATGTTGCCTGCTGCGAACACTTTGTAAGTCTGTACAGGAATAGGGATAGGATTAATGTATTTTCCAGACTTGAAGCAAATCTCTCATCAAGAAGTATGAATGAATCTTCCTCCCAGCAAATAGAACAACATACATCCCAAACAGCTGATAATGGCAAGCCACTCAGTTACAGACCAATTCACTTGGAATTTTGGATGTCAAGGGAATCATATTATTTTAAGCGCTTTTTTTGTGTTGTTCCAGTTTTCTGATTCTTTCCTTCATCTTATGATTATTTTAACCTGCAAATGAAAATTGCTTATAATAAATGATTTCTTCCTTCTTTACAACTCTTTCTTGAATCATCTGTAGTTTGTCCATTAACCCTTATAATGATGGATAATTTCCTAAAAATAGATTTGTCTGCTTTCCAAATCTTAAATATCTGCTTAAAGGCACATCAAAGGAGAGGAGTACAAATAAATTACTGAAAAAATATATGGAGTTCTTTTGTTATGTTCATTAAAGTCATGAGAATTAGTTTAGGAATGCATTGAGACCTTATTGAATAGACTTATCTAAAATAAGTTATTTTGTGCTTGAAATATAGTTGTCTCCAGTTCAATCATGTTTATTAACAACCTGTTTGTTTACATATTCAAAATAACGAATTCTGATTGGTCGGTTAAAAAATGTGTGTGTCAACTGTCAAGGTCAGAGGTGAAGAATCAGGAAATCTAAATTATAAAACTTGCTAATCTGGGTTATTTCTGGTTTACTTTCACATTTAAGTTGTGCTGATGTTGTTTTCTGGTCATAACTATTTGAATCTGTCCAAAAGTTTACCAAATAATAAAGTTTGATATAGCATTTATCTCATTTAATGGGCCTTTAATTTTAATGAGAAAAGATGCTCACTAAGTAAACAGTTAGATCACAGGCCAGCCGCCAATTCACTTGGTGGCTGTCTTGTATCTAACCTGTTAGCCTTAGTCTGAAGTTGGTTCCAGCACTATAAGGGTTAAAACATATATGTTTTTGGGAAAGCTTGAATTGGGAAAAGGATTAGACATTCTATTTAGCCTTCAACAGAATATGTTGTAGCACAATTGAAATTTGAAATGGCCAATCATGAGCAATGTGGGACAGTGGTGCAGAGGTACAACATTAACCTTTAGTACTGAGGGTCCTGGGTTATGGGAGGTTTAATCTGCTGGGACTAGCCCTAAAATTGGCGCTTCTACAGGAATAATATCCAGGAAATAGTTGTCAAGAATGAGTTCAAGAAGTTCTAAGCTTCCGTCATAATCAATGTTTAAGTTAAAACTAATCAGGTGCAATTTCTTTCGTTTGCTCAACTGTTTCTTGAATCATCTGCTGTTGGTTGTTTTATCATGTTATTTTAGACAGGGGATGGTTGAATTGGGGAAAGGATCAGAAATTCCATTAAGGTAGATCAATTCTGTCTTGATACTGAACAACCTGCCATTGGTCATTTAGAGAATCCCATTAGGTCTGTCTGGTTGGCATGATAGTATAACCTGTCCTGTCTAAGGCATGTTATCCCTTATACTGCTGGAACCGACTTTATGCTTTTTCAAACAGGTTAGATCCAGGCCAGCCGCTAAGTAAATTGGCGGCTGGCCTGTGATCTAACCTGTTGCTACCCTTGGTATCTTTCCTCATTAAAATTAATCATGAAAATTTCTTAGCCCTTTCCCAAACAATTACAATAATTGACTAGTTTGTTGTGGAGGCCTCTGGAAAACATTGTATGAAAAGGAGAAATTGCCTTGGTGGAGCAATTTCTCCTTTTCCCACAATGTTTTCTGCCTATCAGAAGACTATTTTCCAATTTCATCACATTTTGAAAAGTTGTCTGCAAACTTTTTCAATTTGGGACAGTCAACAATATAACATTTGGTAATGGGTTAGATTTTGTTTTTATTTATGCAAGACCGTCTCTCAGACAAGGTGCTTATAAATAAACCATCAGAATTCTATGGGCCCAAGGGAATACCAGACATCACCCATGATCTGTCAGGAGTGGGTAGTCTGACAAGCTGCTAAATCAATCTTGTCTTGTCTGATGACAACCCTATATAAGGTGTCAACTTACATTTGTATTTACCATAGACATTTATCTCACAGTCATAGCTGTGTTGTAATGGTTTCCGTCTTGCATAAGGAATGATCATTTATGCTTAAACTCGTAGCATTTTCTGGGGTGGTCAAATCTTATTTTTATTTACTTCTTCATAAATGCCAAATATCCTTCAGCACTTAGCCATGCAATGATTATAGACTATTTAAGTAAAAATTCACTTGTCCATCAAAGCTTTTGGAGAAGCCGTGCAATACAGACAATTGATTTTGCCACCCATGATTATTTTTTTCTTTGAACAGTAGTGCTTGGTTATAAAAGTCTGCTGCGAAAATAAAGGACACTGAGTTAGTAGCAGTTTCTGTGACAGTCAACAGTACTTGATAAGGCCATTTACCACCTATTGATTGGACGTGATGCACTACTTGGAGCTGATTTTTATGACACTAATAGTGGTATTCTTTACTGTGTTATTGTTGTGGAGGAATGTTCATACCTTTGGACGGGTTCTCTTGAACAGTTATGGTACAACATCGTCTTTACAGCAAGAAACACCTACGCATGACGAATTCTCGGACCTAAATGTGCCTGGACAGATTCACTGAAAAACTTCGTAGATCACGGGAAAATAAAGGACTTGGACTCCTATACTTCTAAACAACAAAGTCTTGCTTGTATTAATTTTGGTGTCTGATACTTCTGAACAACATTTATCTTTGAGCCTTGATACACTTCTGATGTCTGATAAACAACAACGATCATTGGACCAATTCATTTTATTAAACAAGTGAGTGGGTCAATCACAAGTGAGTGGGTCAATCCAACAGTGGGTTTGGTTATTTACTAAATTTGCAGTTCATTTTACAGGCTTAATTTTTGCATTAAAGGTTACAGTTTTGAATTTGCAAATTTTCCCACATTCATACAGGCTTGAATCCTTAAAGACAGTAGTTTTAAATTTGTATATAAAAGGTCACTATTCTCCAGCTGTGGCTGGTTATCTAAAATAATAGTTTGAAATACATTTACATTGTGATTTATAACTTAAAAGTGCATTGATGCTACCATGCCCTTAGTGAAATGAACATCCAGGGTTTAATGTATGAACATAGTCATAAGTCCTTCACTAATGAGATGCACTTCCTTAAGTAATGAATTAAATCCTTGACTTTCATGTAATTTTATGTAAAATAATTTTGGCAATATCACAGATACGATTTGAATTGTTAGGATTTTCAGTATTGTCAATAATTCTTGTGTTATAATCTAATGCTTGGCTTATTGATAGAGGAAGATCTGATTGACTCAAGACTGGCCCATCGTGGCCTGCTGAAGCTCAAATGGGTAAAATCTTTCCTCAGTGCTCAATGTGAGTGAAGGCATTGCACAATTACTGAAATGCTGATAAAAAACCTTGAAATCAACTAATTTGCACTAATATTGTGCTTTAGTTTGCTGTGTATTGTTCACATACTGTTAAGGCATTATTAATCAAACATGTAAATTCAAGATTTTTATCCTGCATTTATAGCTATCCAAAAAAAACATGTTTCTTTTTCCCCCAATGTATAACCAAACAAATAGCGACATTTGACCAGTTTGTCGCAGACGACTCTGGAAAACATGGTGGGAAAAGGAGTAATTGCTCTTAAAATGCCCTATCAGAAGATTATTTTTCAATTTCATCATAGTTTCAAATGTCGTCTACAAACTTTTTCAATTTTAAACAGTAAAAAATTCAGCGTTTTGAAAAGGGCTATGTACAATATCTGAGAAGATTCCTTGTATGAGGGTCTAGATTAATTATGTCTTGTAATCATTGAGCTAAGGACCCTTTATGGCCCAAACAAGTGGAGTTATCTATACAAAAAGTGGTTTTGTATGTTTTATGACCGAAACAATTTGGCATGCCCAGCATCTGGCATGCTTCACCAGCGCCCTCTCAGACATTCACCTTTGGCTTCTGAACTATTGTTAGACTTTGTCTAATCAACTCTATACCAAACGCCGAATTTTTGACTCTCCCAAATTGAAAGAGTTTGGAAATATTTCACAATTTGATGAAATTGAAAAACAATCTTCTGATAGGCATAAAACATTATGGGAAAAGGAGAATTTGCTCATTAAGAGCAACTTCTCCTTTTCCCACAATGTTTTCACAGAGTTTAATGCGACAAACTGGTCATTATTGTTTGTTAATGGGTTAAATCTTAGCCAAATGGATAGTTCAGTAGTATAGCCTTGTCCCTGTATCCTTACTGGCCAGTTCAATGTGTCGTTTGTGACTAGGACTTTACGTTTAGTCTAAACGCTTTCGCCATATTGCTCGTATTATCATGGCAGGCAGCCATTTCTGTCAAAAAAATAAGATGATTAAGCCATGGTGGCAAAATTATGAATGCTTTTGAAAAATAATTTTGCGCTTTGTCACAATTTGTTTTGTTTTTCATGCTGATAATGTGTTAATACAATTACGTTGTGGGGGATAGTGTTTCTAGTGGATAAAAATGTGGTTTCTAAAAAGTTCTGCTGCAGATGTGTGAATGGGAAGAACTATGGATTAATGAGCTACTGGGTATAGTTTTACAAAACGTTTTATGCTACAAATTTGCTCAAGTTCAAATCAACATTCTGTCTTATTTCAATATTAGACTAAGCAATATTGCATAGTAACATCATTGGATTTGTCTCTAATGTTGTGTTTTCATTAAAGATCCTATCCATGTTTATGACAAACACAAATATTTACCTAAAATTGCTTACTGAAACGGTACCGTGATCTCTTATATTGAAAATACAGCTTGTTTAAGGTGTTTCACAGAGAATAGGGGTAATCATCTTGAACTGTCTAAATGTAAAGTAGATGGAGATTGACAAGTTCTTGATATTTCCCTGTCACCATTTTTCAGCAGAGGTAATGAGAAATTCTCCAAATATCTTCCTTCTATTATATTTAGACTTTTCTATCTTAACCCTTAAAGAGCTGGAACCGACTTCAATTGTTTATGCAAATAGGTTAGATCCAGGCCAGCCGCCAAGTTAATTAGCGGCTGGCCACTGACCTAACCTGTTTGCTAATCAGAGTATCTTTTCTCATCAAAGTTAAGCAGATAGTTAAGATTTTTGGAAAGCAGACGACACAAAAACTTTTAGAAAATTACCCAGCATTCTAAGGGTTAAACGCAAGGTCATTTTCCATCACTAATCACTGTGGCATTATAAAATAACTGAAACACAGTTGATGCAATTTAACATATCCAATACACCAAACTGGTCCCTGTTAGTTTGAATGAGTTCCTATGACTAGAAAAGATTGCATAGATTTATTGATTCCTTGGGAATGTCCTGGGAATGTCCTGGTAACAATCAGCCTTGTCCTGACCTTTAGTTCTGAGGAACTGTGCAGAGATTCTGTGGATTAGTGGTTAGAGTACAGAACTTTAAATCAAACAGCTCCTCTCTGCTTGAGTTCAAACCCTGGTGAAGGTATTTAGACTTTCATGAGAGGTAATAGAATGGTTGACTTGTGGAATGCCAGAGATTCAACTCGGCTTGACCAGCCATTATGGACAGTCATGTTTAGGGTCTTTCTCTATCATTACAAGCAGGGCATCGCAATATAAATGAAAAAAATATTGATGTGATGTTAAACCCATTAGTAAATAAATTAATCTGAGATACTGTACCTCATTGGCTTTTTTGTTCACTGCAGGTGACAATTACTGGACTTGCCCACAAATTGGAACAAGTACTGGTTTATTATCCAGGAAGCATTCATTAAGAGTGAAATCTTAAAGCTTCAAGCTTCAGTCATAAATTATGTAAAATAACGAAGTTTTAACTAGATAAATGCATTATGACAGCTGCATTTGAGTATTCTTTGCTTCTATAAACCATCCCTGGTTTCTATTTGTAGACGAAAGTGAAATTAATAGTGTAGCAATGTACATGTAG
This sequence comes from Cerastoderma edule, assembly GCA_947846245.1. NCBI lineage: Eukaryota > Metazoa > Mollusca > Bivalvia > Cardiida > Cardiidae > Cerastoderma > Cerastoderma edule. Next base: position 12,707,567 of record OX401419.1, read on the forward strand.
TTTCCAGAGAGAAAATGAGACAGAGGAGAAATGGGAAATCAATGTAAAACTCTGATCAAATTTCAGGTTTCCTTATTTTTTCCTGTCAGGATTTCTTAATGAAGGGGATGAATTATAGGTATTTATCCATGTATGAAAGATATAATTTACCTCTCTGAATTGGATATTTGTCTAATTTGTTAGAACCAATAGGAAAACTTTTGTAGATAAATATGAATTGCATTTTAAGCTTTAGTCTGATTTGAGATTATCTTGTTTAACCATCAATTTGCAACATATGATAGAAATCATGTTTTTACCCCCTTGATGACTTTCATTTTCTTTTTCCTTAACTCTTTACCAAACGCCAACTTTTCGACTGTCCCAAATTGAAAGAGTTTGCAGGCGACATTTCAAAATGTGATGAAATTGAAAAATAATCATCTGACAGGGCAGAAATCATTGTGGGAAAAAGACAAATTGCTCGTTAAAAGCAATTTCTCCTTTACCAACAATGTTTTCAGGTCGTCTTCAATGTTGTTATTGTTTGGTAATGGGTTAAATGATCATATAAAGGTGATAGGGGAGGCAAATTGTCCGTTTACTCATTTAATTCAATTATGTTCTTGTATCATACAAATAGGGACTCTAACTATGGAACTTTAAGATACCAACTGATGACATTTTCCGAGATGATGTATTAGTTATAAGTGTGAGACTGATCCCAGCTTAACTGTGACAATTTTAAGACTATCAATTATCCTGTTGAAATGTCAGCCGCAGAATGCAGGATGCAATTGACTATTATAAACTCTATATTTAAATGTGACATTATGATCCGTTAACATTTCTATTTGCTGCAAGCATTATGAACGTGCAAATCTGTGTGTGACTTGAAAACTGATTCAATTGTTTACATGACTTTGTAGTTTAACATACAAACTTGACTACAGGTTCATGGAATATGTATTATTAGACTGAAACATTTTGTGACTTCAACTGCCATTGCACAGTTAGAATAATGTGACAGCAAGAAAGTTTCTTGGCTTTCTGTTTGAAATGTAATTATCGGTTAAAAAGGATATCACATGATAAGTTGTGAGGATATGATTGGCTGACAGAAGTCACATGACAGGCTGACACAATGTACACATGGGAGTCATGCTGGGATTCGTATTGTGAATGGGTAAGTCAATTATATTTCTTAGATGATTTTAGTTAAAACGTATATTATTCAAGAAACAAACACCATTACATACATTACAAGCAAATTTGTGAGACAGACTAGAACAGAAATTTAAAGCTTATTATATAAAGTTCTGCTCCTTAATGATTTAAGAACAGACTTGCTTGCAGCTTAGAATATATGTTGTTAAAGCTGGCTACCTTTTTGGTGCCTCCATGGCCTAGTCGTAACATCACATGGCCTCTCTCCTGTTGATGGCATTTTAGATTTTTATGAGAAGCAGTCCTCTGACCGTCTTAATTGCAGAATGCCAATGGTTCCACCTGGTTAGACCAGCCCTTATTTGCAGACATGTTGTGGGTTCTTTCTCTAGTGTTATGAGTAAGGCAATTTACAAGATAGATGAAATAATGTTGACACAGTGAAAAAGACCCTTTGGTTATATAGAATGTTGTGTAGAGCACAGATACAAAATATTCTATTCTGTTCTGTTCTAGGAACGAAATGTTATCTAAGACGACTTTTTTTAATTTGGGGGTTTAATTTTCATGCTTATTTTATGCGAATGCTAAACGTTAACTTTTAGTGCACACTATATATGTTAGGTAAGGTAAGCCTAAGTTTGTTCTGGTATATGTGTCATAGCTGGGAAAATATGTGTTTGGAGAAATCGTAGTTTATTACTCCTTTTTTTCCGATGGGCAAAAATCCCGAAATGTCTCGAGCGGTTTTGCGATGACGTCAAAAAGTGACGTAAGACATGAATTATATTTCATTGACAACGAGATATATATACTGTTTATAAATTAACTAGATTTACAGAACACAGATTATTGCATTCGCACATGTACATTATCGATTTTAAACAGTGAGACAGGCGACAATATGTACCAGTTTACCTCTAAACAAGTTGCAAATGTGTGTAGCGAGGGCCAGAAGAAATGTCAAGACACGGTACATACCGGCATCATGTAGTTCATGTTCAGCCAGGTCGGTGTTGGAAATTCATGCAACCAAATATTTTTATGTAATTTTTTTCCTTTTTATGCCCTTATGATATGATTACTAGTAAATTCAATGTTTTGGATGATAAATAATTTCGAATAAAAGTTTAAATAATCTAGAAGGACGGATATGATATCAAATATTTCGGTACGATTCGGTAGATATCAGACAGTTGCGAATGTTAGAACTTTGCTCCTAACTAATGAATGTTTTATAACTGCATAACCAACTGGATTCGATTGATTTTAAAAATGTGACGCTCGAATGGGTTGTTATAAGGGTGAACAACTCGCTTAAAGAGTTATTCGTAGATTGGGTACTCTACACTACATTCTATCCCGTGATAAAATCCTTCAGGTGTCGCATTCTAGTTATCCTATTGTATCAATATTAGGGATGGGAACGAATATTCGAATATTCGAATAGCGGGTCGAATATTCGAATAGCAAAATAGTATTCGAATATTCGAATTTAATGAACCCATATTACTGTATGTTTACCATAAATTTTATTCAAAAATAATGTTGTTATATTTTCATTTTCTTCCTCTAAACCGATCCCAAATATCGAAGAACGTGCCTAGCTCCCAGGCGCAGTTACGATGTTTTTACAACGTATGTCACACAGTAAAACACCTGTGACAAATTACCACATCTTTTGACAGTTTGCAAAACGATTAATTCCTAAGTGTGAAAATAGTCGATTTTAAGCCGCTAAATCTAGCACCTTAGTGATCTGCACTTGCTCCTTATTATCAAAAACAAGTCAATCAGGCTAATTGACCATTGTCAGTGTCAACCAATCACGTAACTTGTTTGTCGTAAAATTAAACAATTACTCTTTCAATAACCAATCGTAATCATGATTGCATATGCACAAAGACCAATCAAATAATGTGTTAGAAAGTATATTTTTCTTCAGAATAATTTGTCAAACTTATTTTCATTCTAATTTCTACATCTATTCGATAAACATCACAATGTCTCCATCACGTGTCTGGAATTACTTTACTCGTTCTGCCGAACATCGACAACTATTTAAGTTTCTGATGGACCAACTCTGTAAGAAACTGGAAAAGTTGTCTGTTGATAAAAAACGAAATAATGGTTATTACTGCTTTGATATTGCATGCACGTACATGTATACAGATATCGGCTATACACAAAAGGTTTGAACAGAGGACTAGTGTACTAGTATTCGGACATGCAGACATTCGGACATCAAAACGAATTCTAAAATCGAATATTCGAATATATTCGAATAGTTCTAGTCGAATATTCGAATAGTGATTTCACTATTCGTTCCCATCCCTAATCAATATACATTCTGCACAACCCTAAAGGGTCAATTTCTTCTTTATATAATCATCAGCAGCTCAATATTTCTTGATTTCTTTTACATATCTTGTTGTGTGAGAACCAATTAGAATCATTTGATTGAGATGATTTTAACGAGTATCTACAAAATAGGATTCATCAAATAGTATGCTAACTGTTATAACCATTTATCTAGACCCCTCTCATGATTTTATTTCATATTCAAAAAAGTAACTGTATTAAATGTTGTATTTTACCATTTCATCCTCTACACCCAGTAAAATTTTGAATATATCTTTTACATAAATCTGACATTTATGTCATTCAAGAACTGCATATAATCCAAGCCCCCATTTACCCCCTTTCCCCCATCCCCACCACCATTTGCATTTGTGAAATGGTGATTAGTTCAAATTGAAAGCATTATGGCAGACGACAATATAAAGTGTAAAAATCAACATTTTATTTCTTATATTTGGTGAAATCCATTGTGACAAAAGGAGAAATTGCTTGTCACAAGCAATTTCTCCTTTTGTCACCTTGGTTTTCACCAAAATTCCTCTAATGCAGATGTAGTAAAGTGATGAGTTATGGACTAAGATTCTCCAACATTCACCTTTAGTTTGAGAAAAACTTAATTCTCTCGAAGAACAACTATTTTAGTCCTGCTATAAATCAGATCCAATTATTTCTACTTCAGGCTTAGAATAAACTAGAAGTATGATGTTTTAGTTATTGACAACATTGATTTTACCATCAGAGTTTCTCTTTCTATATGTTTAAGCCCAACACCCTTTATACAGAAAAATCAGTGTCTATTCTAGAAAGTGCAGTTATGCGCGAATCACCCTATTTTTTCAAGAATCAGAGACAACTCAAGAAATAGTTAAGTAAATTCTATTTTTTTTTACATGTTGGCTTCTACAGACTATGCCTCAGGTTGTTTTTTGGACTGAACAATTATTGTCTGTTCTTGCTTACATATTGAATAAATCACAAAATCAAATATTAACAGAATCAAATATGAAGTATGCATTCAAACATGAAGGGTAGTGAGTAACCAATCACTGTTCTGAACATCTGAACTTAAAATCATATGCTCTAGTGCAATACTAGATTAGGTTCTTCACCAATGTTCAGGTTGGCTCAATTCAAAATCATATGACTTAGTGTACTACTAAATGGAGTCTATCACCAAGTTTCTCAGCAGCCAAAGTTAAAATCATATGGCTTATAAAGACTAAACCGAGTCCTCCAATGTTCAGAATCATTGAAGGCATAATGATATAGCTTAGTACAATACTGAATCAGGTCCACCATCATTGTGAAGGACTATAAACAACTTAGTTACACTAACCTATTGAAATGATAGTTCAGTATGCTTAAAGTTGAACATCCATTGATCAGGGAATGAATACTAGTTGGCTTATTATTTAACCTCTGGCTATATCAGGGCCATATTTTTTTCAATCAGGGACTTGTTTACCTAATTTACGGTAATACCATTAACTCTGTGAAGTAGATAGATTTTATGCTAACCATTGAAGACAAATTATTGGAACATTTTCCCGGAATTTTCCCAGGAAATGCTCATGGACTAGAGCCTGGAAAAATTGATTGAAAACGTGATGTTTTAGTACTTGCCTAGAAAAGAGACGCTTTCAATTAAAAACTGTAGCGGAAATAAAATGGACTATCCTCTACAAACTTGAATGCACACATTTATAGATTTCTGTCTAAGATTTTGTCTTATTGAATATATGGATATATTGAATTTGCCAAGTATTTACTTTATTCATTTACTTCAAAACTATTACTTGATAAACATGTCACTTATATAGATGTGTTTTATTGCATCTTTAGCAGATGACTAAATAATTCATTGTTTCATTATAAGGCACTACTTGTATCAAGCCTTTTCCCCATTCCCACAATGATAACTACGGGAACTAAGACATTTTCAATTTATATCTTCAAATAAACAGAAAGAGGGTATTGTTTATGATATGCAAATTTTCTATCTTGTCACATGGTTGTTATCTACTCCATTTTTCACCCATAAGTTTTATACTGATCAAGGGAAGGGTACCTGTGAGATATAATTCTTCATTGTCTGTATAATTGACATTCAGTCTGATTGTTTCCTGAAAATAATCAATAACCCCTATTACTCTCATCAAATGATTCTTTGATATTCTTAGGACTTTTCCAAACAGTTTTAATTTATATGAAGCCTCACACCAAATGAAAAACATTTTGCACTCAAATTTGATATCTTTATAAGTAATAATGTGACTTTCCCTTTAAATCTTTTATCAAACCATATGGAAGACTGGAAGTAATTCAAACACTAATCTAGTGTTGAGGGTTTAGCACAATACGAAAGTAAGACCTATAATCTTAAAGATGAGGTTGCTAGTGTGGTGTTAGAGTGAAACACACAATGTAATATAAAGATGTCTTCAAATGCATTTAAGCCAATTACTTGATTTTTTTCTAACAGGTGATTGAAATAAGACATTAATTTTTTCAAAATTAAAAATTGTCCTCTTAGCCATTTTGTTACTCAAAATTCTTTGTAATCGTTCATTACTCTTTGCTTCATATTGAGGGTATAACAGAAATAATGTTTGGGGGAATGATTGGTACAGTCTGCTGTCATCCAAGGATGGTCTTTGGTATGCAATCTGGTTGACTTTGACCACAAGATTTACAAGTATAATGTAAACAAATAAAGGGTCCCAAGTCACTTTTCTTTAAACATGATGCTTTCATACAATCATGATTGAGTAACTTCCCTTCGATCACACACATTGATTTCTCTTAAAATAAACATATACTAACATTATCCCATTTTGTTCTTCCTAAAAATAGCTGGTTAGAATTGTAGGTATATAAGCTTTAATAGCTGCAGCTATCAAATTTAATTAACAAGTTGAAAAATATTTAATAACTAAAACTTGATTGAGACAGGAAACTTTTAAATGTTGTTTCTCTGTTTTCTTGACTCATTGTTCAGAGATATTTCCAACTGACGGAAATATATTCAATAAGAAATTTGTGTGCAATGATAAATAGATCATTATCTTTTGTCACAAAAAACATTTAAAACTCTGTGAATCTTGATTATTTTATACTTTCTGTCTGCTGCTAGAGTCTAGTGCTATCAATTTGAACTCATTTAAAAGTCCCAAATGAAGCAATGTTTTAATTTTTTGTTCCCATTATGGCTGAAGAAATCTCATCTGTGACAATTTAGAAGAAGGAAAAAAACAGTCCTTTAACCCTTTACAAAAAAACAAACTTTAGACTGTCCATAATTGAAAGAGTTTGCAGACGACATTTCAAAATGTGATGAAATTGGAAAAGAATCTTGAACTGAAGGGGCAGAAAACATTGTGGGAAAAGGAAAAACTGCTCATCACGATCAATTTCTCCTTTTCCCATAATGTTTTCCAGAGTCGTCTGCAACAAAGTGGTCAAATGTTGTTATTGTTTGGTAATGGGTGAACAGTTCTTGTTAGTACTTTGTAATTAGCCAGACTGCTGTTGATTGTAATCTTTTTTAAAACCCATACAACACACCTCCAGCAGAAGAAGTAGCATATCCATTGTTATGCTTTGTAACCTATTTCAAATATTCAGAAAATCATGGTTGTTGTGGTATGGTCGACATATTTTCTTTTTGGGAACTTTGTTATTTTTGATATTTTTTGGTATTATTCACTCACTTTGACACACCAGTTTATTTTACAGAAGAAAAAAATTGCCATGGAAAGTACAAGTAAATGGCTTTTTGTCACATTGCTTAATTCTTAATTACAAAGATGAAAAGATATTTTTCAGGAACTGTTATTTCTCTCGTACAAACAGAAACTTTAGTAGGCATCTAATTTAATTAGATATAACACATCTCTTCATGTAAAATTGAAATTTAATGCTCTCTAGAGTACCACAAACTATTCACACAGTTTCTAATGAGGAAGTAGCGAGATGGGGTTCCTTTGTGTTTTAACAGTTATTGTTTTTTCTCAGAGATGTTTCACATTTTTCAAATAGGAATTTTGCAAGAGAGTTTTTTGAATTTTATCATACAAGCAAAACTTTGTTTTTTAAAAGACATTCATAAAATCATCTTTTTCATGGAACATTCTCCATTATACAGTTAAGACCCAATAAAGCTATATTTATTATCTTTGTATAATTTGAATTTTAGACCCCTTTCATCAATTGAGAACCCATCACAAGACTTGGCTTGGTGAAAACAATTATCCCTTTACATAATTTAGACGTTTTCGAATGTTTGTGCAAGAGAAGCTGTTTGTTAAAATGATTTCAGCCTTCATCAACCAGTAATGAAATTTTTCTTTAATGTTTTTTTTTTCAATTTGACTACTGCTTTACTAATAACATCTGCTGTGAATTCTCAGACCAGGAAAAGGATTGATACAATTGTTTGAGCTATGTCACAGTACTCTCCCTTTCTTGGAACTAATGAGAATTGATTGTGCTGTTTTGTGAATTTCCCTCTAGGGGACATTAATTTAAGGCTCAATTCTGGAGTTCCTTTCTTAAGGGTTTGATCTAACACTTTATTCTAAAAACACTTTTTTAGAGTTATGATTAAGACTTCTCAATGGCCCAATTCTCTATTTGCATGCATAAGGCCTTCTATTAGAAAAACATTTAGAGAATTGGATCATTTCATGAACTCTTTATTGCTTTCTTAAATTTTGAAAGGTTTTACTTACTAGACTCATAGAATATTGAACTTTAAGATTTGACATTGCTTGAAGCATATCAATAACACTTGAAGAATTGCAAGACATTATCGGCCATTGTCTAAATAGTACATGTATTAGTTTTGATTCTTTTAAAACAGCAACCCATGAATAATATTGAAAAAAAAAAAGATCTGCTCCTTCTGCCACTTGTTAAACCATTAACACCACACAACATTATTTTTCTTTTTTCATTATTGTGTGTTTTGGGGTTTGTGTCTCACGGAAATGGTTAGGAATCCTTAAGGGGTGATATCTCATGATTTAATGGAAAGGAAATGAAATTAGGCCCCTCCCTCATTTTCCTTGAAATGCCTGACTTTTCACATTTGTCAATAAGACTTGACTCACAAAATGATTCAAGGCTTTTAAGTAGGGCTGCTTCAGTTTTCCCATTTACTTGTTTATTATAATAGCAACTCAGTTCATTCATGAACATGGAAATATAAAAGAAAAAATAATTTTTTAATGATTGCAGTTTTTAGTGTTTTTGCTAACTGTGACAGAATTTTGTCATTTGCTTTTGAAAGTAGTTTTCATATGTGCATTTGTGTTGGATTTTATTGTGTTCTATGAAGTGCTGAAGGATTAAACATTATACATAATTATCTAAATGATGATTGTTTATTAGTGGTATTGGGATTAATCTTTGGTTGTTATGTTAATTGCTGAAACATTGTTTGTATGTGTGCCTATGTGTCTGCCTGCCATTTTAGCTATGAATTTCCTAGGCTGTTGTATCATTTACCAACAGGAATAAAATTAATAAATGAAAACATATGTACAGTCATGTATCAACACATTTTCTTCATATTCAGCAATTAACAGCATTTGTTTTTAGGCTTTAAGAGTATGGTTATTTAACTATATAACAGATAATTCTGAAATGTCTTTAACTTGAAAATTCCCATAGCAGTTTATTGTGGAGTTTACTATGGAAAAGAATTTGAAACGTGATCCTGGAGTCTTACATATTTTCAATTTCATTAATGAACATTTCCTATTCCTATTGTCAATCTTAAACTTGAATGTTTGAAATCCTAATATAAAGTTGTTTGCTTGTTTATGAAGTTCTCTTTAGCGTCTTTAAATGGGCCAAATATTGGAATGGGAAGTAACTCCTTATTGTATAAATTTAGTTAAATCACTTATTATCTCCCTTCTCAAATAGCATAGTAGCTGTAAATTTATGAAACTTTTCTCTTGTTTACATTCTGATAAATATATTTGGTGATTTCCTTAACATCTAAAAGTGTGTTCCAATGTTATCTTATGAATAAGTTTTCTATTTTCCACAATAACTCCAATCCTGCAAATAGAAGATGATCAAAATTTGAGTACAAACATGTAAACACAATCAATCAAAGCGCTGATAGCGCTGAAGGACTAAGGTGCGTTTAAAGCAAGATGATTGAGGATACATTTGAAAATTTCTTTTGGCAACATCTCGAGGAAAACAACTGCTCCTTTTACCACCATTACTCTAACTATTATTTTTGTGAACAGAGACTGAACGAAAGTCCTTTTTTCGAACATCTGGACATTTTACGATTTCCCATGAGGCAACAGTTATAATAATATAGAGCAAAACAAAGCGAGTAATTCAGGACTACATTCCTAGTTCCAAGAAAGTATTAGTCCGCAAATTGAAGGCGGATGTTTAATGAGTAATTGGGGTCAGACGGCTGTTTGTATATCGATAAAGTACCGTCCCTCAAAAAGTGGTATGTAAATTCAATGGACTAAGGTGCTGACGCACCCTTAGTCCAATAAAACACAAATAATGAACACTTTCAGATGCCTATGTTTTTATTCAAGAAAAATGTGGTTGGGATAGTGTTTCATGGTGGAAGGGGGATGAAAATGGGGGAGGGGGCATTATTCACCCTTTACCTGTGATTATGAGATATGGATTAAATGGGGTGAAATCTTGTAGTAAGGTCTTTTACCCCGCCATGACTAATTAGGATTGAAAGTAATAATACAAGATTGACCACTCATGTCTTCATCGACCCTGTTTGTGGGAACGTTCAAGTGTTTACAACCACATCAACCTAAGGACAGGGGAAAAGATGCTTTAACCCTTTACCAAACGCCAAATTCTTGACTGTACCAAAATAAAAAGAGTTTGCAGACGACATTTCAAAATGTGATCCTTTTCACACAATGTTTTCTAGAGTCGTCTGCAACAAACTGGTCAAATGTTTGGTAATGGGTTCAGACAAGATTTTTTAATGTAACTTAAAATGTGGCTCAAGCTTTTTTCAACCAAGGACCTGCTCTGGTTGTCCCTGATCACAAAGGGGAATGTGGTGGCAAAGCGTTTTGTGTCTGGGATCTGAGACCAGACAATTCATATGTTTAAGTCCCAATTTCTCTTGAAAAACATAACAAAAACCTTGTTTACGAGAATGCTGGTTATTTGTGTTTGATTCATTTATCATATAAAAGGGAAAAGGTTTGTGAATATTGTTATTATCAAATGAAAGTTTCCACAGGGGTTGATGACAATATGAGTGGACATGCTTACATAATAAAACTCATTCTCCATTAGTCATGAATGGTCATAAAGGACCATCCATATCTCCCCTCATTTAATTTTACTACATTGAGGATATTAAATTACAATTGGCCAGTTTATTGGCCTCAGAGAAAGTTCATTTAAAGCAATTATGACTGTTGTTACACCATTGAAATCATGCTGTAAAGGTATTTAACCAAAAGGAGAATAGCTTTCATCATTGACCAGTCACCTGTTTAACCCTTTACATAACACAAGATTTTTCGACTGTCCCAAATTAAAAGTGTTTGCAGACGACATTTCAAAATGTGATGAAATTGGAAAATACTCTTCTGATAGGGCAGAAAACATTGTGGGAAAAGTAAAAATTGCTCATTACGAGCAATTTCTCCTTTTCCCATAATGTTTTCCAGAGTAGTCTGCAACAAAGTCGTCAAATGTCGATATTGTTTGGGAAAGGGTTAATTGATTTGATTTCAAAAGGGTCACTAACTCATTACCTTATTCTGAAATTGCGTACAGATCTTGAATAAGAAAATGCAGACAATGGTTATGAAGTATATAACGAAAACATATCAAAAACAATTTTTATCTGATACTGCATGGTTAGCAATCTCTGTGAAAAAGCATTCTCTTCTTTTGTCATGCTGGCTTTTTTGTTATTGTAATGTGTCAATATGATGTAAAGGAATATGTCAATAAACTAACCTTAATTTTGTTGTATAGGCCTTGTAATTTAAAGCATATATGTAGAGAACAAATTTTAAGAAATCATAACCTTTCTTTGAACCTCTTCAAGCTACCAAACCTTACACCACTTTTCCTTATTTCCTACAAATGACATAAAATTCTATGGCAAAAGGAAGAATTGCACTTAATGAGCAGTAAATCTTAGATGCAATGGTTTCCAACAAAATCCAAAAATGAGGAATAGGGTTTATTTTTGCTATTTTTGTCGTCTGCTTTTGCTTTCAATTTGGACCAGTCACACATTCTAAAATATTGAGAACAAGTTAAGAAAATTTGTAGAAGAAAAGCAGCCTGGTCTGTGTGTTACTTGATTTAATTTTTTTTAACCATTAACAGGTATGTTACAATTACAAACATTTACTATTTACTTATTTTAGGATGTTATGAAATTTGTAATATATGGGAAAGACGGCCATGAACTTCGAAGTTTTGTGAACATGGCAAATATGAGAATGAAACATAAAAGATATATATCTAAATGTACAAAGGTAATGAAATGTTGTTGGATGTGATGAAGTACAGGATGAAGCTGAATAAAAACAAGACATAAAACATATGATACAAGACGTGACATTGGACAATTGACCTTTTTTAGTCCGAGGTCCATGTGAGAAAAGTATTGTCCTCTTAAACTTTTTTTATTTCTTTTCTAAACTGTGATGATTCTCAGAGGTACCTCGTTAAAAAAGAGTACTGTTGTAATACTACATGTAAGTTTCACAAGAGCCGCCATTGCCTATCTTAGGAATTCTTTATTCACAAAACTGTGTGTTGAGAATTAAGTATTATATTGCTTAAAAATTGGCCTTGATAATTGTGGAGGACCGTAACAACTTAATGAACTTAAGGAACATTTTGCCTAAGTCAAAACTGATAAACAGGGTTAGTATTTTGAATGAAAACACAAAATTGCCATGTGACACTTCATTGGAAGCATCTTGAAGAGATCAATCCTCATAATGATGTGTGACTTTTTGAGTGTTGAAATAGGAGGGAATGTTGTTTTGAACTTTCGCAAAGTTTTGTCATAAAATGTTTAGTAAAACAGTACCCAGAGGTCGAGTTTGCACTTGATGACATGAGGGTCATGGGTTTGAAACCTATCAGAAAACGCATCCTCAATGTTACCTTTCTTAAACTTACATTGGGCAGGAGAACTGTTTATTTATCCTGAAAACAGACTCATGAGTGGTTAATCAATTTGCGAATGCAAGTCAAAAGCAAATCCTTCGCAAAGTTGAAGGACATGATAGGTTTTGCATTGAACACCTCACATTCAACCTTCAGAATTTGTAAGGCATGTACAGGTTTAATACTGATGCTCAAACGGATAAAGTTAAAAACCCATTTTTCCCATACCACAGTTGTTTAATAGTTGTATGTTTGTTCAAAGGTCACCTGTAACAATATCTTACCTATGGTACTAATTAGGACAATGGTGACAAAAATGAAATGCTTCATGCTCCAAAGAAAATGAGAATGAGTCAGTTATGTACCCTTCTTTACTACAGAAGACTGAAAACCTCTGGATTGGTGGATTGGATTAGGAGTATTGCTTTTCCGTTGGACAGTATATCTGCCATACTGTTGCATCGGTGCTTCACCTATCATGATGCTCCTTCTCCTCACCAGTGCAGCATAAAAGGCTTTTCAAATCACTGACTGCTTTCCTAAATGAACATGATTGATCAGTGGCAAAAGGCCAAAACATTCGAAGAAAAAAAATAAAATAATGATTTGACAGACATATAAAACATTTTGAAAAGGGGATAGTGCATAAAAAAAGCAAATATCAAGATCAGCAAATTTCACTATATAGAATAAGCTTTCAAACTTGTTAAGCTGCAAAGGTTTATATTAAGATTTATAGGTATCTGTGATAAGGGAATTAGCTAAAGTTATCCACCTGATGTCAAATGTCATAGATATCAGAGGGAGGAATAGAAAGTCATTCACAAATTGCCTTCTATTTGCTAAAAGCCACTCCGCCTTTAATATACCTGTGACCCAGCCAATTGTATGACATTTGATTTTTGTCATTTACATAGTGACTTCTCTTTGTTCCAAACTACTGTATACCAACCTGTCTCCTTTTCGTAGTCATGTTGTTTTTTTTTCAGTTGTAGAGCATATTACTTTCAGCAGCTTATCGATTGAATACTCACATGTTTTACAAGTTTTATCTGATACCAAATCAAAGATTGTCGTGTAACTCTTTCCTTCATGAGTTTTGTGTACACTCTTAATCCTTATTGTGCTAGAACCAACTTCATGCTGATGCAAACAGGTAAGATCCAGGCCAGCCGCCAAATAAATTGGCGGCTGGCCAGTGTGATATAATTCGTTTGCTACTCTGAGTTTCTTTCCTCATCAAAATTAAGAAGATATTTAAGGTTTTGGAAGGCATATACACAAAAAGTTTTTTTTTGAAAATTACCCAGCATTCTAAGGGTTAAAGTTTGAAAACAATACCAGAAATCTTGACAGCATTTCTTGAAGTTTAGAAATGGAATTATAACCTTATCTTTGTAATATTGTTCAGAACTGATCTTTGTTTTAATAATTTTGATACTTAAGATACCTATATTTCTCATGACAAACATCTTTCCTAGCTTTAATATACAGATTATAGACCATGGCAAACATTGTATTATGAACAACAAAACTTGAGGGTTCATAATGCAATACTTTAGCAAGAGCACTTTGTTTGTGAAGCACTTACTATAGTCCTGAATTGAACCCTCCATTTAATGTAAATGAGCTGTCTTTGTTAATGTCTTTTTTAAACTAGCCCTATGGCCATTTTGACAGGTCAGAGATTGGATTGATATAAAACAGTAAATTGCTGATACCTCAAAAGACTAAGTAAAAACCCATGTTCCCTTTTTTGTCCACTTTATCAAATCTCATGATCTTAATTAAAAGCTTGAACTTTGACCTATACAATTAAGATATTCTTCATGCCACTGATCAGAAACAATTTTGATTCAAGAAGTACATTATTGCTTGTCATGAGAATTTTGAGGCTCTTACTCCCACTTTACTCCAAGCTTTCCCATGATCTATTACGACACTGACTCTTTAATCAAGAATTTACGCCTCTTGTCACTATGGCTTATGTGACTGTTGTTTAGAAATGAGGATTTGAAGTTATGAGATGACTGAAAGGTTAATGCTTTAACTGACCCTATTTGAAACCATTTAAAACACCATTTTTAGTTTAAACATATTTTATTGCAAAATGCATTTTTTACAAAGTCTTTTTTTTTTACAAATGAAAAGAGTAAGGCAAAATTAGAGAGAAAGAGATTATTGCATATCAGTTTCCACTGTTATAAACAATCAATTAATCAGGACATTTTGCTCACAGTTGTCAACCCCTGGTCACTGTAGTAGATTAGTTATGCATAACCTTATCTTACAGCCTGACATACCATCCATTTGATCTGTCCACCTTAATGGGGGCAATTAGGTTTTGTTTGACCCTTTACTGAATGATCCCACGAATTTTGTACATAGGTCACAGCAATGTTGCTTTGAAGGCGCTTAAAAGTGGAGTGCAAAAGCAGCCCTAAAGTATGACACACCTTGATTAAAGAGTCAGTGTCATTATAGATTGTGGAAAAGCTTAGAGTAAAGTGGGACATTCAGCAAGAGTCTCAGCGCCATTGCAAGAATTTTCGAATTGTTTAAACATCTTGGGCACTCTGTCACAAACTGATTCAAGCGCCAAGAGAGTATGAGAGCTTATCTGAGAGCGTAAGAGATCATGAAAGTAAACAACACGTTGCTTGCTGATATAAAGTGTAGCATTTACTGTTGGTGTGAATTAAGCATTATTGGCTGGCTGTAGAAAGAACTTGAAATTATTGACGGAAATTGGGGGTGTTTGTGGTATTACGAAATTATCCTTTATCTTATAATCTCAACAATATCTTTTAATCGTTTGTTAATTTCATGTATCTAATGCTTACTTACTTACTTAATCCTGAGTTTATAAATTTTGTCCCAGTCACTGGAGTGAACAGCAGGCGGCTAGATGTTCTAACACTCAATTTGATCTAAACTGTTATGGTGATAAAAACATTCAATGCAGTGTAAAGACTTAATAATCTTTTCCTCATCCAATTTAGTGGTAAAGTTGTTAGCATTTGTTGATTTGAGACTTGGAATCCTTGGTTCGATGCCCTTTGAAGCTAACCTTTTCCATCTTAGATTCAGACTTCAATGCAATGATTTAAAAAAGAAAGCATTCAGCCAACATGAATCATTGTAACCAAGAAAAGTCTACTTATTATAAGCAACTTTTTGTTCAAATCATTTCACTGTTTTTAACAATACCATCATATTTTCATTGGTATAGAACCTACCATTTCAATAATTGGTTTATATATCATCAAATGTAATGACATTATTAAAGAAGATATCATAGCAAAAGGAAGAGTAACACACAAATTTGTATGGCTCTCCTTGGTAGACCAGGTAAGCTTATCATTGAGACACAATCAATCTATTATTGACATGGGGTTAATCCTTAGAAAAACAAGCTCATGGATTTTCTACTACAGCCAACTAATGACTTACCTTCAGTAAAGAAGGAGAAGTTATAAATCAGGGTTTTCCTTGACCCCAAACATAATATATAGTAAATGACCTCCAATTCCCTGATATAACCCCTAGAAATCATTATTTTTCATTCACTATTCCATATCTGAGGGGTCAAAATGCCCTGAAATAAGCATAATTCCAAGGGTCAAGGAAAAACCCTGTTAAATATAAACATATATAGATATTTATAATGGTAATTCATTTACCATATTTATATAAACATTTTTTTCAACAATGCTTTCTCCCCTACCAGAGGATCCTTTCAGTATCATCATACTTTCAATGCAATTACAAACAATTGATCTCTGTTTTTGGAAAAAGTTGGTTGATATTTTGTAAAGGGTTAAATGTTAAAATAAATCATATGAGGGCTTCCACTGCCAGTGTAAGCTGACTGCCAAAGTCTTGTTTACTTTCCATGGCTGTTTGTTTTTGGGCTCTCCGACCCTGGCATGTTTAATAATCAAAAGGCAATCAATCCCTTTTCTGTACAGACAGATCTCTGTGTAATGTTTGCTGCTGTTCAACTTTCAATACTCGATCTCGTTATGGGGGAGAATTTTTACAATTTAGTAAGGTAGTTGCAATATCTGAACCATAGGGAAAAATCTACAATAACTGTATCATATGGAAGAATCTACAATTATTCAAAAATTACAATACCTGTATGATTGGTAAGATTCTACGATTATTCAAAAATTTGCAATATCTGTACAAAAGGGAAGATTCTACAATTATTCCAAAATTGCGATATCTGTACCATGGGGAAGATTCAACAATTATTCAAAAATTGCAATATCTGTACCAAAGGGAAGATTATACAATTATTCAAAATTTGCAATATCTGTACCAAAGGGAAGATTTTACAATTATTCAAAAATTGCAGTATCTGTACAAAAGGGAAGATTCCATATCTATTCCAAAACTGCAATAACCGTACCATGGGGAAGATTTTACAATTATTCCAAAATTGCAATAACTGTACCATGGGGAAGATTATACAATTATTCAAAATTGGCAATAACTATATCATGGGGAAGATTCTACAATTATTCAAAAATTGCAATAACTGTACCATGGGGAAGATTCTACAATCATTCAAAAATTGCAACAACTGTACCAAAGGGAAGGTTCTACAATTATTCCAAAATTGCAATAACTGTACCAAAGGGAAGATTCTACAATTATTCCAAAATTGCAATAACTACCATGGGGAAGATTCTACAATTATTCAAAAATTGCAATAACTGTACCATGGGGAAGATTCTACAATCATTCAAAAATTGCAACAACTGTACCAAAGGGAAGGTTCTACAATTATTCCAAAATTGCAATACCTGTACCAAAGGGAAGATTCTATAATTATTCCAAAATTGCAATAACTACCTTAGGGAAGATTCTACAATTATTCCAAAATTGCAATAACTGTACCATGGGGAAGATTTTACAATCATTCCAAAATTGCAACAACTGTACCAAAGGGAAGGTTCTACAATTATTCCAAAATTGCAATAACTGCACCAAAGGGAAGATTCTACAATTATTCCAAAATTGCAATAACTACCTTGGGGAAGATTCTACAATTATTCCAAAATTGCAATAACTGTACCATGGGGAAGATTTTACAATCATTCAAAAATTGCAATAACTGTACCAAAGGGAAGGTTCTACAATTATTCCAAAATTGCAATACCTGTACCAAAGGGAAGTTTCTACAATTATTCCAAAATTACAATAACTACCTTGGGGAAGATTCTATAATTATTTAAACAGCTACAGATTCTGCATTAGGAAATTCTACAGCTATATAAACAGATCTAGAGTCTGTATCAAAGGGCAGATTCTACAATTATCTAAAAGGCATGTTCATGTGGGAAAGCAAACAGTGGCTTGGAAAGACTATATTGTGTGGTACTGGTGAGGAAATATCAGGAACATGGATAGGTACCCTGCAGTGATATGACTGAAATACTGTTGTAAATGGCATTTAACTTTAATCCAAACACCATAAATCAATTGCAGTAATGGCTTATACCAAGGAGAGCTTTATGACTTGGTAGCCAGCTCCAGATCAAAATAATTGTATGTTCAAATAACTTATACATTGCTTTTTAGTATTTCAGTTATAATGTAGTGTGATATTCATTATAGATGAAGGAATTCTCAAAGCTTATTATTACATAAGGGCTATTCAAGCTAGGTACACAAGCTGGGTATACTAAGAACCTCTAGGATTTTGTGAGTTAGCCAGTGGACACAAGTTAATTGTCAATTAGAAAAACATGTATATCGGAAATGTTTATCCAGTTGGCTGATATTTACTTCCTTGGCTTGAGGAAACAAATGGTGTGCTTATGGGTTCATCTTAGCTAAGAGTTCAATGTCAAACAGTATGGATATTAAATTATTGATCTGTAAATTAAAAATCACAAGGAAACGGCATCATAGATCTTAAGCAGATCAAAGTAGATTACGTCATTGAGATTATCAATCGATGTAAAATAAACAAGTTTGACTAAAAAAGATTATTGGTGATATGCAATGTACAAAACAGATCATATATATTTAGAGAAGCATAGCACACATGACAAAGGCTCAAAGCTTATTAACTTCCCTCTTGGTGACTGCTTCCTGGATACTAAACCAGTACTTGTGCCGATTTCTTGGTTGTCCAGCTAATGGGGATCAAACTTGAGACTTTTGGTTCAAGAGGGTCATCAGGCTCTACCTCTGCATCACCAGCGCTCTCAAATAAGGAAGTTAGCTAGAGAAATCATTGATATTATGGGAATTTGTTACTGGAATATCTTCTGGTACAAAGACAGCTTTTGTTTACATTCTCTGTTTCATTTCAAAGATCCCACAACAATACAGTATCAATGGCAATGCAGGTACTAAGGAAAGTTTGATGAGAATACAGTAAGGACAGTACTACTGGTTGGACTGCAGGGAACAAGAGCTCTAAAATTGTTGAAAAGGCTTTAAACCACTGTCAACCACCCAAATCTTTCCTTATTGTGACACAATCTCAGCTTCTGCTCAATTTACCACTAACTGTGTTCCTGAGTGATTGTCAAATCAAGGGTCAAATGAAACAATGTCAGTCCAGCTCATTAGACAGTGTTTATTTAATGAAATTGATACTGTTTGTACTGTGAGGAATGCCCATATATGGAATAAAGGGTGTGTTTAAACGAGTGTGAAGAGGGTGGGGGAAAAACCAGTATAAGTGGGCGCATACTTGTGTGTATTTTGTACACAAATATAGCACAGATCGGATATATAGGAAATACTTATAATAATGCTTGACACGATCGACCATGATAAATTAAAGTGTTGAACTAAGGAATGTATGGATGCATCATCTATATAAGTTATTGTATCATGAGGTTAGTTGGAATTAGTGATTCTAAAGTGGAAGTGGATAGATAGTAGTGACAAGTAAACAAGTAGTGTAAATGTGACAGAGCTATATTATAGTAAGAGTTTGTGGATTTAAATCTATATGTTCTCTATGTGTGTTTGTTGAAGGGAGTGCTTTGAAAGTATTTGGGATGTTTGTTATTCGCTTTATATATGTGTATTTGCATACCTATGCTACTTGGAGTTTAAAGTGAGTTGGGTAATGGAAAATGAAGTTCAATGAAAATCTAACATTATTACAGGAGATTTTTCATGTCAAAGTTGGCTCTTAACTTATTCCTTATTACTGTCTTAACCCTTTCCCAAACAATAACGACATTTGACCACTTTGTTGCAGACAACTTAATAAAACATTGTGGGAAAAGGAGAAATTGCTCGTCACGAGCAATTTTTCCTTTTCCCACAATGTTTTCTGCCCTATCAGAAGATTATTTTCCAATTTCATCATATTTTGAAATGTCGTCTGCATGCTCTTTCAATATGGGACAGTCGAAAATTTGCCGTTTGGTAAAGGGTTAAGTCAACCCCATTTGCGAGAAGATACCTCTTAACTAACAACTCAAGCAAAATTAGAAATTGTTTGTTTGTAGGTTTTCTTGCAACCAATTATGTACACATCAATGCACATGGTATATCTCTTTACCAGCACTGCAAAAATGTTCATTTCAAGTCAATAAGTGCTTTTCCATATGAACAAACTATTTTTGAAGAGTGCATATTCACTACAATGTCATTTAATAAGTCTGTGTGTATCAATCTGTTGCGGAACTTCTATTAAAGAAAAGATTATTGAATTGTTCAAATAAGTTATTAAACCTTTTCCCTTATATATAAATGCTTCAACACAACTTGGGAAACAATTTTGTCAATAGCAAGAATTGCACATGTGAAGCAATTTTTCATATTGCCACAATGGTTTCTGCTAATAATGTAAAATTGTAAAGGTCATGATATTGTTTACATTCTTTAATTGACTAATTTGACATTTAATTGGACCAATCACGTAATAGCATATGAAGGAATGGGTCAATTTTTGTCCGGAAGGCCATTTCTGAATGATTTATTGGATTATTGACTTTGCTATCAGTTTATTATGACCTACACTGTAAAGTATTGTTTCTATTACCAGATTGCTAGGTATTTAAGATATTGTCTTCAGTATTAGATCCAGACAGTTGGTGAATTAAGTCTTTTGCATACAGTCTTTCACAATCTAAGCAGTTATTCTTCCTTTGTTGGTTCTTATGAGAATCCTCTTGTCAAAGAGATTCTTCTGAGTTCCAACAAAATTGTTTTTGCGAAGTTTGAATTTAATACAGTTCAAATACATCAATATTTATTTTCAACACAGATATACCACCGACTGTTTCTGAATCTGAGAAATGGATTTGAACTCACTTGAAAAAGCAAATGTTAAGCTTTAAAGATAAGATCTTAGTGTTTGCTGTTGCATTCTAATTTGGAGATATCTCAAAATCTCATAAAGGTGAATAAGGTATCATATGTTTATAAAGGGGTTGACAGACTGTCAATTTGTACATGTGATAAGACAGGGCCTTATCAAAGACTGTATTGATATTTGCATTACATGCCATGTAGTCTTGAAGAAAAAAATCTTTATAACCCTTGAACCAGAAACTCACAACTTATGTATGTAAATATTAAGATCAGATTTCAAGTGCAAATGTTATCTAAATACTTACATCACATTGTGTATTGGGGAATAAGTCTTTTGCTTTATTTTGATACTTATTTTTTCTTAGTCATATGGTTAAGTCAGTCTTTACTGTTCATTAAAATAGTGTTTTTTTTAGCTCCTATGGCTCCTGTTTGGCCCAGTGGTTAAAGTGGTGGCTAGAAATGATGGGACCAGGTTTAAGCCCTACCAATGCCTCAAGTTTCATGGGAGTGTCCTTTTAACAAGATATTTCAGAGCGAGATAACACAAGATAACTATAATACTGTCGAATAGAGTATAAAACTCAAATTATAAGAAACCAGGGTTAATTTTTGTCATTAAGAGCGGGCAGCCGATCAATTTGGCCACTTCAAATGACTTTTTGGTTGGTTCAAATACCAAAAAATATGATAGGTGGTCATAAGTAACAACTAATTTTTGATGGTGTTTGCTTCATTTCCCTCTTCAAATCAAAGTCGGTCACTTTCACAAAAATATAATGACAACCCTGAGAAACCAAAGAAAAGTGATTGTTTTAATATATATATCTGTTGAAAAGGGCATAAATCTCCCCATAAACAAACAAAAGACAAGTATAAGTTAAAGTGACATATAACGAGAGACAGATCAAGTGCATTGTGTGCATTGTTCTGAAACAAAGGAATCAATTGTTTTACATGCCCTATTGACATGGGGAAATTAACCCTTGCACCATACAGTTTGTCCATTAATAATGTTATACAAAAGGCATGCCTGTTGCATAAAACTTTTCCAAAGTATTGAGGGAAGAGACAGATTTGCTCTAAACAAGCTGTATTTCATTTCAAACCAACTTGGTTCTTAAACATGGCTTTCTCAATTAATTTAACTTAGGATCCATGTTGTACATCTTGTTCGGAATGAACACAGTATGGCAGTGGGCGGTCTGTATTAGGACAAGTAACAATTATAGTGCTGTCCATCAATTTGACACATCAATAAACTGATATATATATGCAATGAGTTATATTATAATAAGTCGGTTGTCTGATATATTGTTTAATTAGGCAAAATTCTATCTTTTGTTTTATTTGAAACAAAGTCTTTGTGACTGTTTCAACTTGAGAACATCAACAGATAGCAATTTTACAGTGTTAAATGACATAGAAGTTTTCTATTAATTGCAATACTATCAAATGTTTTTAACTGTAAATGTGTTTGAAGTTATACGTGTTTGGAAAACTGGTTAAGTCACCTTTATTTGAGATTTCATTTGTTAATTATCAAAAGAAATTATCATTTTGGTTGTATCTAATACATATACCAAATATTTCAACATTAATTAAGAATTGAGTTTCTGTGTTATCCTATAGATTTATATTGTGAACAACTATAACTCAAGTTGCTTTAAATATGTCATAAGTTGATTATTTGAACTGATGCAGCTTCATTGGATGGTTTGTTTGTTGTATTTAAGACATACCTAAAAAATAGAGAAAATGTTTTTGCACTGTCCATGAATGTTTTCCTGATTGCCTTTTTGAATGACGCATTGTAATGGCTTCATATTGAACATTGAAACCCATCCAAAACACAAGCTGGCTTATAACCTAAACATAGATGATATGACATCTAGATGCTTCACATGTTTATCCAGTTATTCTATCTCCTTTTACTATGGTTGTTTGAAATAAGATTAAATGCAATTGGTTAAATTTAAGATATCTTTAATTTAAAGCAAGGCCTTGAATGATACATATAAAACGGTGGAAGCTGAATGGATTTTTGATTTTGGAATAGATTAGATAGTATATTGAATTAAAACCACATGTCTGTATTATGTAGACCATCAAAACCTTTTTGCTTGATTTGGGGGGTGAGGCTGTATTTCATTAAAGCATGAGTCAGAAACCGTCTACCTTAACCAATAACCTTACATGGATTATTTCAACTTTTTTGAATACAAAAATGTTAATCTTTAAAATGTATTCATTTTATAATTTTTATTAAAAAGTGAAACTTAAGAAGAAATTATTTCTAACAAAAGAACATATTTTGTTTGTTACATTTAATGGTTCTGTCCCTTTGTTTCAATGTTTTCATGGCGCTTTTATACGTAGGAAGATGAAACGATAATTATTCAACACTTAATTTACTTTCGCTGTTTTATAAACTAGTTGCTGTTGACATTCAAAGTAGAATTGAATAAGGAATCTTGTGAGTGAATCACACTCAAAGCAACAGTCGGTGACAATTTTGTGAACATTCGAAATAAACCATCATAACAGGTGGTTTGCTTGTTATGTGCATTTTCTCCTTTTGTCACAGTTTTCTCTTAGATCTTTTTCTGTGTTTGGTTCGAAAATCGGAGATGAGTGTATATATGATGGAATGGGTTTAAAAGGTATGAATATTCATACATCTTATCTCAGGTTTCAAATAACCTTTTAAAAGATATGAATTAAATTTCCCTACCCGGTAGCCAAGTTCCCAGGTTGACGCCTCAGTGGGTTTAACCTGCTTTACCAAATGGCATGTTTTCTACTGTCCCAAATTGGAAGAGTTTGCAGACGACATTTCAAAATTTAATGAAATTGGAAAATAATCTTCTGATACAACAGAAAACATTGTTGGATGAGGGAGAATTGCTTGTTACAAGCAATTGCTCCTTTTTCCACAATGTTTTCTAGAGTCCTCTGCAACAAAATGATTAAATGTTGTTATTGTTTGGTAATGGTTTAACACATCACATGTTTAATTTGGAGCAGTAACCAATTTTGTCTTTAAGAGCGGGCTGCCTGCCGGCCAATTAGATTGCTTCAAATGACATTTTGATAGTCTCAAATAATAAACAAAAATCGAAAGGCGGTCATAAGAAGTAGTTAAAAACCTATTTTGTGGCACTTAACTAATGAACAGGGTAGAAAGTATTTTGACAAAAAGAGATATTGCTTAAAATGGGCACTTTCTCGTAATTATTGTCAAAGAGGTTCATTTAATCTTCTGCTAGCTGTATAAGTGTCTTGTATTGGTCACCTGCCCAAAATGTTGCAATATATATTTGTTGGAATATTATTTAGTTTGGATCCGATATAACTATAACTTGGCTATCAGCTAGACATTCTGTACAGCTTAATTATTATGTAACAATTCTGTTGAATACCAGACTAAAGTAATCCTCTTAAAAGTTATGTTGAATTGATAGATCTTATCTCAATATCTCAATCCATCTTCTACATCTTGTATTTGATTAAGAAAATATGTTAAAGACATTTAGCCTTAATGTCTTCAACATAATTTATGTTTTTCCATATTGAAACAGTTCGTTGACAGGTCACACTTGACAATAATGCAAACTTTATGAGAGTATAAAATTCGAAGCATAGAAATTTTGTTAAAAACTGGAGATAATACATAATCAATTTATGTAAGAAACATGAATTAAAAGACTTGTTTAGGTAAGTTTGTATTCACATATAAAGACTATAAAAGTCATGTAAAGACTGTTGGTGACAAATGAAATGATGAGAAGGGCTGTTAATCCAAGATTAAATGACAGATATAAAGATTGGTGAGGTATATTATTGATCTGAAATTAAATGATGACATTTAATTGTTTGATTGTTTGCTGCTGATTTTATTTAGGGTTTCACTCACATATTTACAACAGGGCACTTGGTCCAAGATCTGATCCACACATTTAATGATGATGAACATTTAAAAGCCATTGTAATTTGATACCAATGTCATTACAGGGTACAATATCCAAGTTCAAAGGGTCAGTGTGACATTACCATGTCAATATAGTGTGTCACATAAATCTGTAATGGCTTCATTCTTTTGGGGGTTCCACTGTTCTGTCAATCTATTTATGCGACCATAGTGTGGAGGACAGTGGTCCAGTGGTAAAGCTTCGGCCTCTGGACATGAGGGTGGTTAGTTCAAATTCCGTGAGTGGTGGGATCTGCCTTGTGACCTTTCATTAATCTTGATTCACTGTGAGTACTGGTTATGTATCCAGGAAGCAGAATCAAGAGTGATTAAGCTAAGTTTTAAGAACGTGTTTTACAATCAATGTAAAATGAATTAGTTTAAACTAAGCAACCATAGAAACAGGAAGCATATATCATCTTGGCAATTAATGCCAGCTTATTACAGACACTGGTCAGTCATTCAGAAAGCTCCAGTTCAAAAATGTTAATAAGTAAAAGCTGTCGACTGTTTGAAAAGGAATACTATTCAGTAACTAGTAATGAAATACCATCTAAAAACATAAACAGGTGCACTGACAGTAGCATTTTGACTGAAATAGATTTAAAAACAGGGAAAAGTCTCCAACCTGCTAACATTTTTATGAAACCCCCCTGTAGTTTGTTTTTTATGACAAACTAGACCACAAGTTTCCTTGATGAGATGATGTCCGGTCACAATTTAATGATGTGGGCAATTACAATCATTTAGATTACTTACATGGTCACTCACCAAGCCCTTGATTTTTGCTAAAGAATCTAATGTTGCTCGAGAAAATGCTCATTGCAATACAATATGAATGTCTTTTCTGCAATATTTTAACTGCCCAGCTCTGTCCTAGTTAGGACATGCTTGGCCAAGTGGTTAAGCTTATGGAATGGTATTCTTTGGGCCCAGGTTCAAGCCCATTTTGCACACAACTTGTTTCATGGAAATGTCTTTTGGCAAGATTCTTTATAGCTGAAGAATAGTCGTAATATAACTAAAGAAAATGTTGATGCAGAATTAACATTTCTTTAACTCTGTTGCCAGTCATTTGCAGCAGAACCAATTGTGGCTGATAATTAGTTATCAATGAAAGATAGTATACATGAATAGAAACAATGAAATCTTTGTCATTATTTCCTCAAACTTTGTAAGTACTTCAGAAAGAATTGACTGGTGACTTTTTAAGTATCTCACTTGTCTTCTAGTGACCAATTAGCAGATTATATAGGGTTTAATTGCTTGATATTGTTTCAAGACATCAACTCTTTCTCTGATACCAACACCTCTTTCCACATTCTCAACCAAAGACTTTGGAAATGATTGTGATAACAGGAGAGTTAGATTATCTAGATAAGTCTTTAAAGGGTTTGATGTAAGACTAAAGCAAGTTCTTCACTTTAACCTATCTTCTATATCACACTACAGAATTTAGAGACAGGTTGAAATGAAAAACATTCAACAGATGTAAATGTTTAATGAGGTTACTTAGAATGTTGGTCTTTGAAATTAAAATATAACTGCTCCGAAAAAATAGGAACTTGAGTTTTGACAATCGATTTCTTGTTTTGTCATATATCATTTTACTAATTTGCTTGCTTCATACATTTAAATTTGTATCTGTGAACAATGTAGCATTATCTGGAATTCCGATCTTGAATCATTATCTACCGTACATAAACAAATAAAGGAAAGGCTCAAAACTTGAATCATTGTGTAACTTTTCTTAAGGATATTGTTAAAGGTATGAATGAAATGTCTACATTGTTAGATGTGATAATGTACCTGTATACCATAAGAATGTTTCGGTCAGAGCTTACTGCAAAAATGTGGCCGAGATTGAATGATTATATACCTGTATAGCCTGGAGAGTGTGTAACACTTCTCCCTCGAATCATTTTCTGCCTTTAATTTTCAAATATATTGAAACTTTACGACAAAAGCAAGAATATATTTAACATTACTCACCCACTCTATTGATGGTGTTTTAATCATATACCAAACAATAACGACATTTGACCAGTTTGTTGCAGACGACCCTTAAAAACATGGTGGGAAAAGGAGAAATTGCTCTTAACCAACAATTTATCCTTTTCCCACAATGTTTATAGCCTAATCAGAAGATCATTTTTCATTTTCATCACATTTTGTCTGCAAACTCTTTCAATTTGGGACGGTCGGAAATTTGGCATAAATGTGGTAAAGGGTTAAGAACAATGTGAGGGTGCATCACAATGCTATAGTAAAGGCTTTACATTTGTGAAGGGCTGCTTATAGTCTTGGGCTGAACCCTCGATGAATGGTTTAAGTCTAATTGGTAGTGCATTAGCATTATGACAGGAAAGCAAGTTCAAGGTCATATATTAGAAGTACTGGTTGGGATTTAACCCTTATAGTGCTTCGACCGAAACCATGCTTATACAAACAGGTTGGATCCAGGCCAGCCGCCAAGTAAATGAGCCGCTGGCCAGTGATATAATCTATTCTTTCTTGGATTATCGAGAAATATCGGCAGATAACTCTCTGATATTTCCATTGTTACATCAATATTTCACCGATATTTCTCTGCTTATGGTTATAAATTTTGACTTGTATGAACGTCTGCACACATGCTATAAAAAGTATAGATATATGAATAAAATAAAATTATGTTATGTTATCTTTGCTACTCTGAGTGTCTTTCCTCATCAGAATTAAGCAGACAGCTAATGTTTTGGAAAGCAGATGACACAAAAATCTATTTCTAAAAAATTACCCAACATAATTGATTTCAACATGAAAATGATCCTTCTTTTTCTGGTTTGGTAAAGATCATTGAGGCATATTGATAAGTGTGAGAGAAAGTAATAAAATGGAGTTTGGACTGCAAAAAGATCGATTCAGCTGATTGATAAAGATTAATGGGTAGTTGATACGAAAACAGCTCTGTGGGATTGTGGGATTGTCTGTCCTCCTTTGTTGTTAACCTTTTACTTAATTCATATTCTTTTAACCAAATAAACAATTGTGCCAAAATCAGAAATTGCCATTTGTGTACACTTTCATCTGAATCATGGTTTCCATCTTATATCACCAACAAATTGTTATTTTTCATACATTTTAATTGTTGTATGCCTTTGCTTTAAAGTCCTGTCACAAAACAAAAGATGAAACATTTTGAAAATTAAAGCCTGAAAGTTCTAGAATGATTGATTCAATTTGGGACAGGCAAAGATTTGGCGTTTGGTAAAGAGTTAAATGATTTTGAGCAGTTGATTGCCCATTAAAGCTCAGGGAAAGTCAGAGTTTATATCTTGACAATTTGTACTTTCCAGCAGCTTAATGTGACTTTTAACAGTAAATGTTGAGTAATGTATAATGGGTTGGGTAGTGACAGATTGGAGTAATTAAACAAAGTGATATTGATACGATAATGGATGTGTCTGATTCAGTTATCCAAGGGGCTTTTCTAGGCTTTCTTCGTTGTATATAATCTCATATACATGTGGACACATCTTAACTCATCTCCCACAGAGAATTAAAGGAACCATTGTGGCAAAAGTAGAAATTGCTCATCCAAACCCTTAGTCGGAAAGTTTGCAGTTTGAATACAATCGTTTGTCATGATTTCTATTTGGATCTGTTACGAAATCCTGTTGTGATTTTGATGTGGTGAGGAAAATACCTACAGACACCACTAGCTTCATGGAAGAGTCCTTTGACTAGACACTTCAAAGCCCTTGCCTATTACTTGGGAATCACAGGATTAGTTGTAAGACATTGTTGACATAGTGTTAAAAACCTTATAAAAATAATTACCCGGTAATTCAACTCAGTCACCAAGCAGGCTTCTTCAAGTTTTCTTTGTGTAATTCTATTGTAACAAAATTGTTATATTCTTATATTATACTGACCAATTTCAGCAGTAATGTTGTCATTTGAAAATATATAAGTAAAATGAAAAGAATTATTCTTATAATCAAATAAGGACTGCAAGTGTTCATTACATGCAATGTCTGCCACAGTCTTTCCTGCCAATGTATAAAGATGGATGTCATTTATTATATTGTGTTTTTCAAATAGCTCTTATTACGTCATTGTACACATATTTCCGTCCGGCTGGATTATATTTCACACTGTGCCACTTTGACCTTGAAAAAATCTCCTCCCGTTTTTACATACTTTGAAAAATGATCTTTGTTATGTGCCCATCCCTTATACTTAGTCGACCCTTTATCAAACACCAAATTCTCGACAGTCCCAATTTGAAAGCGTGTGCAGAACAGTTTTTCCAGACGACTCTGGAAATTATTGTTGGAAAAGGAGAAATTGCTCTCAACAAGTGATTTCTCCTTTTCCCAGAATGTTTTCTGTCCATCAGAAGGTGTTTTTCATTTTCATTACATTTTGAAATGTTGTCTGCAAACTCTTTCATTATTTGGGACTGTTGAAAAACCTTGCGTTTAGTAAAGGGTTAATGTGGTTGCTTTATACAAATTTGACTATAATTCTTTTTATCTGACTTTTTTCTAGTCTATTATTTGTCTACTTTGAAGCCAAAAATTGTCTCCTTTGACAATATGTGATAAAAATTCTCTTGAAGTATATGATTTGACATATAAACAGTAAAATCAGTACCTGTTGGGGATACAAAAGGTCGTGTAATAACAAGTACAAACATTATACTTGTGAATTTGACATTTCGGACCTTGAAGAGCTTCCAAATGCCAGAACAAAATATCATGACCGCCCCGACCAGCAATTTGGACGATCTCAACCTAGACTTTTCTGATCGCAACCCAGAACTCCGTCGGAAAAAATTAACATGGGAGTTCAGTTTACATGACTCGGACAGTGAGGAAGAGAGTGACCTTGATACTGAGGTCAAAGGTCAAGTTGAAGGTGACGGCCTTGAGGACGATGATGAAGGTTATTTTTTCGACCAGGGGTTAGATTTTAGTTATGACACTTTTAATAAGAAACGAATAGTTGGACATGTTAAAGATGATACGGGTAAAGCTGTTGAGGTGACTATAGACAAGGTTAAGGCTATTCCAAATGGACATTGTGTGAAAAGCACAGATGTAAAAAGTACACAGGATACCATGGATGATGTGATCAAGAAGGTAGAAGAAATAAGCTCAACAGTAAGTCTTTAGTTTTTCTTTCATCTCTTAAACAAACTATTGGTTGTGGGTATTTCACATGTTACATTTATGATTTCATATTTCTTTTTTCAAAGACATTTAGGGCTGGCTTTAATGATGAAAAGACAATTTATCAACTTTGGATACAATTGAAATTTCATTATCCTGATGACAATGTTAACATGAAGAATAAGCATGTTTGCATTTTGTTTACTTCTTTATACTTTATTGAAAATAAAGGCTTTAATGAAGGACTATTGAATGCCCTCTACAAAAAATGATTGACTTTATATAAGCGTGCATTAAACCCTCAACATGTCCCAAAGACGAGTTTCTAAACTGTTTGATTTGGGGGACAAGTTTTTAGTGGAGAAGGGAAATAACTCATGATAAAGAAGACATATTTTTAATTTAGAGTTACTTCCCTTTGATATTATCTGTCTGATATAAATTATTTGGTGCGGATAAATAGTTCTTCCAAGTGAATGCCACTTTATCAAATTAGAACAGCAGAGTACCAACATAAACAAAGATTGCAAGCAAACATTTTCTACGGCATTAGGGTATAAGGAAAATGTGCTCATCTTATTTTACACCCACATTGATTTAACAGCATTTAACGAAGGCAGGAAAAATGTCTACTCAAAGTATTGCCAATGTTCATTTAAAAGACATCAAAAGGAGTAATTACAATGCAAAGTCTTTATTTCTGAACTAATTCCTATCTTGTTGCAACTCATTTATGTCACCTCAGCTATGTGACTTTAAACTGTATCCACAAAGTAGTTATTGACAAGTGCTCATACAAAAGAGTCTCAGTGTGTCTCCTACTCTGATTCTCTGGATGTTTTGCTTGATACAAACTCCATCTTTAGACATAATACAAATAATTGTTACGGGACATCATCAGATATAAAAGTCCTGTGTTTGCATTCTGTATGAATAATGCCTTCTAAAGCAGACAGTTTGGGGATTCTTGAACCCTTAGACGCTTTGAAGAGAAGGGAACCATCAAGCATAGACAGATCTGAATCATCATTAGAGAAATGAGTGAATCATTGGGAAACATTGTTTTAATCTCTAGATATTCTGCTGCTCTTGCTTCTTGAAGGTAGAAAAAACAACTTATCATCTGATATTTCATCCTTTGTTTCATATTTAGATTTTCAAAAGATGTTATCAAATGCAGAGATCCAGAGGATTGGCACATCAACCTTGCAAACTTCTTTATTTCTTCCTTGATTCAAATTGTGTTAGTATCCGTTTGAATCTCCTTTTCCAGACAGTTCTAACCACCCCAGGATAATTACAGACCCCTATTGTTCTTCCCAAGTACCCACAACTATAATAAAGGCTAAAGAATTTCAAAAAGACTACATGTAAAGTGATCCTGGTTCACGTCCCATATGGATCTCTGGTTTGAAGCTATCTGAGCAAAGGGATGTGTCTCCTATAAGGGATAAAATATGTGTTTTCCAAGAAAATTCAGGATTCTAACAGCCATACATCATTCCTAAAGTGACAGATGTGATATGGATTTTGCAGAAAAGAGAGAAAATTGGGAATTGCAGATATTTATTTGAAGGCTTCACTTCCACCCAAAAAATGTCCCTCAAAGTAAATCCTGTAGAACCATCTGTAGAACCATCCTGAATTTAGGCTAAACTCTACCAAATGTTGAATTTTCAACTAGCCAAAATTGCAGACGACATTTCAAAATGGAATAAATAAAATCTCATAGAGTAGAAAACAATATGGGAAAAGGGGAAATTGCTTGTTACAAGCAATTTCTCCTTTTCCTACATTGTTTTCCAGTATCGTCTGCAACAAAGTGGTTAGATGACGTTATTGTTTGCTAATACCGAAATACCCCCCCCCCCCATTTCAGCAGTCTGATAAAGAGTTGTCTGCCTCTAGCTGTCTTCAACATTGTTTCCCTAAACCCTATAGTGTGGATACCCATTATAATGTTCTTGATGATTTTATTCTAGTGAGTGTTCACAATATAAGCCTTATTTGTCCCCCTAGCCTAGATCAATGGCCTTGCTTTAGACAGACTCACTTTAATGCACAGACTCAAGAAGACCTACAAGATCTTGACCTAAGGAGGAATTGCTTCTCACAAACAAGTTGTATAAGTCAACAGCAATATTTCCTTTTAGATAGTGGTTATAATGAATATGACACAGAAAATGGATTTTCTCATAGTCCTTTTTGAGCAATTAATTCTTTGATAATAGCAATGGTGTCTTGAGTTGTTGGCTGTTAAAGATAAATATTGAGGACTCAATGGAAGTTCATTGCAACTCCTTCACAAAAGTTGTATCTCAGATTTGTTTGGAGTTTTTTTAAGCTGAGAGGAATGCCTTGGTTGGTTCAAAGTACTGTTTTTTCTGGAGTAGTCATAGGTAGGAATCACAAAATCTTAAAAATTGAAAATTCTAAAACTCATTCCAAAAAGTCTTAACATACATTAGGTAGGTAGTATCACTTCATTTTGACCTGTTTCATTTATTTGTTTTATAAATTCATTGCTTTGGAGCTGGACTTAGTTGTGCTTTTTTCTATGCATTTAAACAGAACCAGTTTTTGTGTTTATGTGTGTTTTTTTTACACCACATCAATGTAATTTAGTTAATTTGCAATGTCTGGCTCATTTAATGATGGAGGAAGACCCCAAACTTAACAGCTCACCAGGGCTTGCTCATGCTTTATAGAAGCATCAGTAACAGCAATAAGTCAGCCAAAAGACTTCATGTTGTGAAGATTCAAGTGTGCCTACTTGTTCAGACCTGCACTGTGAAAGGCCTCATAATATGATATATTGTTGTCTGATAACAAAAGCTGTTGAGGCTCTCTCTTGGAGCAGAGCAGAGCATTTTTTGCTTCAATTGGGAGAGGTCTATACTTGTTTATTTTTGGATATAGCAAAAAAAATTCTAAAATCAATAAAATTTTCTTAAGTGGGAAACCAAAAAGCTGGTGTGACTTTGAATATTTGGACCTCTTATATACCAAGAAAAAACCCTGCAGAGCAATCATAAAGTGCATGATCTGGTTTAACTCATGTTTCTCGATAATTCCCTGCAGGTATCCATAAAGTTTGATATTTGCTAGTTGATTTACTTTTAGTCTAACAATGCATGCTGCTTATACCTATTACTATTTCATATCCAAATTGGAACAAAATTGTGTCTGCAGCAGAGGATGTGGGCGATATAAAGAGCTCTTAAAGGGTACTTCACATGAACATGTGTGCAAATAGGGTAGGCGGTAGATTTAGGAAGGCTCAAAAAGAGACGTTCACATGAAAATGTTAACAAATTGATTTATCAGGGGTCCCCCAGGAAATTTGGGAAGGAATAACATTTCTTTTTGACCTCATATACCGATTAAGCATTTCCTCTATCAGAATTGTGTTAATGGACTGAATCAAAAGTAGGAGAAGACCTCAATCTTACAGTTGGAAAAGTGACATTGTCCTGAGATATTGTGTTGAAAAAGTTGTGACAGAAGTATAAGTTTCTGATCACAAGTAAGGGTATAATATAAGGCTAAGTATTAAAGAATATGATAAAATACAAAGGTTCAGTAGCTTTGAGGAATTGCTGATTACATTCATCCCAGATTTGACCTCAGAATTATGCTGATTATTTCATTATGAAGACTGCTCGGGCAATACACTATTTCCTTACCTTGTTTTTTACTATTAATCAGATAGCAAAAAATAAGCAAACTATGGTTGGGATATAACTATAAAGTTTTTGAAAATAAGAGTTTATCAAAAATAGAAAAACAATGTTCCATAGTTCCATCAGAGAGTTGTTGACTTCCTTCACCAAAATAGATAACCAAAAAGTGTAACACACAGTTTCCATTCCTATGTGACACCTTAAGACATCGAGTGACAGCTCACTCAGAATGTTTAGTACCATCGCCTGGTGAAGCAATTGACATCTTCCCCGTAGGAATATTTCCTGGAACCTCGTTACCCCGGGGGAGGTTCTGTCACAGAATCAAGACTTCTCCAGCTACTTGCCAAATTGGATGAGTTTGGTGTTTACAGCGCTTACCTTACCATGATGGATTTGTGTGTATTTATTTAACCCTTTACCAAACTGCAAAATTCTTGACTGTCCCAAATTGAAAGAGTTTCCAGACGACATTTCAAGATGTGATGTAATTGAAAAATAGTCTTCTGATAGGGCAGAAAACATTGTGGGAAAAGGAAAAATTGCTCGGAGCAATTTCTCCTTTTTCCACTATGTTTTCCAGAGTCGTCTGCAACAAACTGGTCAAATGTTGTTATTGTTTGGTACTGAGTTAAGTATAAGGGTAACCATGACTTTGATGCATAGAATTTTGGCCCAATGTTCTGAAGATTGCAATATATACAAAATACAATGTTAACCTCATCATGGGGGGTGTATGTGTATTTATTTAGATATTAGCATAACCACTGACCATGGTGCAGAGAGTTTTGACCCTTTGTTCTGGACGTTGCAATATCCTTATGCCCCTGTCACACTTGACCAGATTGGTGTACAGAACATCAACGGATAGAAGTCTGTTTCCCTCTATGCATGAATATTTATGACTGAGTATATTCAATACTCGACAGTCTTCCAAACATAGTAGATAAACAATAGAGCAATATGCATTATATATCAACAGCTTAGTAGCATTTATCAAATATCGCACATGGATGAACCACATGGTCAAACATTACGGACGGCTCCAAGGATACTTTTAGATACCCAGAATAGCGTGTATTTCATGCTAATCAGGTAAGTCAACAGATTGCGAATGTTGGTCAACAATAAAAATGGCTACTTTTGGTAATGGGGATTTTGTGTTGCTTGTTTTGTTCAAGGGACAACAGTAATATAGAATTACACAGTTTTGGAAAGGCTTTCAACCTCAAAAATGAATATGAGGGTCCATAAAGCTAAGGTCAAGACTCATAAGGCCAGTTACCTTTTTCAATGGATCTATTTCCAAGGTTCTGTCTCACGATATGCCCCTGGGTTTCTTGATTCAGGAATGTAATTGCTCTGTGTTGAGTACCGGTAATCCCATTACTCTTGCATTTCTGCCGTTTGGATTTCTGACTGGATTCAACAATGTGCGCTTAAAGCTTTGACTTGACATGAGACCAAGCAGTTGTTTGGGTGTTAGGTTTGTAATGCAGCATCTCAGGTTTTGGTACCTGCTTGGAATCTTCAACAGGATGGGGAGGGTCCATTTTGAAGGCCACAATTTCCTTTTAACAAGAGTCATCATTAACCCTTAGTATGCTTAGCAGATTTCTAAAAGTATATTCTTGTCATCTGCTTTCCAACACCTTAAATATCTGCTTATCTTCGTTGTGGAAAGATACTCAGAGTAGCAAACAGGTTAGATTAGAGGCTTGCCTGGATCTAACCTGTTTCCATAAGCATGAAATCTATTCCAGCACTGTTATGTTAAGTAAACTTATGTAGAATGAAACAAATGAGATAACTTTATCTCTGTCACTATGTATTGTCTGCTGGAACTGTTTGCAACAGGAAAAGGTCTAATATCATGGACAGACTGAAGGATTACAATCCTAAATTGGAGATATAACTACATAGCCAAACATAAATGAATCAAATTGATCAATTTGTTATCAAATTGTGTTTCATCTATATTCGTAGGCATAGGAGCGTTTTCAACATTGGGGGGGCCAACTTCAGATGAGATCGGTCTAAGAATAAATATTCCTTAACTTTCTCATGACTAATAATGCGTCTACGAATTCAATATCATTAAATGAATTAAAAGAAAGTGTATGAAAATGTGTATCTTAGTTAAGACAAAATAACCAAAAGAAAATAGGATAGGCCAAGGCTCGATCTTACGCGGAAAGCATATTGTATTGATAATAACTAAAAGTAACAGCCACCATGCTGTCACAGCCACGAGTTCGTATACACATGGATATAAAAAATAAGTTTATATTTAAATACAATATAGGGTCTGACTGCTTAGAGTACATTTTGCATCATTGTTTTCGTTAGTTGAAACTACTTTCCTAGAGCTGAGATTTCACTGGATAAACCTGATGTATTCAGATTGCCATTTGCGATGATGACGTCAAAATGTTTTGGTTATTGTTCGTAACAAAAGGCGAATTGATATTAAATGAAGCACACAATACACTTTTATATTAATTCTGCTGTTAAATTTCATTTCTTTCATTTTTTCTTTCCAAAAATCTTCATCTTCCATTGTGAATATTGGGGGGGGGCCAAAGTATACTCTGGCCCCCCCAGTCTGGATATTGGGGGGGCCGGGGCCCCCCCCTGGCCCCCCGGCTCCTACGCCTATGATATTCCAATTATAACAATGTCCCATAGGCTATTTAGTCTTGTACTTTTTTTATATACATTCTTGGTTTTGTGTTTGTAACAAGATATGTTTTTGCTTGTTTGTGGTTTAAATCTGTTTACACTGATATCTCAGTTATGACATTTTGGGAATCCATAGATAAAAGCCAATACTACCCTTTTTTGATCTCGGAAACTGACTTAATTTCATCCACTCAATTCAATATCATTTTTACCTTTTGTCAGATTTGTTTCTTTGATTTTGTTCGGGGCCTCAATGGCCTGGAGGTTATTGTACAGAACCTAAAACCACAATATGGCCCCTTCTCCCCATTGGTTTAAATCCCGATGAGGGATATGGATTTTCATGAGAGGTATATATATAGTCTCCTGACTGACTTAAAGGGAGTGAGGATGGTTCTACCCAACTTGACATTTCCTAATGGGCACTCGAGTATGGGGTCTTCCTCATTCTTTAAGCATCAGGCATTGCAACATAACTGAAATGATGTTGATGCTGTGGAAAAACCCATATAGATTTAATTTTGTTGCTTGTTTTTACATCTGAGTGCTCAGAACAAGACATCCATCTTCAAGTGATGGGTTAAGTGTTAAACGTTTTCTAGAAGTGATTAACCCCATGAACAATTATTGTTTGTTAAAATGGACCTTTAGAAATATGAAACTGCACTTCAATTAGCCTGTCCATAGATCAAACCCCACAAAGGCCTGCTCTATGTTTATGGTGAGGTTTTCTAACAATGAAGTGTTTGTAGGGCTTGCCACTGGTATCGATCAGTATCCACTGATAGTCTAGGTTTATACTTTTACATTTTACATTAATAAAGCCACAGGTAAAACCAATTTATATAACTCAATTCTCCTAATTAAGTAACTGTATTGAAGAAGGCAAATTAGTTATAGATATTTCCATTAGCATGATATTATTCCTGTTACAATTTTTTTTTTAAAGAAATATTGAAAATGTGATTTCTGTGTGCTCAAAACTCATTCAATGTTTGCCAGTAAGTAATGACTTAACTTGTTTTGACAAAAAATTGTCCTTTGAATGCATTAAGGGCCATTTTAAATTCTAGCATTCTTGGTCATTTTGAGCCATATACTGGAAACTCTTGTCTTCTACTTAATGGAGTTTTCAACAATATTAAGTCTCTTGTTTTCAAACCTGTTCCACATAAATTTTGTTGCCCTGCAACTTTCTTTTCTTGTCATCATACTACCACAATGGATACAGTAGAAGGACCCCATTACTACTATTGAGATATCAGATCATCACTCTTATGGAAGGATACCCATAATCGGCCATTTTTAAATTCATTCATACATCGGATTACTTTGGTCATTCTGGGTAAACATGGGCCGGTGTTGACAGTATTTGCTTTAGACCAAATAGATCTGGCCCCAACCGATGTTTACAGAGAACTACAGAAGTTATCTGATGAAAGAACCTTAAGTTGTATTCTCTACCTCTGCACCATTATGATAGTCAAAACTCTTAACGAATTTCTATAAATGTTTCCAAGTTTGAAGAATCAATCTGGAAAATTTTGAAATATTCAGGCTGATTTGTTGAAAACATGCTATCTTTAATTAGTGCCCCGGCAGTCAACAGTCCCATGGGATGACATGGCCCCTAACAGCTTTCAATTATTCAACAAAATGATGCTGCACCTCAGATAAGGTTGATGTAATAAATTTAATGCACTTAACTGAACTTTATCACGATGGACAATAACTTGATGCCGTTTTCCAGCACATATCATCATCACCATTGTCGTCCAGTTTATATCAAAGATGGCATTGATTTGTCTTAGACTATACAAAGGTTGGGTCTGTTGTCTATCTGTCAAGGACAAAGTTGTCCTCTCCATGATTCAACTTGCCAAATGCAGACTGGGCAAGAAACAATTGGGACAAAGAAGAAACTGCTCACAACAAGCAATGCAACACATATAAACAATTAAATTAATGGAGAAATATAATCTTGCAAATTCTAATTATTTCATAATTGAAAGATAAACAAATCATAATGGATCATAATTGAAAGATAAACGCTTTATAATGGAGAGAGAAGTTGCTCTTTATGAGTAGTTTGAGTTTGTCATATTGTCTTTGGTTGTAAGTCTTTCTTATAATCACCTCTCACATTAGATATAGCATACTTTAGCCTGTGTATTATCCTAGTAGACAAATAATTCCAAAAAAAAGGAGCGCAATTCAAATTCATCTAAATGACTCACTTTTTTCCTACAAATAATCATAGAAAATGGCACAATAGCTAGGATTAATCTCAAATGACTGGCTTCAAACTCGCTTTTATCTGAAAACAACAGAGACAAATTGGAGCCGATTCCCTCCCAGAGTCTGTAGAATTGATTACACATTGGTTACACACCTTGGTTCTCTCCTACATTGCCAGACAGACGAGGGACTGCTGGGGACCAATCTAACCCTTTGTCAAACGCCAAGTTTTCGACTCTCCCAAATTGAAAGAGTTTGCAGACGCCATTTCAAAATGTGATGAAATTAAGAAATAATCTTCTGATAGGGCAGAAAACTTTGTGGGAAAAGGAGGAATTAGTTCTCTTCTTCATTGCCAGACAGACAAGGACCCAATCTAATCAGAGCTGTCTTAACCCCATTCCTTTTTACTTGATTTTGGCTTTAATCATATTGTCAACTTTGTTGTAACTTGGTTATCTCTGTTCCAAACCTCCAGGGTTCAATGCAATACTAAAGTAAATGCTTCATGTTTATGAGGCAGTTAATATCATCTTGCATTGAACCCTATGTAATGAAACCTTATGTAATGAAAATGGGAGAGAAGTTATTCCAAAAAAGAGGAGAAATATTTAGTTTCCCACTTTACAACATTAGTCTCTTAAAAACTGTAGGCTTGAAGCATTTATCGAGTTAGTATATGTATCAATAAGGAGTAATAGGTTGAATCATTCGGAACACCTCGGCCATTTCTTAAAATAACCTCAGTGGTAATGGGGAGCCATTTTTGAAAGTAGGTCAGCAACGAAGGGCCAATCGTATCAACTCGGCAATCCCCGTCACAAGCCGGGGATTGCCGAAAAGAGCTGATTGACAAAATATGAAACAAAGATGTGTTGATATGATCATCTTTTATGAAAAGGGTAAAAAACCATTCGATTGTGTTATACAACCAATTTGTGTGTATTTAAATACATATTTAGTGCCTGTGTGCATTTTGCGTTATTCGCCGGAAATAAGGCGAATTACCCCAGGATTTCTGGTGTATTCATGTACTGCCTACGAGGTATATCTACCGACTTGTTACAGGGATTGCCGAGTAGATACGATTGAGGTTGAATGAGCATAATGCACAAGAATTTGTTAACAATGCAAATATCATATAGCTATGCATCACCTATTCTTGATAAAGCTCACTATTCAAATATGCAAATGTGATTCATCATTCTTGAAGTTTCACTCTGTTGGGAATATTTTTCGGACTTGGCAATCTGTCTGTCATTTGTAAATTCTTTTACTTCTTCGACATTTATATTCATCATTTTGGAGGTTCAATTAGATAGTTTAGTTCCTCGAATGTGTTTTCAAAGGATAATTGAATACTGAATTTAGTCCTTCACTTCTCTTTGGAGATTCAATCTTTATTGTGAATGTTTGATTAGAAGTTTGTAAAGACAATTGAATTGTAAAATCTGTAGAACGAAATTTTGACAAATGACACCTTTCAATTTTGTATGAGGTGGTTTGAACATGCGGGTGAAATGGCCCGTATTTTTAGAAGACTTTCAACTTGGTTAGTCTCTATTTGTCAATGTAGTGAATTTGATTTGGAAATGATAGATACTACTAGATGGAAGGAATGGTACCCAGTACGCATTTCCATACCACTGCCATCACATCTTAGCAATTTCCCATTTGATCCATACTAGTTTTGTACTGGTGGTCTGCTTAGCGTCACAAATTTTAGATTGGACATCCTGGGTTTCAGTCCAATGTTTCGGTTGTAGCGGACATCCCTGGTTCAGTCCCTGAAAGCTGCTTATTATCGCAATGTGGAATGTCCTCATGCAAGGCACTGTTGTCTAGCCTTAGTACTGGTATCTAGGAAGCACATAAATGCAAGCTTTTACTGCGTTATTTCCAAAGACAGCAATACATCCTAGCCCATATAAAAAGGAAAATGTCAAAGAAGGGATATTCCTTTTGCATGACTGCATTGCTGGCTGTGTGTTATTTTCCTGGAACTCCAGATTACAGTATGACTAGGACAAGTTGATTGGCTTTTAACAATGACATCAACAGTATTAGTTACTTCTCAGTGATAGGATTATTGTAGGCTGGGAAGACCATGACCATTCCATAGTCAAGCACATGTTTAAAAGGATTGAATGATCCCCGACATGTTGAAATTTGTGACTGGTCCAAATTGAAAGGGCCTGTAGACAAATGGAATAAATTACGACTGGGACAGACAGCTGCTCTAAATCAATTAACTCTTTACCAATTGCCAAATTTTTGACTGTCCGAAATAGAGAGAGTTTGCAGACAACATTTCAAAATGTGATGAAATGAAAACTAATCCTCTAATATGGCAGAAAACATTGTGGGAAAAGGAGAAATTGCTTGTTAAAAGCAATTTCTCCTTTTCCTACCATGTTTTCCAGAGTCATCTGTAACAAACTGGTCAATGTTGTTATTGTATAGTTATGGGTTAAGGGTAGTATTGGCTTGGAATGAGGGGTTACTGTAATTCAACTGATGAATGGTTGAAAATTATTTAGATCCACACAGACAGACACACACAATAAAAAAGAAAAAGGACACTGTTTTAGAATTGTTTCTTCTGCATTGACGTTTCAAGTTGTGAGTGTTATGGATTCGAATTGATAGAATAACTTATGATGGGAGGTTATATCTTTGAGAAATCAAGACAGAATATTTCCATATGAAATGATGCCTGATGCCTGCTTGAAAATCAGGGATTTGCTATTGTAGTAGGGATACCAGCAGACATCAATCCATCACTTAAACCATTTTTCCTCCATATATACACAATTTAACCCATTTGAAGGAGGTGACAAGAAGTAATTGTTACAGATGAAGGAATTGCTCTAAATTTGTAAAGTATAAGTGGCATTTTTCCATTGCTGACTTGTTTATTTCTTCCCAGAAGGCTAATACTTCTTTATTCATTTTGTAAAACCTACTCTGGTTAAGGACATTTTCTACAGTTTTATAAGAAAAAAATCCTTTCGTAGAATTTTCTAAATTTTTGATATGTTATTTAAAATTGTATAGTGAATTCAAAAATGAAAGAAAAAATGCAGGTCAACAAGTTAGTTTTTCTGTAAAGTGACAATTACCATGGTTACCTTTTGGGGCAAAAATGCCAAAATGACCATACCATCTTCAAAGATAATAAAATGATTCCTGGAAGATTTATTAACACAAAAACCACAAATTCATACATTGAATAGTTCATAATTCAATGTTATTTTAAATTATTACAATCTGAACACTTTTTTGTATACCAAATCAGTTTTTCAAAACTTTATATTCAACAAAAAACAATGAAAATTGATAAGTATATTATAAATAAATGAAGATATTTAAAAATTCCTTTCTTATAGTTTTCTTATTTTTCAGTATATGAAGTAGAATTTAATCTTGAAATACAAAATGCAAAAAACAAAATCGATTAAAATAACTTTTAACTTGAAAAAGAAGCTGGGGGGCTTAATATGCATGAGATATGCATAATAATGTTAATAACCTTTCATAGTTTTATGGATAATATGATTATTCATTGAAAAAAATTGCACACAGTAAATTTCATCTAAATAAAAATGTGTATCTGACTATTATGCAAGTACCTTTTCAGTAACATATTATTATCTCCCTTGGGTGTGCATGCAGATGAAGTGCGCAGAAAAAACTACCGAGAACGTCTTTAAGCAGTCACCTAATGATTACCTATAAAATGGTATTTACTGTTTATATTTCAAATTACATGTACTGTCAATCTTGCCTGTATATGAAGCTGAACTGCAAAACTTCCCTATTTGGATTAATAGGAATGGAACAAGTTTCTTTAATCAGCAGACACAATGTATTGAGATTTTAGTAATAAAAGTACATTTAGAACACTGAACCTGAGCAAAAACTCTTCATTTTTGTTGTACCTTTTTACTTGCCTTCTGTATTATTTCTCTATCCAGCTTTCAATAACTTATTGTATTCTATATTTTTTTCTTGAAACAGAGGAAAGCATATATGTGCGAAATTGGTAATACAATCCAGTGTCACATGTAAAACACTTGTCTTGTGTTCTATATATAAATGCAACAAATTTCAATTGCATGTATTGTACCAAGCATTCAATGTAAAATACAGTGTTTAAAATGAATAAAAGAAAAAAGGAATGGATTTCTGGTTAGTAATCACATTTTGATCACAAGGGCAATCATTACAGATTTACAAGTGTTTAATGCAAGACTATAGTAAGTGCTTCATGTTTATGAAGCACTTACTATAGTCTTGCATTGAACTCTCAATATGTTAGCCTGGTGTCGGAAGATTCTTCCTGGCAGCTTTATTGCTAGTAGTAGATTAGTTATTGACAAAGACCTCCTCCCAAATTGGATTAACTTTTCCTCGTGTAATGAGGAGAATTCTAGCTTGGAGGCTTGTAGATAATTGAGATAGATTTAAGAATAGAAAGAGATTGTACTGGCTGCTTAATACCGCTCTCTCAGAGCGCGAAGCGCTCGGAGAGCGGATAACGGTAACATACGTACGAGTAACAAGTTATGTTAACACCGGTTATACCATTAGCAAAAAAACAGGTGGCTTCCGGTTTACCTAAAGGAGAAAACTCGGGTTTGCTTCGGGTGTTTCCGGCTTTACGGAATGGACTGGTTCTATCTAAATTTATTTTCAAGCATTACTTTATCTACCAATTATCTACCAATAGTGAACCATTCCTTGTAAAGAGAAAACTCGGGTTTGCTTCGGGTGTTTCCGGCTTTATGGAATGGACTGGTTTTACATAAATTCATTGCCGCTCATTGAGTTTATTGCCGCCAATCATGAATGAACCATAAACCATTCTATCGAAAAACAAAACACGAACAACAGGATCGGCGCCACCGCTT
Source organism: Cerastoderma edule (assembly GCA_947846245.1). Classification (NCBI taxonomy): domain Eukaryota; kingdom Metazoa; phylum Mollusca; class Bivalvia; order Cardiida; family Cardiidae; genus Cerastoderma; species Cerastoderma edule. Next base: position 12,751,179 of record OX401419.1, read on the forward strand.
CAAACTTTAAATTGGACACAGTGTTCAACTCATTGAAAGGAAAACGAATCGCCGGTTGTAGGTAAGAGAACTTTTTGTACTCTTTCATTTCGTTATAAAACAGTATATCTAAATAGACCATTTTCACCAAAATTCGTCGTAGAAAAATCGAGAAGGCGAGCCCTCGTCACGCCTCGCTGAAGATGCGGCCATCAATATTGAACACTATTTGATACCCCTCAGACCCAAACGTTCTATTAGGGCTAAACAGTTTGAGAACTTTATACACCAGAACATTGTTGAGAAATCAGTGAACAATAATTCAAAGTGCTACCAACCAATTAACACCAAGGGAGATAACTACAAAAACTCTTTCTTTCCCAGAACAATTCTTGATTGGAATTTACTTAGTGATAACATCGTAAAAAAATCATCTACAGAGTGTTTCAAAAGTGCACTGACGGCAAAAGTGGGAAATTTGCCAGCCTAATACATGCGCACTCCCCGTCGAGTAAAAGCCAATACTGGTCACAGTACAGATTCAGATTCAGAGATTCAGATTCAGATTCCTCTAAACAAACATCCATTTGAAAAAAACTTCTCCCTTTTAAGTAGAACTACAGCATTCATTTTTTATTATTACAGTTCATGTTCCCTGCAGTACTAGGCTAGAAAATGTGTGTTGCCCACAACACTCCACGGTGAAATAAGTGTTCACCTTCTATCGATTCGGTGATTACACCCTGCAGTTTGGCATAATCTAATGTTTATGTAGACGGTCTATGTCATTTTCGCGGTGTGTAAGGAAAGCATTAGGTACACATCGTGTTGTATATGGAATACACTATTATGCTGACCGATAAAGCAACGATGTCAACTCGTCAGTTGCTGACATGGATTATTTGTTATTGCTGGAGCTTTTAAATTAAGTACAAGGTACCTTCTTGACAATTCAATAGCGTTATGGGGCGATAGTTTAAATAACAATAACAGCGTGAATATTCTTTTTAAAAATGAAATACCCTGTAAAGTATTTAGTTTAGTTTAGAATCATTACCCGACACATGTCCCATATGGGTCCTCTTCGTCAGGGCCATACCTACATTTTTCAGTTCTGAAGTGGCTCTCCTGGATACACCAGTACAAGGCTAGGGCTCTGAAGTGATCTTACCAAAGGCCACTCCTACGAAAACTAAATGGCCTCGGTGGGGCTCGAACCCAGGACCCCCGTGTTCTGAGTCCACCATCTTAACCACTGAGCCATGCAGGACCCATATTTGGATATATGTCACCTTATTTGTTGGCAGTATTTTGTTTTACTTGATTCAAGTGATAATATAATTCCCAAACATTGAATTGTTCTTGCAAGTGAGAATTTTGGCCCAAAGGTTTATGGTAATAGATCCCTTAGTTGTTTTTCTTTATTTCACAGAATTCATGATGGTTGGAAATATGACAATTTCAAACAAGCTTTAAAAGAAAAGATGATGCAGACCTGCATAAACATTGACTCTGTTTTATAATACAAGTAAGTACATAGTTTTTCTCATGCTCCTTTGAACTTTACAAACATAAGCGTCATAACCATAGAAGACAACTTTTGAAAGCAATATAACAAAGAAGCAATTTCTCAAATGTCAAACATCTCTGATTAGATTATTATAGAATAATTACATATGCAGCAAAGTTTTCAGGAAACAAACAAGTTTGACAAAGGTCTGACTTCTTGACATTTCCTTCTTTTATTCCTTTGTTTAAAAGAAATCATTATCCATAAATGTTGATGAATTTGTTGTTGCTCAAAATGTGTGATTGACTTTTTCTTTTCTTCTTTCTTTTTTTGAAAACCTTCGTAAGAATGAGAATGAAACCAAAATAAGTCAAAACAGGTTGAAATATAGATTTTTATCAACAATCAGTTCTTTTTCTTCCTGTCAGATAACTGCTTCAATTGACTACCATGGTGATAGAAATATTTCCAATGTTACCAATTAAGAATAATCAGTCAGTTAAAATGTAGCCAGTATTTACGGTGGCATAGAGGTGACAAGTATGCGATTTTTTTTCCGATTTGGAAAGTCGAAATCACGAGAAAATTAAGTTATTATTTTGACTTATTAACTCGAAAGTAACAAGATAGTTAAGTCATTATTTCGACTTACTAACTCGAAATAATGAGATAATAAAGTCATTTTTTCGACTTACTAATTTGAAATAGGAAGATAATTAAGTCATTATTTCGACTTACTTACTCGAAATAACGAGATAATTAAGTTTTTATTTCGACTAACACGAAATAACGAGATAGTTAAGTTTGTTAAATATGTCACCTTTCGTTTGGCAGTATTCTATTTTAGTGGATTCGTACTGTGATGATATGATTCCCAAACATTGAGATGTTCTTGCAAATAAGAAGTTTTCCGAAATGTTAAGGGTGATTTAGTTGTGTTTTTTTTTATTTTACAGAATGCATGATGCTTGAAGAAGAATGTCAGTTTTAAACAAGGTTCAAGGGAAAAGATGATGCAGACCTGTATTAACATTGGTTGTATTTTTTAGATACAAGTAAGTAAAAGTATTGTTCTCATGCCCATATGAACTTTACAAACAGAAATGTCATAATCATAGAATATAACTTATGAAAGTAATGTAACAAGGAACAATCTTTTGAGTGTCAATGTAGTTTTCTCTTTAATTCAAACAGTTCTGATGGAATTTTAGCATAATTACATCTGCAGCAAAGGTTTAAGGAAACAAGCAAGTCTGACAAAGATGGAACTCCTTAACATGTCCTCCTTTAATCACTTTGTTTTCAAATAGTCATTATCCACAAATGTTGATGAATTTGGTGTTGCTCACAATTTGAAATTATTATTATCTTTTACAAAAACCTAGAATGAGAATGAAACCAAAAAAAAATCAAGACAGGTATCGATTGGGGTGATCATGTGACCAATGTTTACGATAAAAGGTCCGAACAAGATATCTGTGCAACAACTCTTTTTCTCAGATTACTCTTGCTTTGCACTATTTTATTTATGCCATGTTCCGACCATCAACTTTACGGTTCTGGTGATATATGATAACCCATTGTTTATTATTACGTTATGTCTAACACTCGGTAGAGATATTGCAATCGATGGGTGATGTTTTAAGGTTATTCGCATCCCACAACTCGCAACTCTCTGCATGGTCTTGGAGGGGATGGCACAGCTTAAGTTGAAACAACATTCACCGGCGGTTGCAGATTATTCATCGTCGCAACATGGCGTATATAAAATAGTGGAAACCAGAAGTAGTCTGCTTAAAAAAATTGCAATCTGTTTTATATTGCAAACATTGATCATGGGATAAACCTGCCTGGATACACAGCTTAAAATATAGATTGTTATCACCAATCACTTCTTTTTCATTCTGTCAGATAACTGCTTCAATTGATAACTATGGGGCATGAATTATTTCCAATGTTACCAATAATCAGTCAGATGAAGGTGATAAGTTTTGGCAAAAGATTTATGTTTTTTTTTCTCTTTTAACAGCCATATCTGATGACTATCTGGCAGAGTAAGGAAAAGGTAACAACAACAAAATGTTCAGCAATGGGAGACTACATGGATTAGATATAATCAAAAACAGATGAAGATTCACATGTACTTTGACTACCTGATTAATGAAATGTTCAAAAGCTTAGTTTTCTCTTCAAAAGACTAATTTCATGAAGATAAAAATAAACCTTAACAGTGATACACCATATTTAAAGGATAGTGTTTAGTGTTAGTTGGTACTGACAATATCAAAGGACAATAATATAGAAAAACTGTCTATGGACTATGGAATATTCTATAATGATAACAATGTCACACATGTTTCATAGTCCTCATTTTCTTTCCTTTTTTGAAAGACTCAACTAATTCAATTAATGAGACAAAACACATACTATGTTAGAACTTCTAAGTTAGCCTGCAGCAGACAAGTGGAAGACAGTAACTTGAGTCATTTATTAAATATCTTTCCTATCTATTGCATGTTAATGAAATGTTTCAAGGAAACAAACATGAGAGTTTACATGCATTGTAAACACCTTAATTTTCAACATTTTAAAACCAATTATGACAAAGGTAAACATTCTCTGAGAGCATGTTTGCCCTGTCACAATTGCTTTTATTCATTGGTTAAAGAAATTTCCAGTTATATCTGCTATTGCTTTAAATTTGAAACAAAATTTTGGAAAAATTTGATGAAAGTCTTAAAGATGTATGTCAAGGAATATTTGTTGAAATTTCTATTTAAAAAAGTTGATAATTAATGTTACTGTCATACTTTTCCAACTTTCAGGAGTTTTTTTCTATTCAAACTATGAAGACCAGTGAACTGTTGATGTCAAGAATTAAAATAATGTCAATATCAAGATGTGACTATTTTTCAACCAATGTGTTATAGGAAAGAATTATGATACATGAACCTATGCTGTATGCTGAGTATCACTTATGTCTTTTAACTACATTTCATTAATCATTTATTGCATACAGTACTTCATTTTTAAGTGCTCTAATAGAAAAACACATAAAAAAGCAGTGTTTTATGTGTGAACAAAGGTTAATAAAACATTATTGAAAATTTATGAAATCTTTTTCTTTTATTTGAAAGGTAAACAAAAGCCCTTTTGGCTACAACAAAGCTATTTTTGTAATTGAATGAGCTTTTGGAGATCAGCAAAGCAATCTATTTGGGATTTTCTTATCTACATTAAACAATAAAGAGGAATTCAAACAAAGACCTGATTGACTTTCTATAATGATGTAACTTAGTCCCTAACCATGTACAAGCAGATGAGTATGTTGTTAAATATTGTTTGGTAATAATAACCCAACTGACCCTTCTTCATTACCAAATGACATTTTGTTGTTTGTTGTCATGATGATTTAAACCAGTACCTACAACACATGATTTTGTGAAGAAAATTCTATGATTTTATGCTGAGACACTTGTGGTTCAAATATCATAGTTTGGTGGTTCTGACATTGCATGAGCAGTTTGTCCTTACATGACGAATGTCTCTTTATTGATTAAAGGCCCTCATACGCAGCCCAATCAAGCTAAACTAATATCTATAGAACATATACAATCAAAAAAGTTTACCAGGAGTCTGCAAGGAGACTTATCCTTTTACTGAGCCTTTCATAAATGTGACAAAGATGACAGCTTTGTGACAAAATGAGTATTTGCTCCCCAAAGTAAGCCAATTCTTATATTTCCACAAAGTTGTACTATGAATTAAGATTGAAATGCATATTCAGTATGCAAGTTTTTTCAGAAAACCCATGCCATTGAGTTGAGAGAGCGGTCTAGAGGCAATGCCTTAGTTCATATTAGACAAACCTTAGGACTGAGTACAAGGCTATAGCAAGTTCTTTACAAGAGTGGAAGATTTTTTTAAATAGTTTTGCATAGCTAAACCTCCACATTCTGTCAATTCAAAGCTGACTTTCAATTTTCTTTTTCTTTTTTTTTTTCTGATTTCATCACAGGTGCTTCAAATGTACAATACATTACAATACATTGTTTCTTTAACATTTCATCAATTCAAGAACGGAAACAATTGGGGAAGAGAGTAAAAGACAAGAGCCTAATGTATTCAGCCCTTTGTGCATCCATGCCAACCACTACATTGTTTCAGAATCTTGATGGCATTGAAGTGTCTTGGAGTTGCAAAGCACTTTCATTTCTGAGCAACATACTGGTAAAATAGCTGAGAAAGCATACTAGACAAGACTCGAGCATTCAATGCAAGACCATAGTAAGTGCTTCATGTATGTGAAGCTCTTACTATAGTCTTACATTGAACCCTTGAAACAAAAGATTGCCTCCAACATATTCAGATAAAATCATTATGAGAAAAGGAGAGATCGTTCATCAGGCACATGCTATGATTTAGTTTGAAAGGTACCTTGAGTTGAAACTTTCAACGTGTCATACTATAGTAAGTATTTTGCTGTACTAACTTATAATAGTCTTGCATTAAACCAAACCTGATTCTAATTGAATCATACACATTTTGGGTTAAGTGATGACAAGATCTTAATGAGTTACATAATGAGGTATGAATAGAAGATGAAAAACTATTCAGTAAAAGATGGTCACAGAAATTATTTCAGACTGGATGGCTGCACTATACATGGGAATATATAAAACCCATAAGAAATGCTTAAATATCTATTCCAAAACTGAGACACAAAACCCACGTTATTGATGAAGCGATATACATAATGCCTGACCAACAATTATTGATGTTGTCTAGACAAACCTCAACCCCTTCTCACGGACAGGATAAAGTAACTGGAAGCAAAAGCTGATGATGATTATGAGATATGAAAATATAATTTTTTAATATAATGGGTATAAATCATCTTGACAAAAGGAAAAACTGATACAACTGTCCCAGTTTGCTATTTTTGGCTAGAGACACGAAGATATCCCAATTGTGTAATCGGATATTTAGCAGAGCAAACAATTCCCATTTAAGTATTTTGTCCAATCAGCATAATGCAGCCATCAAGAGACAGTCAGACTGAAGCCCATTCCCACTTATATCAATTTGTAAATCGTCCACAAACCAATTGATACAAAATCTCCTGCTCAAACTTTTGTATTTTACACCAGCTTTGACTGAAGCTTATTAAGCTTGTTAGATTTGCTCTTGATGACTGCTACCTGGAAACATTATCAGTACTCATTTGGGTTTGTGGTTAGTCCTGGCATTTTTGTTTCGCCGCTTAGAGGGATAGAACCAGAGTGTGACCCTCGGTTACAGAGGCCGATGTTTTATCACTGCAAAAATGTTGCCCACTAGTTGATATTAAAGAACAAGGAAGCAAATTCTGCTTATTTCCATATCAAATGCTATAATAATTTTCAGAGAATTGGTCTGCACCCACTTTGACATATGAAACATGCAATGTTGCAAAAGTAATGTATTTTCTGCCACATAAACCAATCCAAATGTATGAATATATTGATTTACGCTTTTCAGGCTATTTGAATTTTTCTGACAGAACAGGTTATTTGAAAACATTGTGCCAACATGAGAATTTTCTCATCCATTAAGCAAATTCTCAATTGGTTACAATGATGTCAAAGTTCATCAATTAAAGTAAAATCTTTTGTCAAATTGATAATGTGATATACTGTGAAGCCTCGTTTCATAATCTGGACCCCGATTATCCGGATATCTCTCAATCCGAATGAAATTGTAAGGGAACGGAATTAGTTGACCAGTTTGTTGCAGACGACTTTTGAAAATATTGAGGGTAAAGGAGAAATTGCTCGTGAAGAGCAATTTCTCCTTTTCCCACAATGTTTTCTGCCATATCATATTTGAATTTCATCACGTTTTGAAATGTCGTCTGCAAACTCTTTCAATTTGGGACGGTCGACAATTTGGCGTTTGCTAAAGTGTTATACGTATACACGTGCATACAGACCGTTTTTGTCTTAATGTGTATATTAAGAACATGCTCGGCTTCATTAGTCCGGATGCTTTGGTAATCCGGACATTTTGTTGGGAACGGACGTGTTCGGATTAACAAGACATCACTATACTGCACATTACTTGGAACCAGGGTTCTGGTCTATAATCAGAAATAGTTACCATAAACATTTAACTTCAGAATTGGATGGCGTGATATTATGCATTTGGATTCCTGATGAGTTAACAAGTTTATTCCTAAATTATTTCTATCATGCTAACATTTCAAATTGTTTGATATTTTCATTTGACCAATGAATAAAAAAAAAACGCGTCTTCATAGAAAACAGTTTCTGTTTTTGCTCTTTTTTCCCCAGTGTTTTTAACAATTTTATAGGACCAATTATTTGCTCAGATTTTATAAGGTAAAAGAAAAAAATCTCATTAACTAGATTTTGGCGATCAAAAGAGAAATTCATTTTAAACATTCCAATCAACTTCTCATTCTATCACATTGACTTTCTGGTCTGCTGCAAATATTGTCTCTATGAAAATGTGTATTTCAGAAAATTTGAACAGCTGTCAAAATAGAGAAATTTCAACAGGAATTTTCGCTCTATATTGATTGGCTAATCCTATTTTGGTTTGGACTCATTGAAACATCTCAATGAGTAGATTCTAATGAGTACGCTCATAATAGGATTTAGAAAAAAAGTGACTTAGCAAAGATACTTAATTAGTCCAGTCTTTTCTAGAGCTATGTCTAAAGGCAAGGGTTCACTGCAAGAAAGTACATAATACTATCATGCTGAACCATGGGAAAAATGTTCCAGGGTAATACCATAGATTGTAATTCAATTATGTATTCAATTGTATGAGATATTAATATTTCTGATCAATTATTCCAACGTCAATCAACATGAGTCAGATAAGCTTCATAAAATATTCTGTCCATATTTTCTCTCTCATAACATCCCTCACAATAACTGGCTGACTTTAGCACCATCTATGAGAGAAAACGAATTAACAACTAAGGCTGTCTTGCTTCTTGATGATGGTTTATCTTAATCTCATAAAAACAGATGATCACACTTTAACCCTTACAGTGCTGGAACTGAGTTCATGCTGTTGCAAACAGGTTAGATCAAGGCCAGCTGCTAAATATTGGCAGCTGGCCTATGATCTAACCTGTTTGCTTCTCTGAGTATCTTTCCTCATCAAAAATAAACAGATTTTCAAGGTTTTGGAAAGTAGACCACACAAAAATCTTTTTTTTAGAAAATACCTAGCATTCTAAGGGTTAATATTGCTTTCTCCTGTTGCCAGCTCCTGTTTTGAATGATATTAGACTCGTCTTTAACCCATTACCAAACAATAACAACATTTAACCACTCTTGAAACATTGTGGCAAAAGGGGAAGTTGCTCATGAAGAGCAATTTTCCCTTTTCTCCCAATGCTTTCTGCCCTATCAGAAGATTGTTTTTTGAGTTTCATCACATTTTGAAATGTCGTCTGCATACTCTTTCAATTTGGTACAGTCAAAATTTGGTGTTTGGTAAAGACTTAATAAAATGGGTTTAACAATGACTATCTAGGGAAATTGGAATTTCTGACAAAGCATCATGCAGTGCCAAGTAATTTGGGGTTCTATATAGGTCTGTGAAGATAAGAATTTATTTTTGAAAATAAGGCATAGTTCCAAATATTCCTCATTATTCATGAACCTATACTTTATGTTCATGAACCTGTTTTGGAATACTGGTGTCCTGTGTTCGTGAACAGCCATTTAATGAATCAGGTTTTGAATCTTTCGCTGGGGCTATTCAGCAGGTTGTGAGTTTGTGTTTGGTTAGGATAAAGCCTTTATAAAGAGTTTATGTTAACCTATTACCAAATAAATAACGACATTTTACCAGTATGTTGCAGAAGACTCTCGAAAACATTGAGGGAAATGGAGAAATTGCTATTAATGAGCAATTTCTCCTTTTCCCATAATGTTTTCTGCCCTATCAGAAGATTATTCTTCTATTCCATCACATTTTGAATTGTTGTCTGTAAACTCTTTATTTGGGACATGCGTAAATTTGGTATTTGGTGAAGTCAGTTAACCCATTTCCCCATTCGGAATTTTATGTCTTGTTGAATTTGAAAGCAACAGCAGACAACAATAATAAAGTTCCAAAAATAGCAACACTTTCTTTGTAATTCTATGCAGAAACTATTGTGAAAGAAGGACACGTTGAATGTTATGAGCAATTTATCCTTGTGTCAAATGTGTTTTAAATTCGTAGGCTGTGACCGCTTGGACAAAATGAGGTATAATGAAGTAATGGCTCAACAATGAATCATCGATAATGCCCATTGCCCACATATTCTCTTGGGACACATAAATATGGATGTCTATTCTCTAAGTTGTTCACATGTAGCTTACCAACAATGTATCAACATAGAGGCTTGGTGTCAGCCTTTTGTGTTGTTAAGAGTGAGTGGCTGGATTTGAGCTGGGGGTTTGTTGTTTAACCATTTACCAAACACCAAATTTCCATCTGTCCCAAATTGAAAGAGTTAGCAGACGACATCTTAAAATGTGATGTAATTGAAAAGTAATCTTCTAATAGGGCAGTAAACATTGTGGAAAAAGGAGGAATTTCTCGATAAGAGCTATTTCTCCTTTCCCCGCAATGTTTTCTAGGGTCGTTTGCGACAAACTGGTCAAATGTCGTTAGTGTTTGATAATGGGTTTAGACTTCACTGGAACATGCAAATGTCCAAAATAGGATGTTAGTAATTAAGTATCATGTCCGATCCCTCTATCATTATTAGCTTTCTGAGTAATTGGGATAACAATATTCTTGAAAACTATGTTCAGGGTCAATCGGTCAATAAATGTATTAGTTTTTGTAGAGAAGCTTTAAATCAATATGTTAATTACTTTCATCGAGATGTGATTGAAAATCATTTGAAAAAAGGCATTTAATCTTAAACAAATGTCCTCAAATACAGTTGCATTTATACAAATCTTTCTTTGTATGATGTCTTTTCCCGTCTTAACTGGCTATAAAATGAAAACTGTTGACAGCTTAATGTGATCTAAAAACCCAATCAATCAAAGCAACTGATGCCTTTCAGACAAATGATGAAAAAAAGTTTTCAAAGTTTGTTAAAACCTGGTTACACTTATACAAAACTAAAGATTTTACTTAATAACCCTTTCATTAAACTCAATTTGTTACGGTCTGCTACAATTTATATTACAGTTATTACTAGCCATGCATGTAGGATGTCTATTGTATTAATATAAAAACAATTTATTGATTGAGTGGAACTTGTAAGACCCATAGAGATTATTGCAGATTTTGTTGTTTATTTCACTCCTTTCCCCAAGAAGGGTTTTCCTTTATAAATTGTAGTGAAACTTATCCATAGAGATTATTGCAATTTTGTTATTATGTTTTATAGACCTAATAACCCTTCTCACATAACATGTGAAAATTTCTCACCTTTCTAAGATAGAATTCTGGAATTAGTGCAAATTGGAGTATGTGAAAGCAGATGACAATATTATGTTTGAAACATTAAATTTTATTTCTGTTCCTTTTTTTTTTTTTTGAAGAAACATCATAAAAGATGTTAAAAGAAGTCAAACTGAAAAATTATTGGTTAAGCTAATGCTTGCTCTGTTTCCTTCAGAAGCTTTCATCCTCGTTACACTTAAAAGCTTGCATGTAACATGTATATTGGGAACCGGTTCAGAAAATGGCTCCAGTTTCCAATACTACGTTGGAGGGAGTATAGACATTCAGTCGAGGTCTTCCCTGATGTAGTTTACTGTCTAGTATAAATGTGATTTGTTCAGGAAATTGAGTTGTTTCAGTGTATGGATTTAATGTCTCTTAGTTTAGGTTTTAGAGGTTTTTCCTCAGTGGACTCTGTGCTATTGAAAAAAAATCTATACGTGATCAGCCAATTGGATGTGTTCATGATAGGGTATCTTAACCCTTTACCAAACTTGCGACTGTCCCAAATTCAAAGAGTTTGCAGACGACATTTCAAGATGTGATGAAATTGAAATCCAACCTTCTGATAGGGCAGAAAACATTGAGGAAAAAGGAGAAATTGCTCGTTAAGAGCAATTTCTCCTTTTCCCACAATGTTTTCCAGTCATCTGCTACAAACTGGTCAAATGTCATTATTGTTTGGTAATTGGTTAACAGGCTTCCTTATCTAGGAGTAAATTATTATAATCAAATATTATCATGGTGTCTCTTAAACTGTCCTAGAAGTTGTTTTAGATTTCATTTGATATTTCAACTATCATTTTAAGTTGTCATAAACTACATATAAGGATGTTTTTATCTACATCATGTATAAACATCTAATACCACATAAAACAAATGAAAATTATTTATTGCACAAGCAGAATTTAATTTGCTCATGAGGAGTATGTTCTCCTTGGTGATGGGTATTTTGTTTATGAAATCTGGCATGTAGAAAAAAAATGATTGCTTAATTTTGTTTAGGAAAGATACCCAGAGTAGCAAACATGTTAGATCATAAGCCATCTGCAAACTTACTTGGGGGCTGGCCTGGATCTAACATGAATTTGCTTCCAGCACTATAAGGGTAAAACGCATCATCGTTCAAAGGCAGAGAGAGTGAATAACTTGATAGAACTCTTTTTAATATTTTGATAATGCTACCATGTGAGTCACTGAAAAGTACCTGTTTAGGAAATGCTAGGAGCTCTGATAGGTACGCTGCGTACGGTGATAAGAATGAAAAAGTGATGAAAATTGTATAAAACTCAGATCTGAGTCATGAGTCATAATGGGCCATCAGCAGAGAGGAAGACTGTAATCAACGATCCTTTTAAAAAAATAACCGCTCTCACTATAGTCCTGCACTTAAATAAACATTGATTGCTAATTGTTTTAATATTGTTAAAATACCTAGATGAAACCGCAGGTGTCTATTTTAGTTATCCTGAAGTCAGTACTATATATTTTTTTCTAGTACTAGTTTTCTGACCCCAGGATAACTTAAGACCCCCGTGGTTGAAACACTATGGAGCATGGTATAAAAATCCAATTTTCCGACCAAAACTCCAAATAGGGCAAGAGGAAGATGTGCTATAACTCCATAAGTGGGTTTGGAATAAATTGATTTATGAACATAGGCTATCTGTCAGAATTAATTCCCATCTTCCTCCATGAGGGCAAAACACAAGAGGTCCTGATATAGTCGGTTTTCTTCAACAAACTTTGTTGTACCTTCCCTGCATCCTTTATGGTTGGTTCTTGTAAGAATGGTCTACGAAAAAGGATTTAATGAGTAGTGTTTGAAATATTGCTGGTAGGGTATTAAGGTGCACTCCATTATCTGGAACCGTGAAGATCTGTTAAAGTCCCAATTCTGTACTCTTGGTCTCTTTTTATAAATGCAGTTTTTGCACTTTAAACATTTGTCAATCATTCCTCTGATTTCTCATGTCTATGGTAGATTAATATTGAAAAAATAGATTGAAAAGGAGATTTTTTTCAGACAATCCCTCCACTTTTATTTTTTTAGGAAATATTGCCTATTTAAAGCTTTTTTCATGTTTAACTTTGTCTGCAATTCTTTCATTTTATATTAGTTAGTTTGTTGCACAATCGATGATAAATGAATAATTTTCAACAAAAGGAATAGGTCAAAGAAACTTTTGCCATGCTTCATCTGTTGCAATGGTTCTCGAAACCAAGGGGGTCTACAGTTATTCTGGGGTCAGTTCTATATAATTTTGTGGAAAGCTTGTTCAAGGTTTTATCATGCCACGGCACATAGTATTTCAGGACACTGTGTGTCATATTTACCGTCTCCTGGGACCTAATGGTGGAATTAATTATTTGTCCCAGCTACCGGAATAATCAATTTGAACAAAAAATAGGAATAATTACTGCATTTTATCAGGAGATTGGAAGTCGTTCGTATTTCAATATAGAAACCTTTTAACGCATTCTGTTGAGATTGATTGTGTATTAAATCCTTTTTGCTGAATGTCCCCGGCTTTCAAATCCGCTGGTCCAGGCAGTTTAAATGATATAGTTTCAAAGCAATTCAATATAGCATTGAGACTCAATTCCAAAAGTTTTTTATAAAAGGAAATTGTTCTGTCAAGTTTTCTTTTAATTTTGTCATAGTTGTTTTAACAAAGGTCTGTGAGGAAGCAATCTTGCTCTATTGAAAAGTTTTATAAGCATGAAAATGTCTAACAGAACTTACAAAGACGATAGATGATTTATAAATTATAGCTTATTAATTGCTAAGGAAGATCAAAAACAGTAATTGTTAAATCAGATCAAAGTAACCTAGATAACAAAACAAAATAATGAATGATTTAGCTTGTTGCGATCTCTAATTATATGGATTTTGGTATACTTTATTCTTTGAACCATCAGAAGACACGTTATTATGTTTGCTTTTTGTCTCAGAGATTTAAAGTTCAATAAGAGTGGGTCTTTATGAGGGTTCAGTGCAAGACTATAGTAAGTGCTTCATAATCATGAAGCACTTACTATAGTCTTGCACTGAACCCTTGTCTAGTTATCCTAGGGGTCTATAGTTATTCTTGGGTCAGTGCTATATAATAACATTATATTACATAGATCTGCTCCAAGGATAACTAAAGACCCCTGTGAGTTAGACCACCTTGAAGGCAAGAGCGTAGATTTGCTGCTTCATCTCTGGCAGGTTTGGGCTTGAAATATGCGTCTCGAGATGTGGAAATCAGCTGTGATGGTTATACTGTATGGGAGGCTGGAATATAAATATTCATGTTTGGATAACATGCAACAGTTTTATTGGCCAAGGGAGTGAGACAGGTTCCGATCGTTTTGCTGATATGTTAACAAGTTTTAGGGAAAGGCCCAGACCATTAAAGTCACTCAGCGTTCAGGATTGTTGGATATTGTAGTCACTAAATCTAGTTCATTTTAACAAGTCACTCAACGTTCAGGATTGTTGGATATTGCAGTCACTAAATCTAGTTCATTTTAACAAGGTTTTGTGATTGGTCAAGCTGAAAGCAAATGCCGACAACTCTTGCATAGTATAAATATAGCATTTACTTTCAAATATCAGTGGAAATAATAATGTGCCAAAAAAGAAATTCATCCTTTTTGAGAACTTTATCATTTTTGTCTCAGTGATTTCTTAAATTTTTCTACAAGTGTGAACAAATTTGAACTTAGGGTTGTTTTAGTTGAATGATGTTGTGATAACCTTTTTCTTTTTTAAATTTGTCGTCTGCTGTTTCTTTCAGTTTAGGCCAATCAGCAATGTCTAATTTGGAGTGTTTTGCACCTGCAGACTACAATTTTAAAGGAATGACATTTAAAAGAAAACATATTTAAAAAAAATTGAACTTTCTTTTATCAAGCAATGTTTTATTGTTACAAATTTCCAATGAGTTTATAATCTTCCACAGGTTTGTTAATAATGTGCCTAAATAAAGGAATGAATTGACATTGTTATTAGTGCTGTGTCTATGCAATGACAGAAACACCAAAGTGTCATGTGATAAGGCACTAACTGTTTCTCACAGAAATGTGTCTGAAACTGAATACTGTGGAGACAAGATTTCAAAATGTATTGATTTGAAAATTTTACACGGAATCTTTAAGTTATACTGAGACTACCGCTGTGAATTTAGAGGAATAAATTTGTTTGGATATACATGTATACTTTGGGGATTTTCATCACAGTCATTGAATTCTGAGTTCAAGTGAATATAGAGGAAAATAGTTGATAAGTTTTTTTCTATTATTCAGTGACTTGATATCAGATATTGATTTTCTTCTTTTGAGTTTTCTTTTGTCTTTAGAGATACCTTTGAGGACAGAATTTTTATAACAATTGTCTCCTTTTTTCTAATCAATTTTAAAAGCCAAGCACAGCGAATGAAGTATGGTCACTAAAAAAATTGAATTGGGCAAAAACAATTTCATTTATGTAGTCTTTCAAACCCTAGAGCTATTTTCAACATTTTGAGGATGGCAACTTGTTCTTAATAATCAAAAGCAACAGTAGATAACAAATACAATGTGAGAAAAGATATTTTTTTCTTTTCATTATAAATAGCAGGTAGAAACCAACATTAATTAAAGTTAAATCACTATTTACTCATCATATTCATTCATTTTGTCTCCATTATTTCTAAATTTATTCACATATGGATCACTTGCTTTATTACTTATGGGAAAAATAGATCGGAACATATAAAAGTGTGTGATGCTGTTTAATTATTTCTCGTCATTTATTTTAGACTAATCCTGAGATTTCTATAGTGCCATAGATATGAAAATATTGACTATTTGAGTATAAGTGCAACTTTTGAATGTACAGTTCAAGAGAGAAATTATGGACAAAGTTTCTTAGAATTTTTAAATGGATTAAAGTGAAAGAATGACTTTTGTGTGATTGTGAAAACTTTTATCTGAAGAGATGAGAGAACTTGCAACAGTGACTTACGAAACACCGAGAAATTATGCATTTCCTGTTTGGGCCCGTTACCTGGTAAGCTTACGAGAATTATTTTATCTATTTGTTAACCTGATGTTCCGATTATTATTTTATGCAGAATACTATAGAAACCACTGTGTTAAAAAGAGAAATTGCTCCTAAAGATGAGCTAAATGACCTTAGTTAGCTGTTGATGTGCCTCAAAACACCATTCATCCATGCTCCTAATGATTTATTTTTCCTTGTGTCATAATAGTAATTTTGTAATATTATGAATAAAACATTATTTCATACTCTTTCCTATATTTGTTGCTTTCAATTTGTACTGAGCAATTTCTCCTTTTGACAAACTCCTATCTTAAATGAAATGATGTTTGGAACAATCTTAATCTTGGAACAAGTTAAAAGCTGAACTGCTGCTAGAATAAGATTTATGATTCTAGCTTCCATATTGTGACTTTAATCCAAGTTTCAATAGATTTCATGAAGACCCACATACTTTTTTTGAATTACTTAATTTGGCCCTCTGTTTCCCTGAGATAATCAAATTTAGAATAATTGCTTTCACCAGGTACATGTTAAACTGATATGGGGGTTAAATGGAAAATTGAGATATTTTTAAATAAGAAACAACAGAAGACAGCTTGCCCAAATGTGAAATTGTTCTTTATACCACTTTTATTAAATTATATTTCATGAGACTCTTCAATGCAAGGCTGCACACCTGTTGTAAAAGATTCAAGAACGTTCATGAATGTTAAATGACAATTCAGGAACACAAAGCTGTTCTTAACTTGTTTATGGATTCAAGAACATATTCATAAACATCAAGAGCAGTTTGAATGTATTCTTGTAAGACTTCATGTTCATGAACATTTTCTTGAATTTTATGAACTAGTTCTTTATTCATGAACAGCCATATGATATTGATGAAGTTCATGAATAAGTTCTTGAACCTTTCTTAGGGACAACAAGGCTTTAACTGAGTCAGTTCTGATTCTCCCTAATTACCATGGTGGAAAATAATTGCCTATAGACATGCAACTTATGGTGATTAGTAGGGAGTGATACATGCATCAAAGTCCCATAAGATTTATAGACCCTTGACTTTTCCACTTGTTTAACCCATACCCCATACAGGAAATTTATGATTGATCCAAATTGATACCTACAACAGACGACAACAAAATAACAAGAGAAAACAAATGTTAATGTTCTTTATGATATTTGGTAGAAACAATTGTGACCAAATGATGAATTGGCTTTAAGGAGGAGTTTATCCTTTTGTCACAGTCTTCTTGAGGAGATGCAGCAAAAAGTATACTGGTGTAGTTAAGAAACTTGTTAGAGGAAAACACTTGGCCTCTCTCTGCGTGGGTTCAAATCCTGGTGATGGCATTTCGATTTTTATGAGAATTCTTTTACAAACATTCTAATAATGTGTGAACACGAAATAATAATGTAGTCATCAGTTCTGTACTTATGGAAAATAGTGGAAAGGGAACATGATTGTGACATTTCTTACTTAAATGAAAAATTTTGTCAATCTCAGCTCAAAGACAAATTTTCTGTACATGTATATTACTGTACAACACTGTTGTAAACAAGTCCTCCACAAATGTGAAAGACATGCTATAATTAGTCTTTCACTCGGAATTCCTAAATGATAGGAGAGAAAGAAAGAGCGGAGAATTGGATCAAGTTTTCATTATGGGGAAGGTTTAGTTTGCGGAACATTTCCGAGTATGATCGTTAAAACCTATCAGCTAAATGGGAACGGTTTAATGTGGTAGAATTCTCGTTATTTGTCTGATGTTTTCTCCCATAAAGTAGATTTACAGTGAAAACCTGAGGGAATGTTCAGAGCACTGCTTCAAGTCTTCATTTCAACCTTTTCCCATGTTAACTGGCTTTAATAATGCATATGAAGCAGAAGATTTGAAAATCCATTACGTAAAATTGAGAAATTGCATGTTGTTACCAAACGTTACCTTTTTCTACAATGGCTTGTAACTAATTCATCAATTTAGATGTTAGTTTTCACTTTTGAACATCCACCACTTGCTTTTAAGCTTTAGATTATGACAACTTCTTAAGACTCTATTAAAGGGGCCTTCGTGGCCTAGTGGTTGAAGTACATGTCATGACATGATATGGCCTCTCTTCTTGTTGGTTAATAACCCATTACCAAACAATGACGACATTTAACCACTTTGTTGCAGTCGACTATGGAAAACATTGTGGGAAAAGGAGAAAGTTTTCTGCTCTTTCTGAAGAATATTTTTCAATATCATCACATTTTGAAATGTCGTCTGCAAACTCTTTCAATTTGGGACAGCGGAAAGTTTGTTGTTTGGTAAAGGGTTAAAATCTGTGACAGCATTTAGATTTTAATATGAGGTAGTCTTACGACTGACTTACGGAATCCTGATGGTTCTTCATGGCTTCGTTGACCAGCCTGAATGGACAGTTGAAAATGGGATCTTCTTCCCTCATTAAGAGTTGGGCATTGCAACATAACAGGAATGATGATGATGTGATATAAAAGCCATTAATATATATGAATATAAAAAAAGAAATTGGTTGATGTAGAAGAAGTTTATGCTATTAATGTGATTGATCATGAAATCTTTTGGTAAAAATCATACACCAAATTCTTTGTTACCTGCACCCCCTTATTTAACACATTCCTAGCATGTGACTTTAATTTGTTGTCCAAATTAAAAGCAACAACAGATGCCAGTTTTAAAACATGAAAAGTAACTCCATCATATTGGGTAGAAACCTTGATGACAGAAGAAGAAATTCTTCAACATGTGGAATCTTTCCTTTCGTTACAATTTCTTTCATGGGATATCTGCCATAAGGGGGTTAAAATATGTATATTTTAGATTATTCTGCATTAGGTTTCTCAAAAAATCATCAATTTTGTGAATCAATTCATCATTGGTGAAATTAACCAAGCCTTTTTTTTCTATTTTTAGGCACGACGAAATGACAGGGAAGAAATACGAAAGAAGCTAGCAATGGGGGCAGATGATGATGATGATTATGATGATAATGATGATGACGATGATGATGACATATCTTATAAGAAACCAAACCTTCAGTCTAGGCTTCATAGTGGGCTTCAGGTATGTACAGTTTATACACAATTTATACCTATATGGGGCCCCATTAACCCATTACCAAACATTAACGGCATTGGACCAGTTTGTTGCAGGCAACTCTGGAAAAAATTGTTGGAAAAGGAGAAATTGCTCTTAATGAGCATTTTCTCCTTTTCCAACAATGTTTTCTGTCCTATTAGAAGATTGTTTTTCAATTTCATCAAATTTTGAAATGTTGTCTGCAAACTCTTTCAATTTGGGACAGTCAAAAATTTGGCATTTGGTAAAGGGTTAAAGACATGAGATATCAATTGAACATTTCTTTAAAATCATCAAGTTTTCCCTAAATCTCATAGTCACACCAGCCTGTTGGTTTCCCAATTCAGCAATTTCATGATATAATGTCCCAGAATAAGAGGGCTTATGCCTCTTCCCAATCTAATGAGAAAAAAAGCCATTATGTATCACATTAGAGAGAGCTGGCATCTAACACTGTCAAAACTTGTGGCCCAATATTTTTGCAATTAATCTAACACAATGTCAATGATTTATTGTATTTCTACACTTTTTTTTTAAAATCCTTGATATTTGTTTTAAAATGAAAAAGGGAATACAGTGAAATATAGCTAAACTATTTAGTATGATTGATTTCTGCAGGAGGCAACTCGAACCATATTGAATAGTATTGGTAGATTTGAATAGAGACATCTGGATAAACATGCTTGATAGAACAATGAAAAGCTTGTAACAAGGATTTCTCATCTTGTTACAATGCTTTTTAGATGTTTTTACAGTTCATTCTTGTTGTGTGCTGGGTACATCATTTTATCCCAATATATTCAATATAGTGGAATTGGAATGGTTAAATATTAAACTATCAGTAAGGTCAAGTTTTCCAAGGATGAAAACAACTTGTTAGTTTATAATTATTTATTTTACATTAGTTGTGACGTAAGCATAAAGCTATTTAGTTCACTTTTTCTAGATACTACACCTGTACTTGTGGCAATTTGTGGGCTACTCTAGGCACTGCACCCAGTCGTTTACGGGGATCAAACCTTGTAACCCTTGGTAACAGAGGCTGCCAATCAAACACAGCACCACTGTTGCCATGAATATATTGTTTCCCACAAGCCCACTCATTGTGCAAATACCCAATATTTTTTAATGAAGTTTACAATTATCGGCTGCTTTTACTTACAATTCTGCCAAGACTCACAACCCCATATGCAGCAAGTGATTTAATGGGATTAGATCCATACTAGATTCATTGATTACTAAACCCAGGTTGCCCCCATATCTGATTGGTGTAGTATTACGTAATTGAATAAGCCTGTTATTAACTTGTCTGCTTGGCAATGTCTGATCTACCATTGGGCGCGGATAAATTGAGCCATCTCCTCCTCACGTCTGCCTGTCTGCCCCATGTCCGTCATCTGGTCATGGCACTTTATTTGCTGCACTCTGTGCAATCGGATCTACTTGGGTATTTCCGTGAGCTGAGATATACACCTCGGATATAAGTGTAGGGTTACAATATTTAGGGCAAATAAATCTCTGGCTCATAACACATTTCCTCTAAGCGTCCATGTTAAGAAGTTTAATGTGTTGGACATCCTTTTAAATTATTTTTATTGGTAACCCGTAGGAAATGGTCAAATCATGAGTTAAGACTTATATAACTTTCCTTGATCAAATTAAACAACTTTTTAGGTTTCACAGTTAAGATCTATATTAAGAAACGAAATTAAAGTGACGTAAGTCTCACGAGAAACAATATGGCGGCATCTCTATTATCTCAGAGGTGTTTTCATTGGATATTAAACAAATCCAGATTGCGCGCTGTGGTGAAAGTTGCTTGTTCACATAATTATGAGAAAATTTGAAAGTCATATGAAATATTGCTGAAAAATATAGGATTGAAAGTAGCTTTTGAAAGCATAATTAATTCAGGAAGTGTCAATATACATCCATATCTAATGTACAGTTTATATACCGTAGATCTCAAAATAATTGCAACGCTTTTGGACTTAGGTACACATTAAATGATTGTAAATATGCTAAAAAAACTTACATGTGCAGGAATAGAGACTTGCTAAATAAATGATACATGTATATTTGTCAAAATGCTCTGCAATTTATTCCTTGCTCTAGTATATCAAGGCTTTAAAGACATTTGAAGACGATGGCATGTGTGTCATTTTGAGCAAAGTTTTCTTTTGTCACAATCATTTCAATTATTATGTATCAGTTCTACAGGTATAAATACGTCACTGTGCAACTTAGTTCCATCCTGGTCTTCTGATCATTCATCAGAAAGGAGAAAGACTGAAGAGTAGACCGGTTTAAACTGTATTGATTGACTTGTCCTGGGTTATCTTGGTGAAACTGTATATGGCTGTCATTTATCCTGTCCTCATTACACACTAATTGTTATGGCTTTGCTGTAGTCGATGCGTTAGCTCATTTTTGATTTTTCCCAAATTGAAAGCAAAAGCAGAGTATGAAATCAGAGCTTAAGAAATAGGTACGTCTGAAACAAATCCATTGTTATAAATGGATAGATAGCCCATGAAGAGTAAGGATTTGTCCTTTTGTCACATTGTTTTCTAATGACTTCTACAGTTACTGCTAAAGATGTCAAAGTAAGGTTTAATAGATGCTACGATATGATAAACTCTGTCCTCGTAAATGTTTTGTATGGAGGTCAGATTAAAGGTCGTTTTATGCATTTTTTCCCCCTTCTCAATCTGACCTTTGTTGATACAAGGCCATGAACTCCTCAACAACTCCTCAACAATAAAAATAATGATAATCGAAATGGCCACAAAAACTAATGAAGAAGCAAATAGAGGGTAATATTAAATCACGCTGTATGCCCACAATACAACTCCAATCTTATTTTTCTCACAGATATGCTTCATGAACGAGTCCCCAGGAGACACGGATAGCGAGGGCCTGTCTCCACGGCAACACGAAATCCATGACAACATGAAGCTAATGTCGAAGGCCGACGACATTGTGGATTCAGATGTGAGTAATAGCAATGACCTTTTACAATGTCTTAGAGGTCAGGGATAGCTCTCTTCCTTTTGTATCTTTGTTTCTTTTAAAACTTTCAAATGTTTGTTTATTACTTAAACCTTTTATCAGACTATAACAACATTTGACCAGTTTGTTACAGACAGCTCGGGAAAAGAATGTGGGAAAAGGAGAAATTGCTCTTAATGAGCAATTTCTCTTTTTCCCACAATGTATTCTTCTCTATCAGAAGATAACTTTACAATTTCATCACATTTTGAAATGTCGTCTGCAAACTTTTTCATTTTGGGACAGTGTAAAATTAGGTGTTTGGTAAAGTGTTAACAAGCACAAAGTTTTGACTAACCTCAAATTGTTCATTATCCTTTTCTTTTCAGAACAATTTAAAGTCTGTAACAGACCTGAACAAAATGGCGGCTGGTATCCACCAAGATAAATCCTCTACGCCACCCCGATTAAAAGGGAAGACCCAAGCAGACCAAGCAGCAAGCACATCAGGGGTGTTTCACTCACGCCAGGAACAGCTCCAAGAGGAGGCCAAAATGGCGTTGGCTCAGGTAATCTGGACTTGATATAATTCTATATTCCTTGTCAAAGGACACTTGATTAATAATAACAAACTCATAGGATGTGCATATAATATTATATATAGGAATTGTGCTTCTCACCTGTGGCCTTGGGACTTTTTATTGGAAGGTTATTGGAAAAGCCACTGTACAGCCCTGCCTAGTACTGATGAAATCCAGGAAAGCCATGAAATACCTTAAAATACTATTGACATGGCCTTAAACCCCATATACAATGATGATAGATAATTATGGAGAAAAATTGTATGATAAAGGATTTTGAAGGAAAAGGGTATGACCCTGTAAATGTAGGTTTAAATTCCTACACCATCAGTAGATTTATAGTGACATGAGAGGTAAGCTTCCAGCTGACTAATAGAATTATGATAGTTCTACAAAATTTTAAAGGCAGGTTAATTGTCGGCGACTTCCTTCATTGAGTATGAACCAGGTATGTGAATATAACACAAGTCATCTTGATTTTGTTTAAGAATCCGACAAAACAAACATATCATTATAGGCCTGAAAACTACATGTATCAACTGTTTTGTCTGTTGATTTGCTATGCCATGTTTATTAAGGAAGACCCACACACCCTCTACATACATAACAGCCTTATAAGGGTAATATGATGCCGGATACCATCATTGGCATTCCTTTATTCAGCTTGGAGACTGAAGGAGGTCTCCATGACCTTGTGGTTAGAGCACATAAATTTAAAAACACATGGCCCTCTCTAGTTGGGTTCAAATCCTGGTGATGGCATCTGGATTTTCAAGAAAGGTAGCCTCCTGGCTGGCTTATAGATTGCTAATGGATTTACCCAGCTTGACCAGCTTTTTTGTGTAGTTGAGTATGGGGTCCTCCTCCATCATTATGAGCTAGCTATCCCAACATAAATGAAACATTGTTAATAAAAACCATTTATATATAACTTTGATTAAGATGTAGCTTTTTCTGCATGGGTGTTAAAACCCATGCACAGAGGGGCTAACTGATTTCTAATTCAGTACTCCAACCACTTGGCAACAGAGGTCCTCTCTTATATCTGAAAGTTATTGTTGAGAACCACAAGATGTTTAAGATGGTTTCGATCCTTGCTTACAAATTCCTTTTGGTTAGTCTAGATGAAATGCCAGGGACAGAATTAATGAGGATGGTTTATTTGTTTATTAAGCAATTCATTTCTCTTAATGTGTTTTCCTTGGAGAATCCTTGTTTCACTGGAGAAGTTGCCTCCTATGTTGCAGCCTTTATCATTTAACAAACTTGGACTGATTTGGGTTTTATGGGATTACAAAATGTTTAGGTCATATGATCGTTAGTGAAACTTTTCACGCTTCAGGTATTTTTTCATGAAAATCTCAAGACAAAAGATAAGTCAATGGTTCCTGTTTGTTGTGACTAAAAAGAAATTAATTCTTTTTTGTCACAAAAGTTTCTTTTTTATTTGATAGAGTTTGATTTTTTAGGGTAACATCTTAAATATGAAACACTTTCAAAGGGTGGTTCAAATCAATATTGGAAAAGGTAAATAAATTCGCTTGCATTTGTCAAAAATATTTTATACGGATTCATTCATAGTATGTGCAAGTGTATGTGTTTATGTAAATATATATGGTGTTTTAAGATTGCTTATATCTCTTTAACTTTTAGGCTGGAACGATGGCTCGGATGCAACTTGAAATTGAGAAACAGACGCAGAAAAAGTCTCCAATGGCTGAAATGGTAAGAAACATGAAAGCCTCAATCGGTCACTAATCTTGACATATCTCCTTGATGGTTCAGTGCAAGACTATAGTAAATGCTTCATGTTTATGAAGCACTTACTATAGTCTTGCATTGAAGCCTTGTTTAAGTGGAAAGGACACATTCTGACAATGTGATAAAAGTAAATATTTCTGTGTATTTGCTATTCCTAATGGTGTTAGATGCAATTATCGCAAAATTTGTCCCCATTACCAACATCATGCTGTAAACTTCCCAAGCAAGTTATCTAAAAGTCATTGCAACAGAAGAAGAAATTCTACTGTAAGTACTTTGAGATGAAAACTTTGTCTTGTATAAATATGTTTTCTTCCCTATATATTTCTATACATTTTTGGGTAAGCATTGAAGGCATTGAAAAGGCTGTCTGCATATTGAATGAAAGAAGTTAAACCCTCAATTTAATATGACTTCCCATTCTGGGCTTGTTTTATTCTGATAGACACCAGAAACATTATCAATGACAAGCAATCAATACTGCAAATGATCAGCACTCCCCCATCCCACATTAACTTGGGAAAACATCATCCCCTTGGTAAACGAACCAACTCAAATTTCTCGCACTGGAACAGAAACCCCCGACTAATTTCTTCCCCGAAATTGGCATCGTGACAGGGTTAGGGCTCAGATGTTTTATTACGCAAATGAATATTGACAAACTAGGAATAGGCAAATGATAATTTAGGGACTAGGGTAAATGTCTGGAAAATAAACTGTGATCTATGGATGTGTAGATGTTTTGTGGGAGCTCATCCAACATACAACTCAACTCTTGTTTCCATCACTGCATACTCAATCCTTCAGCTGTACTGGTTGTTTTTTTGTATGGTGTTTAAGGTCGTAGCAACAATTTTTCAGTTATTTAACGGACTTTGTGGATCCACCGGTACTAGACTAGGGCTCTAAAGTGACTTGCCAAAGGTCACTCCAACGAAATCAGAGGTGTTCTAGGTTCTAAGTCTTACGCAAACAGGTTAGATCCAGGCCAGCTGTCAAGTTGATTAGCGGCTTGCCTGAGTTCTAACCTGTTTGCTACTCTGTGTATCTCTCCTCAGCAAAATTGAGCAGATATTTAAAGTTTGGAAAGCAGACAACACAAATATCTATTTTTAGAATATTCCCCAGCTTTCTAAGGGTTAATGTGAACTGTATGACACAAGAATCATAAGTCATGTACCTATATTGACATAGTAATCTTTGGTAATGGAGGAAAGATATTGATTCAACAGAGAGAAAGTACATTTGGTTTATAAATAACAGTTTTCTTGTGGAAGGGCGTGTAATTATTATTGTAGAATATAGCCTTAATTCTCTGTGCCTGACAATCATTGTCAGATATACACTGGAAAGATCATTTAGAAAACCGATAGAAAATAATAACCTTTATAGTGCTGGAACCTACTTCATGCTTGTGCAAACAATTAAGATCCACACCAGCTGCCATGTAAATTGGTGGCTGTCCTGTGATCTAACCTCTTGGATTCTCTGAGTATCTTTTCTCAACAAAACTAAGCAGATATTTTAGGTTTTGGAGAGCAGATGACAATAAAATCTATTTTCAGAAAATTACCCATCATTCTAAGGGATAAGGTGTTTTACTGTTTGAAAGAGGAAGCTTGGGTGCCAGAACAATCATAAAATGTGTGTGACTGGACAAATCACGCCATGTCTATAAGAAATATGAGTCGGTACTGTCACGATACGATGAATCATATATTGTCTGATGAGAATCTAATTTATTATGACAGACATAAAAGTCTTAAGCCTCATGAAAGCACCAGGTCCTGCTTTTTAAAAACATTGTAACAAAAGGGAAAGCACCGTTTCTTTTTGTTTCTTGTCCAATTATATTTCATAAATTCTCCAGTTATATTGAGACAATCCTGTATTTAAAACAGTAATACCATTTTAGTGACCTTGAACTTGCTTGCCCAAAATCCAGTTTTGACACAACAGTTTCTTACCAAGCAACCACAGTATTTTAAAAATATGCTTATGTTTATCTTGTAATGGAAAAGTTGTTTCTAATCACCCTGGGTAATGAGTTGGCTTTTGTTTAAAAGTTTTAAATTTAAAAGAATAGGTTTTCTATCAAGATTAAAAAGAAATAAAAAAGAATTTTGCAAAATTTATCTGTTGCAGATATGTCAACTCAAGGACTGACTCATTTTAACCGAGTCTATCCTTAATATGGGATTTTGTGAATGGTCCATATTCAAAGAGATAGCAGACATCAAAAATGAAATATGGAATTAAGGTTTTACTTTTTATCTTCCAGGAAAAATGCTGTGACTAAAGTAGAAATTGCTTATCTTAGTCCTTATTATAAGGGAAACCAGAGGACAAAAATATTTTTTATCTTTGGAATAAACCACTAGGACCAAGTAGAAATTGCTCATCTTAGTCCAATTTGAAAGAGAAAGTAGATGATATAAATAAAATTGGAAAAAAGAGTTTATATTTTCTATCTTCGGGAAAAAATGCTGTGACTAAAGAAGAAATTGCTTATTTTAGTCCAAATTATAAGGAAAACAAGAGGGCAGAAATGAAAATGGAAAAAAGTTTTATTTATGATCAGGGGGAAAAACCGCTGTGACCAAAGAAAAAATTGCTCATCTTGAGCAATGTCTTCTTTTGTCACTGTAGTTTCCAAAGTCTTCTGCAGCAGATGTAGCAAATGAAGTTATGAAGTTTGAAAGCTTTACCAAACGCCACATTTTCTACTGTCCCAAATTGAAAGAGTTTGAAGACAATAGTTCAAAATGTGATGAAATTGGAAAATACCCTTCTGATAGGGCAGAAAACATTGTGGGAAAAGGAAAAAATTGCTCATTATGAGCAATTTCTCCTTTCCCCATGATGTTTTCTGGAGTCGTCTGCAACAATGTGGCTAAATGTTGTTATTGTTTGGTAATGTATAACGAAATTCACAATCGTCATGTTCTTTAGAACAAGGTTAAGGCCACTAATCCCAGAGCAAGAATACCATGTTGGAATTCACTCTGGTAATTCAATGTCGGAATGCACTCCGGAAATGAACAATGCTCGTCCCTCTAACATGTGTTGCCTTGGGATTCTTTTCATTTGATTAGTTTGTTTTTTATGCACTGCTGCGTCACTTTATCAGTCTCGCAATTCCCAGAGTGACAAAACACAGAATTTTTTTCTTTTTTTTTTCTAAATCTAATCGAAACCTTGTCCGTTCATATGTGTTGATTGTTAATCCCGTATTTAAAACATACTGTACTTTCTTTAAAGCCATGTTTTATGAAAGATTAGATAAACAAAATCCAAGACCAAGAGTAATAATTATTCTTGAATGATTTTTTTTTGTTTTTTTCAGTTCTGGTGTTGTATGCGAGTTGAAATAAGTTTATATTGAGTCTTTTGGTTATTATACTCATGTATACTGTCAAAGTAATGTTTGGCGCAGCTAAAGCAATGTATGTCTTAGTCTGGAACAAACATTTTAGGAATGAATTTACATTTTGCTTAATGGTTAGAGTATAGAACTTGAAATCACATGGCCTTCTCCGCCTGGGTTCAATTCCTGATGACAGCCTTTTGATTTCCTGAGTGACTTATAGAATAACAATTGTTTTACCCAACTTGACCAGCCCTAGGTTTTCTTCATCATTAGGAGTCGGGCATTTCAACATAAATGAAATAAAGTTGTTGCAATGTAAAACCCATATATACAAACATGCGCAATTAATCAAGCATATAATTATCAAGGGTCAACGCAAGACTATAGTAAGTGCTTCACAAACATGAAGCACTTACTATAGTCTTGCCTTGAACCCACGATATGATGAATCCATGGGATAAGAATGGTTAAGGTTGGTAAAGTCGAACTCTTTGACACCGTTATAATCCATGTGACATTATTGATTTGTAGCCAATCAGAGCTCCATATCCAGTGTGGCCCTCTTAATGAACCTTGATACCTCTCAGGGAAACGAGAAATGATTTCTTAGCCATGCCAGACTTAAGGTCAATTAGTTATTAGCCCGCTCAGTTTTTATAGCCTCTCCTTTCCCCTGAACAAGTAGTTGCTTTATCACCTTAATATTGGTTGTTTTTTAATATATGTATGTCTATAAAAGTCTCTTTCAATATTTGGGCCGAAACCTTTTTTCTAGAAACAATAATAGAAACTCTGCCTGTCATTTGTGCAACCGTTGAGTAACACCACTAAAATACTTGTATACTTGTACTTGTTTAGGATTTTTTTTGTTTTTGTTTTTTTAATAAAGGACTTTTGATATATGGCAGTAAACTGATTTTCAATATTGAATGGTCCACAACAAAGAACTTACCATTTCGTGAGGAGTAAAGGAAAGACAATCACATTGTGTCTGCTGCATCATTGATTCGTGGGCTTCTAATCTGACTTTTTCCGAATGAGGAGCCAAAGAAATGCTCTGTTTGTGTTTGATTTGATTTTAATCTAGTTGATTGAGTTTTGGAATTGAATTTCTCGCTTGCTTGTTTACATTAGCTAGAGACAATGGTGTTTCTCTGTTTGCAATCTTACAAGTTGAGACATGAAAACATAACCAAAACCCACCAACCAATGGGATTTTTTTCTGCTTTGCTTGTCCATAGCAGAGAGCCTCCGAAATCTTTTGTTTTGCCATTACAGAATTATTTTTTGGTGATTCAAAGGTTACCTCTTATGAAATATAGTGTCTGAATTTCACTTAAAAGAGTTAGATAAGAGTTGCATGTTATACGTTTTGAGGACTGGTCAAAATGAAGTCTCAACAACTTCATTATGCCTGAAAAAAACAGAAAGCGTTTAAATATGAAGAGGAACATCAAAAAATGTTTAGCCTTTCTAGGTTTCTTGCACTTTTATATTTATTAGGTTTTACCGGAAATTTAGGTGATAAAGTCTGTTATTTGTTCTATTTTTAGATTGGAATTCCAGGACTAGGGGAACGACGGAGAAAAAAGCTTGGTGTGAGGAAGTTACAAGAAATGAATTTAGCTTCCATACAAGTTTTGTACAATGATCTTCAAACTCAGATTGAAAGTAAGTTGCCTTGTGTAGGAGGCCATAGATTTACTAAGTATCATTCTGTTTGTAATTTTTGTCATTTTATTTGAAATTTAATTGTCATTTTCAGAGATTTTCCATTTATGTTGCCAGGCCTCCATGGCCTAGTGGTATGAATACAGAATTTGTAATCACATGGGCTCTCTCCATTTGGGTTAAAATCATTTTGACAGCATTTGGATTTTAATGAGAGGTGGTCTCCTGGTTGACTTACAGAATTCCGATGGTTCTTGCTAGCTTGAGGAGCATGATCCCATTACCAAACAATAACGATATTGAACCACTTTTTTGTTGACGACTCTGGAAAACAATGTGGGAAAATGAGAAATTGCTCGTAACAAGTAATTTTTCCTATACCCACAATGTTTTCTGCTGTATCAGAAGATTAATTTCCAATTTCATCAAATTTTGAAATGTTGTCTGCAAACTCTTACAATTTGGGACAGTCAAATATTTGACTTTTGGTAAAGGGTTAAAAGGTTAGTCTGAGTTTGAGGTCTTTCTTCATCATTATGAGCTTGGCCCTACAACATAACTAAAATTTTGTTGAGGCAATGTAAAACCATCATAATAATAATAATGATAATAATAGGGAGATAATGACAGTAATAATTCAGTTACTTTTCAAGGTTCCTTGGATCCAGACCAGTACTACATATTGATGAGGGTTCAAGGCAAGATTTTAGTAAACCCTTTACATTTGTAAAAGACTTAAGGTACAATACCCATATTCCGACATTTTGAAACTCATTCCTTCATCCGATTACTTCGATGTAGACAAAAGACAGGAATTTCTATGAGGGGATTGGTTTAAGTAAGACACATCTGCTTGCAGGAATAATCATGCTGGTTTGTTTACGGAGTCTTTCATGAATTATTCAAACCGTAACTTCTTCCAGAAATTTGTAGCCGGCGCCTTTGAGATCAATGTACTCTTTCTAGATGCATTTACCATGTGAATCAAGAGAGGAAAATGTGATATTTACCATCTGTATTTTTTCTGTCTGTCAAATAAGTCCCATTTCAGAGTTCAAAGAACATCTCTGTTCTATGGGGAAGGGGGGGGGGGCCTCCATGGCCTAGTGGTAAGAGTACAGAACTTGAAATCACTGAGTCCCTCTCTTCATGGGTTCAAATCCTGGTAACTTATGTAATCTTAAAAGAGTTTTATGATTTATAAATTCAATATATGTTTTTCAGATCTGAATGAAGAACTTGTGCATTTACTAATGGAGAGAGATGAGCTACATATGGAACAAGATTCCATGTTAGTCGATATCGAAGATTTAACCAGGTATGTTTCCATTCTTTAACCCAATTCCCCATATAGGATTTAAGACTGATCAAAATAGGAGCCAATCACAAATGACAAAAAAAGCTGCATAGAAAGATCTATTTGGTAGTTCTTCTTCTTTTCTACTTTTCATTCGCTCTACACAGTCAAGCCAGTCTGCCCGATGAATTTGGCGGTCTTCTTCAGGTCCTCTACGTCTCCGTGTAGCTTGCGGTTCAGTGGGACAGCTGATGGCCACGTTTTCTATATGGTAGTGATTGGCACTATTGTATTAAAAGCAATTGCAGAGATTAATGATAATGTATGATGAAAGGGTTTTGAGATAATAGGTTGAAACCATTGTTTCATTTTTTTTCACAACAGTTTCTTGAATGATCTGCAACTATTCCATATTCTTCAATTAAAGGATCCAGCTTAATGTAGAATCTGTGGAGTAATGGAAGACATGGTGTTCTCTGTTTGAAAACATTTCAACTGATTAAATAAAAACCATTGAACAAATTGACAAACCTTCACTAAAAAGACAAGCTCATTGTTTGAATTGAATTAATTCAAGGAATATTTGTTTAATAAAGAGTGCATTCTAGCGTGAAGGTCCTAAATTTCAGGTGAATATTAAAAGAGAAACAACACTTCAGGCTTCTTTTTTTTTTTTACTTTTTTTTTTTTTTAATTGTTCGCTGTAAATGAACTTCTTTTTCTTTACAGACGAGCAGAAGAGCTGGCAGAAAAATCCAATGCCAAGTCTGCCGCTAAAAATAGCAAAAATAGCAAAACCCATGTGCAAGGTAAAGTTGGAGGAAGATAGCAGCAGTCTGGCCTCACAGCCCTAAGTGATTGAAGCAAAGAGATGTACACAGTCTTGTATCTGCGGATAGCCCTGTACCAAACACCAAATTCTCGACTGTCCCATATTGAAAGAGTTTGCAGACAACATCTCAAAATGGGATGCAATTGAAAAACAACCTGTTGATAGGGCAGAAAACATTGTGGGAAAAGGAGAAATTGCTTGTCACAATCCGCAATTTCTCCATTTCCCACAATGTTTTCCAAAGTCGTCTGCAACAAAGTGGTTAAATGTCGTTATTGTTTGGTAATGGGTTAATGATCTTTTTTCTCCAAGACCAAAGCTGAAACATAACTGATCTGTGACTCTTGAATTCTTACCAAAATACTGTCAATCTTGTATTGAACAATCACCATAAGGTTGACATAGTTTAATCTTGTTTATTTTACATTGATTATGAAGCAAGTTATTACAACTTACATTGTTTACTCTCAAATTTATTTCTTGGACGTATAACCAGTACTCTGGCTGAATGTGGATTAATAAAAGTAGCAAAGTGGCCCGCTTCTCATTTGATTCGAACCCACGACTTGTGTTCAGAGGCCGAGGCTCTACCTCTGGACCACTGTCTTCCATGAGCCTGAGTTTGACATAACAATGATATAGTACATGTTGCCACAAGTAACCAATAGTTTAACCCTTTATTGAACGCCAAATTTTAGACTGTCCCAAATTGAAAGAGTTTGCAGACGACATTTCAAAATGTGATGAAATTGAAAAATAATCTTTCGATGGGGCAGAAAACATTGTGTGAAAAGAGAAATTGCTTGTTAAGATCAATTTCTCTTTTTCCCACAACGTTTTCCAGAGTGGTTTGCAACCGTCATTCAAATGTCGTTATTGTTTGGTAATGGGTTAATACAGTTTACAAACCATGCATATTGATCCATATTTTGTATGCCTTGTGTCCTCTTCTAAGATGACTATGGTATATATCCTTTTATAATTTACCAACAGTTGGTTGCATAAGACAGGGTTGGATGTTGATCTATGACTTACAAACTCTAAAATTCTAGGAACAGCTCTCTGATTATGTGAAAGCTTAAACCAGATAAGGATCGGTTAATTTAGATATTTAAAAACAAACTCTATATCATAATAAATGTGCGACTTAGGAAGACTTTTCAGTTTTAAATCTCTACAATAAATGATGATAAATGATTTTCGAGAAATGGTATGTAAGGAAGAGACAATCTGAATCGCTGGAGATCTGAAATATAATTTGTTTATATATATGTTGGAAAGATTTTAATTAGTATTGACTTAATTGAGATAACAGTTTTAAGAAATGTCTCTGTACAAGCAAGAAATTGCATTGGTTTTTATTGATTTTCCTGAAGATGATAGTAAAATCAACAACATTACCTCCATGAAACAACAGTTAATGGCTCAGTTGAATAAATTGGAAAAGTCGTCTGCAAACTCTTTCAATTTGAAACAGTCTAAAATTTTATATTTGGTAAAGGGTTAATGTAATAGATATCTGGTGATGTAATCAATTTGGACCAGTCACATTCTACGATAGGAGGTAAAGGATACAAGCTATCCCTAGGTGAAGAGATGAACTGTGAATGAGCTTCCAATGTGTTCTGTTAGTTTCTTGTCAAGAAAAAGTAAATTGGGACTGAAGTGTTGCTGATCTGAAGGTATAGGTGCCAAAGCTAAGGCTGGCCTTTAGTCTTGTGAAAGTTTTATATGGAGTGCTCTATGTCAGATTGAATAAATGGTATCTAGGGTTCCGTGTAAGACTAAAACACCTCCATCACATTTGTGGAGGAGTTGCTATACTCTTGCATTGAACCACTGGTTTGTTGTCTGATGTTATATCTCTTAGAAAGCTGGGCAATTTTCTAAAAATCGATTTTTTTGTCGCCTGTTCTCCAACACCTATATTATCTGCTTATTTCTGATGAGGAGAGATACTCAGAGTGGCAAACAGGTTAGATCACAGGTCAGCCGCCAATGTACTCGGCAACTAGCCTTGATCTAACCTTTTTGCATAAGCATGAAGTCAGTTCCATCACTATAAGGGTTAACCAAAAAATAGTTGTTTATTGTCCTTTATTGATACACTGTTATAGATTATAGAAATTGAGATATTTTAGTGATAAAGCTCCTGTTAAAAGAAAAAGTGTTGTTGGATAATGAAGGAAATGCTCACATGAACATTTTCTAGACTATGATTCTTAAAATTGTTTTCAGTAGATGAGTAAAATATATGTTTTGTTAAGGGATAAAATAATTGCATATCAATATTAGAAGGATAAGCTGGGGTATTATCTATCAAATGTTGATTAACCCTTTACTAAATGCCAAATTTTCAACTAACCCAAATTGAAAGAGTTTGAAAATAACATTTCAAAAGGAGATGAAATTTGTAAGTCATTTTCAGATAGAGCAGAAAATATTGGGGGAAAAGGATAAAATGCTCGTTACAAGCTATTTCTCCTTTCTCCACAGTGTTTTATAGAGTTGCAGGCAACAAACTGGTCAAATGACGTTATTGTTTGATAATGGGTTAAATACAATGTGGTTTGTGTGTTTCTCTCTACTAAACAATTGTGTTCATTTGACAAATAGTCATTGGCTTAAAACAAATGTCAGCAATGTCTTTTTTTACCTTTATAAAGATTGCTTTTTACTCAAAATTGTGTCTTTCCAAAATATAGAATAAATTAGTCTGTCTTTTTGCTTTAAGTTAGGTCGAATTACTTCAAGCAAAGAGAATTTTTTCATGTTAACATGCATTTGGACTTGCATGATAGGCTCTGTAGTGACTGTTCAACTTGTGAAAGCATTGTGGAATAGATTTATGGTAAATACTGGTCAATGATCTTTCACCTTTTCCTCATTATTATCTGGGGGAAAAAAGAGCTGTTTGTTCTTATTTTGTTACAAGTTTGGTTAACCTTTTACCCAAAGCCAAACTTTTGACTGTCCCAAATGCAAATAGTTTGCAGATGACATTTCAAAATGTGATGAAGTACGAAAGTTATTTTCTGATAGATTAGAAAACATTGTCGGAAAAGGAGAAATTGCTCATTATGAGTAAATTTTTTTTTACCACAGTGTT
The DNA here is from genome assembly GCA_947846245.1 of Cerastoderma edule. Lineage (NCBI taxonomy): Eukaryota > Metazoa > Mollusca > Bivalvia > Cardiida > Cardiidae > Cerastoderma > Cerastoderma edule. The sequence continues at coordinate 12,785,884 of OX401419.1, forward strand.
TTCTGCAGTCGTCTGCAACAAAGTGGTTAAATGTCGTTATTGTTTGGTAAGGGCTTAAAGACAGTGTTGTGCTTTACTTTATTTTGGTGAAAGAGAAGCTTTTGGGTACTTTCACCTCTACCAACAATGATTTCTGTCTTAAATAAGGAACCATTTTCTTCAAATATTATTTCATTTTCTGCTAAGCTTAAAATTTTATTTTGTTTTGATGAATAAAGGTTTTTCTTAACTGTCATATGATACATATTTGCCATAGTTCAGACAAAATGCAAAACCATTCCAGTGTATATTAAATGATATTTGTAATGTTCATGTATCCATTGTATGTGTAAGTGTGTTTTGAATGACCTTGTATATAAAACAAACTGTGAATTGGTTATCCCAGCATATAATTGAAATGTGACATTGCCAGAACTATCTCATGCCCTTAACCCTTTCTCAAACAATAACGACATTTGACCACTTTGTTGCAAACGACTTTAGAAAACATTGTGGGAAAAGGAGAAAGTGCTCGTAATGAGCAATTTTCCCTTTTCCCACAATGTTTTCTGCCCTACCAGAAAATTATTTTCCAATTTAATCACATTTTAAAATGTCATCTGCAAACTCTTTCAAGTTGGGACAGTTGAAAATTTGTTGTTTGGGAAAGGGTTAAAGAATTTTTTCCACTCATTTTAATTGAAAATCTGATGGTGCTTTCAATTCCACCAGTTAGGGAAATCATTTCTTTTTGCAACTGGTCTAAATTGAAACAATTCTTTACATGGCAATGTTATTACAGTCACCAATTAGAAAGAATTGATATGCTCTAAAGAAAAAGGAGATATTTTTCATGTAGGGATGGCAATGGGAAATAGTTTTAACAATTGTGTACTCAGAGTTCAAAGCAAATAACTTCACATCCCTGAGCAAAAATACTGTAAAATGCAATTTATTTTTTGTGATTTGTGAATTGATTTGTTTGAATGGATTGTACTGTATTAAAAACAATTGTGTTTATAAATGAATTAAGGTACCGGGTATATACAGAATGAAGTTGTTACAATCAAGTATTTTATTTAGCAATGTGACACAATGGAATAGAGAGTACTGCAAAGCATATGTTATGAACATTTTAGAGGAATTTGCGAAGACTTTATTAATAAACGATGTGGTTGAACAGAATGAAAAGGATTGCTTCATGAATACATATATTGGTAAAAAATATACAGTATTTATAATTTACAGAGTGAAATGAAAGGATTTGAATTTAAAGATTCCAACTTTAACAGAAGTAAAAACTCAAAAGTATACCACAAACAGCAAACATGAAATCTGTAAAGTGATGAGATATTCATTAAGTTATTTGGAATGAGCCATTGTGATATGAAAATTAACGGAAATGAACAAATTATTGTGACAAAAGAAGGCTTTGTTCATTTTGAGCAATTTCTGCTTTTATTACAATGGTTTACATAGAATATCACAAAGAATATGGATGCTTTGTCTCTGCTGTCGTTTGAATACGACCATTTACAAAATATTATGTTGAAGATCTGATGAATTCTTGCTGAAATTATTTAAATGGTAAATGTATTAACCCTTATAGTGCTGGATTCAACTTCATGCTTATGTAAACAGGTTAGATCCAGGCCAGTCAACAAGTAAATTGGCAGCTGGCCTGTGATCCAACCTGTTTGCCCGTCTGAATATCTTTCCTCAACAAAATTAAGCAGATAATTAAGGTTTTGGAAAGCAGACCACACAAAAATCAGTTTTGGGAAAATTCCCCACCATTTAAAGGGTTAAGAAGTAACAAGTTAATGTGTGTATTTTTTACTGTATATGATGACAGAGAGTTCCATAGAAGTATGGTTGTCAGTTGTCAGGCAGTGTGAAATGAGTTTGTTTGAAAGATTAAATGTTATACCAATATATATATATTAATTTCGTTTAACTTTTGTTCAGTTGTTTTATATAATTTATGAATTATTGCATTTTTTATAAGTTACGAAATTCTCTTGCAGAAGAAATGAATAAATTGCAAATTGAAAGTTAAAGTGCCTTATTTAATCATTTGACCTACCATTCAAGAGATTATATCAAAGATTGACTGATGCTGTACAAAGTATGTTGTTGGTAGCCTGTCCAACTAGGAACACAGAGATCTCCAGCTTAAAACCTGGGCTGGGCAAACTATCTCTTGAATTTCATGAACCCATTATTCCCTGTTTGGATAAGTGGCTGGTTTAAACTGAAAACAACAACAGACCACATATAACTACAAGAAAAATAAAAATGGTATATGATGTTATATATCTGATGGCATAGAAAACGTTTTGATAATAGGGTAGATTCTGTACTAGATTCTCTGGAAGTTTTTGTTTTGTCCTTTTGTCATAAACTCACAGTGGTTTCTAAAGTCTTCAGCAGCAGATACACTTAACCCTTTCCAGAAGAACACATTTTCGACTGTCCCAAATTGAAAGAGTTTGCAGATGGCATTTTAAAATGTTATGAAATTGTAAAACAATCTTCTGATAGGGTTAAAAACATTGTGGGGAAGGAGAAATTGCTTTTTACGAGCAATTTCTCTTTTTCCAACAATGTTTTCTAAAGTCGTCTGCAATAAAGTGGTCAAATGTCGTTATTGTTTCGGAACGGGTTAATTAAGTGAGATATTCAGAAGTAAAGGATTGAGTTGAGGGCCTCTATGGCATAGTGGTAAGAGTAAAAAACTTGAAATCACATGACGTTTGCTCAAATCATGATGACGGCGTTTGGATTTTCATGATAGGTACTCTCCCAACTGACTTACGGAATGCTGATGGTTCTACCTGGCTTTATAAGCCTTTATGGCCCGTTGAGTTTGGGGTCTTCCTCCATCATAAAAAGTCGGGCATCACAACGTAACAGTTATGAAATAATGTTGACGGCGATGTAAAAACTCCACATAAAGATTAAACAAAGATAGAGTACTTATGACCTTTTAGCACTTACTGTTAATGTTCATTTGATTTCCATATTGAGGTTATATTTAACTAAGGTATTGATTTTGTTTTGTAACAAAAGGAGCTACTTTTATCAGTTTGTCCAGAGACATAGATAACATTATCTATGTCTCTGGTTTGTCACAGTGGTTTCATTCGAATATATTTTATACACAGTGGATCGGAAAGTCGGTATAATTTTTTTTAAGAAATACCACATAGATGTAAAATAAAGGGAACAGATAAATCAATCATAAATTTCATCAAGTATGCTAAAAATTGAGATACACAAATGAATGAAATGTTCCTGCACAATATTGAGATGCACATAAATGTTCAGTAGCCTGCCAATATTCATCATGACCTAGCGATCATCGTATTTTCTCAACATAGTCACTGATAATGTCCTTACTCATATTAGGCTAAACGTGTGTCAGCCTAGCAATATTTTACCATCTGGTTATGTCCTTATAATTTCTCTGGTTTTAGTCATTTCTATGACAAATTTTTCAAAAGGTTAGCTATCTTGCCTTCCCCTTGAAGAAAACATTATCATATGGAAGTCAGAGTAATCTGCTGATCCTGTAGGGAAACAAAAAGTCCATCTATACTTGCTTGGGGGGGGGGGGATTATCTCACAGCTCACAGATTGTGCTCTGTAGGAAATATGTCGATCCTCGTCACTAAACAAAATACTTTTTTTACATTTCTTTATTCTAAAGCATCCATGCCTTTCAGATGGTTTTTCCCATTTCATTTAAATCAAATTCATATCATTTTGTACAAAAGTTAACCATCACACAGATTCCTAAATATCCACCACACAATAATGAAAGGGGTGATAAATCTAACAATAATCTAGTCCCATGTAACTCAACAGGGGCCCGTTTTACTAAACAACTTACGGAAAATGTTTGCGTAAGTCATAATTGCTTAACATGGATAATATCTTCAATGAAAGTACAATATTGCAATGTGACACGTCATTGGAAGCGTCTCGGAGAGACGATTCCAATTATGTGTTTCTTTGCAATATTGCTTTGCCAAATATTGAAATAAAAGGACTTGTTGTTTTAGACTTACGCAAATCTTAAGCGTAAACTGTTTAGTAAAACGGGCCCCTGGGGATGTGATGTGTGGGATGTGACGTGTGTGTTTATCAGTAACAGATATTGTATCTTAAAAGTATATAACCTTCAATCTGTAAGATGATCCTTTAAACGGGACCATCTTAGCTTAAATGTTTGATACCACTTGTGGCCTTTCAGCCTCCTAATAGAAATACTGGCAACTATTTTGGTAAAAGGGGTTGAGTATTTCGGTAACTATCGGTACGCCGGAGACAAACCGGTATTTCGTAAATCGTAAACTCAGAGAAGGTACTCTTGATACTTTGATTTGCGTGTAAACAATGGTTGAGCTAGTAGTGGATCGAAATTATGACGACGAAGTGGATAGAGTTTTGACGCATATTTGCGACAACGTTTGCGACATTGTATTATATAGATCTAAATCTTCCTCAGAATGAAATTGAATACTTTGCATCATAAGAAATCTTATGTGAAACAATGAAAGATATAAATGAAAAAAAAAGATATTATTTATAAAAACATAATCCCTAACCCTAACCCTAACCCTAACCCTAAGCCCATTTACGTCACCAGGCCACTTTACGGTTGTGTTAAAACTCAATCCACTTTGTATATTCAGGCGATCCACTACTACGTCGTCGGTAAAGAATTCGTCAAGATGAAGCCTTCAAAAGGACCTGCAGATCCATACTTTTTCCGATTTCCCAAGCCGATTGAAGGGACATTTGTAGCGTTCATGATGGTGGTATTTTACGTAAGAAGAATTATGTTTTAGTCTTTAATTTCTGTCGTAACAGCGACGGCTGAACGTCGAAATGAAATAAAGGGGTGTGTCTGTATCTGTCAGTCTCATCACTCTAAAAGTTTAGTTTAGAGTCTTTACCCGACACAGGTCCAATATGGGTCCTCTTCGTCAGGGCCGTTCCTACAATTTTCAGTTCTGAAACGGCTTTTCTGGATACACCAGTACTAGGCTAGGGCTCTGTAGTGACTTGCCAAACGCCACTCCCACGAAACTAAATGGGCTCGGTGGGGCTATAACCCGGAGTCCACCACCTTAACCACTGCGCCTTACAGTACCCTATAATATCAATACATATGGTATAATGGTACTAGTGTCTAAAGCCATTACAAAACAATTTTGACGTTGGACTGCAAACGACTTTGGAAAACATTGTGGGAAAATGAGAGATTGCTCTTAACAAGCAATTTCTCCTTTTCCCACACTGTTTTCTGCCCTATCACAAGATATTTTCTCAATTTCGTCACTTATCAAAATTTCTTCTGCAAACTCTTTCAATTAGGGCAGTTGAAAACTGGGTGTTTGGTAAATGGTTAACCAACACTGGGTGTAATTATAATTGCTTAATAAATGCCAAGGGCGACAGTGGTACAGTGGTAGAGTGTCGGACTACTGTACCGAGGGTTCCGGGTTCGAATCCCCGTAAGGCGAGGTGAGAATTGCCGCGACTTGCCCTCAAACCGGCGCGATTACTGGTGTATTCTCCAGGAAGCAGTCATCGAGAGTGACTCGATGGGCTATAAAGCCTCCTTCACAATGGATGTAAAACAAATTGGAAAACAAACAAACAAACAAACAATGCCTCAACAAACATGACAAAGGTCCGTCTAAGACACAAACCAGTGAATTTTCATGAAATTGTAAGCACCAGCAAATCAAGTCTCTCTAACATACAAATTGTACACTGTTATACACTGATGGATTGTGATGTCTATTTATATACTTGCATATTCTCTATGATACAATGTTCCCAAAGTGCATAAATGTTCCGTGAACGTTTCACAACTAATACCTCCGAGAAGACCGAGTCTTGGCCCTTAAGAGATGAATGGAGAAGGCAACTCCGATAGAAAGAGATTACTTCATCCCACCACTGCCACAAATGTAACAAACTGAGCAAATGAACCTCTCGAAGACACAAATACATCCAATCAGTGAAAAACACTGTCGTCTGATCAGTTGTGTTGTCTACTTATATACCTACATGACATAGTTCACAATAACAATGCATTAGGTTCCCAACTTGCGTATAAATGTTCTGCAAACTTTACAAAATGTTATAAAATTCATGAGTAAAATCTTTTCTAAGCCTTTTTTCTTTATTTTCCAGTTCAGTTTGTATGATCCAAGTCATGCTTTCCTGGATTATACGGGACCAATTGGAACACTTTCACGTCATATGAGCAAGAATCACTATGGTTTATTACAAATAATGTAAGTTTAAACATCATTTAGTTTGTTCCATTTTGAGTTTAGATTGTGTAAACTTTATAGATTTTTGATGCATTGGAACCTTCCAATTTTAGAAAAAGCTCACTCTTAACTGCCCATAAGCACTGAGCCTAGCTTGGTTGAACCCTCAACCTCCTGCTACCCAACAATGAGATATAAGCTGTGAGGGCAACAATGTGTCAGTGGTAGTGCCTCTGGAATGGTGGGTCCTGGGTTTGATCCATCTCAGTGGCGAGTTAAATGCCAGGACTAACCCACTTATCGGCGTGAGTACTTCGAATGTATCTGGGAAGCAGTATTAAGAGGTGATTAATCTAAGTTGTAAGAACTTGTTTCACAATTATTATATTATAGATGTGAAGAAAATTCAAAGAAAAACAATTGAGAAAATCTTTCACAAACACATACCAGGTTAAATGAGTGTGTTATGTACGAAATGAAAGCTTCAGAAGAGATTTTTTGTTTTTTAACCCCTGGAATGCTGGTTAATTTTCTAAAATTAGGTATTTTTGTCGCCTGCTTTTTAAAACCGTAAATATCTGCTTAATTTTGATGAGGAAAGATACTCAGAGTTTAGCAAACTACTTGTTGAGGTGTGCCATTAGGACGCAAGTGATCAAATTCTTATCAATGTATGTAAACATTATCCATCTATGTTGAAAAAGAGGTTAATGTATGTCATGAATACATGTGCATGTACTTATTTTTTAATTGTTGAATCAAAGCAGGATGGGTTTTCTTTCATCTTGCATTTGTGCAAGAGAAAAACTGACCGATATTCACACATTTCCGTGAAGATGTATATGCTAGTTTGGTGTACCGCATGCGGTACTTAAATAATAATGGACTGCTACTTTTTTTTTTATTTTGAGCTAACCAAAATGTCATTTATTTTCAACTTGTTTTTTTCAGTAAAATATTTCAATCATTTTGGGAATTTTTCATCGAAATTTGAATAATTGGTCACTTAATATGATTGTGAATTGGTCAGTTTTACAGTTCTAAACATGAATGGAAAAGAACTCTCTGTATGGTTCTTATACATGTCAAATGTTGAAGGTGAATCCCTAGGGTCACCAAAATTTTGATAGGATCATTCATTTTTGTGATAAGCAGCCACCCCTGTCCCTTGGGTGGCTGCTTATCACAAGTTTGACTGTACTTATTTTAAATTGTTGACCAAACCCAAAATATTTGAGGTGTCATTTCATTGCACAGCATGTTTGTGAGCAAGATCTCTTTTTGTTTTGTTTATTGAATCATCTGAGGATCTGTTAAATTGAATCAGGGTTTTCCCTTGACCCCTTGATATATACTATGTTTGGGGAGTTTTGACCCTTTATATATGGAACTGTGAATGGAATATAATGATATTTAGGGATTTAGTGGTCATATCAAGAAACTGGAGGACATTTACTACATAAGTTTGGGGTCTGGGAAAACCCTTACGAATATACATATACATGAAATTATGAAATAATTGACTCATTTGAGATTGTTTGACAGGTCCCACTTGAAAGCGTCTGCAGACCCAAAATAAAGGGAAGAAAATGTGCTTTTTACAATGATTTTGGTAGAAACTTCTGTGACAAAACAATGAATTGCTTGTTATGACAAATTTATCCTTAAGTCACAGTGGTTGCTTAAATATTTTGCAACAGTTGCATCAAAGTGGGATATTGTATTGAAAGGTGTTAACTCTTTACCACCTGCAGACAACATCTTTTTACTTGAAGCAGATGACTTGAGAAAAGCTTTGTTAACAGGTGAAAAACCTTTCAGTTCTGCTGTTGTGATATGTACATAGATTAAAAAAGCATTATGTAACATGCAATTTCTTCTTTTCCCACAATGCTTTTTGAAAGTCGTCTGCTGCAAGACGCAAAAATGTGGCGTTAGGTGGTAATGTGTTCAGGTTGTTGAAAGATTTTCTTACTTTTTCATTCCTAGATTGTACTGTGCTGTTGCGATCCATGCTGTTGAAGCGGTATATGCTGCCATGCTGTGCAGGTAAGCTCATTCTACTGAAAAACCTTAAAGCATTCTTAAGTTTGGGTATAGCTTAAAGGTTTAGTTGGGAAAAGAATTCTTTACAAATCCTTTTTCCTCTTTAAATCCTTGAAATTCTTGAATGCGTGTAAGTTGAATGCATGTAAGCATAAGGTTTATCTCATGTAATTAGCAATTTTGAGTGTCCTGGGAGGCCGAATGGTAATGGTGGTAGACTCATAACTCAGGGTCCTTGGTTTGAGCCCGACTGGCAAAGCTGATTATGTGGCAAGATCATTTGGTAATAAAACTTCAGAGCCCTAGCCTAGTATTCACTATTGGCGAAACCCATGACAGCTGTCATATAATTATAAAACTTCAAAGCTCAAAGTATTCACTATTGAGCCCTAGCCTAGTATTCACTATTGATCCCTAGCCTAGTATTCACTATTGAGCCCTAGCCTAGTATTCACTATTGAGCCCTAGCCTAGTATTCACTATTGAGCCTAGCCTAGTATTCACTATTGAGCCCTAGCCTAGTATTCACTATTGAGCCCTAGCCTAGTATTCACTATTGAGCCCTAGCCTAGTATTCACTATTGAGCCCTAGCCTAGTATTCACTATTGGGGAAACCCATGACAGCTGTCATATAATTATATAACTTTTGGCTTGACATTGGAAACCATGTTTATTTTGTAGTTTTTTTTCTGTAAAGAATAGAGAAAAAAATAGCAATCAATTTTGCTTACTGTTACGATTGTGTATTCTTAGTACAATGTTGATGCAAATTCAAAAAGCATACAGATAACAGAGGTAATTCAGTTTTGATCCAGACCTCCTCAATATATCTTTGTATAAATTGTTGAAAATATTGTTTAATGAACAATTCTGGGTACCATTTTACTAACTATTTTACGCTTATAACGTGTGTAAGTTCATAACAATGTTCCCTCTTATTTCAGCATTTGGCTAAGCAATGTTGCAAAGTAACACATCATTGGAATCGTCTCTCAGAGACATTTTCGATGTCTTGTCACATTATAATAATGTACATGCATTTAGGATACTATCCATGTTTATCAGTTTTGACCTCAGCAATTATTCTCCTTAATTGTTGTGTTTGTTTCATTACAGGAGACACGGTATATCTGCCCCTGTAACAGTTGCCTGGATGGTTCAAACCTTCATAATGGGGTTTCCTTCTCTCACACAGCTTACAGGGTACAGACCAGACAGAAAAACAAAGTAGAGACACACATGGGGGGGGGGATGAGATTTTGCTCTAGAATAACTCTTTTGTTATGAGGTTTTATACTTTTTGTCACAATTGTTTCTTTACCCATTCCTCTGTATGAAAATTGTGTGACAACGAAAAGCAATATCAGACAACAGAAAAATAGCATGAAATAGAAATATGTGTTTTGTTATAATGTTTGAAGAAATGATTGTGACAAAAGGTTCAATTGCCCAATGTGATGGTTTAAAACAGTTAGTTATAGGTTGCAAATTCAATAGGGAACATTGAAACATAGCGATATTTGCTCAATATGACTGAAAACAGACTTTAATGACACAGTACAACAATCCTGTGAGTCACTATTTTGTAGTTAAACTGATGTATAAGATATTATATTATGAGTTAATAGTGACAAAAATATTATGCAATTGAAATGTATTTTTCCAATGCTCAATATTGTAATTTTTTTATATTTCATCTATGAAATTGTTTCATGAATTTATTATTTATTATATACATATAATGCTGTAATATGATCAAGATGTATACAATAAAAAGTTTTTGTTATTTATTAATTCATTTAGTTTGATGTATCAAAGTTAAAATATCAACCCTTTCCATAACCTGATAAAACTGTTTTAGTCCTCCTGCAACCAGGGTCATGTGTGGCCCAGTGGTTAAGTTGGCAGACTTAGAACTTGATGGTCCAAGGTTCGAGCCCCACTGACACCTCTGGTTTCATTGGAGTGACCTTTGGCAAGTCACTTCAGACTTCTAGCCTAGTACAGGTGGATCCAGAAAAGCCAGTATATAACTGAAAAATTGTTGATATGACGTTGAACACCATACAAAGCACCTGCAACAGAAGATTTTAAAAAAGATGTTGAAAAAGAGGGAATTACTCATGATACACAATACCTCCTTTTATCACAGTAGTTTCTATGTTATATTGATTATGGTTATAACTTGGACCTGTTACATCTTATATGCAGGAAAAGGATTATAATGAAACAGCATTGTTGGTGACAGTTGTGCAGTGGTAGAGCATCATCCTCTTGTACTGAGGGTCGTGGGTTCTATCACAATTAGGCAATGCTGAAAATTGCCGGGATTAGCCCTCAAATTAGCAAAAGTACTGGTTTACTATTCAGAGAGTAGTCATCGAGGGTGAATTTATTAAGCTTCAAGCTTCCGTCACAATTGATGTAAAATAAATAAGTTAAAACTAAGCAAAAGTCAAACTGACCAATTAAGCTTACCAATTAACCTTTTACCAAATTTTTGACTGTCCCAAATTATAAGAGTTTACAGACGACATTTCAAAATGTGATGAAATTGAGAAACAATCTTCTGAAATGATAGAAAACATTGTGGGAAAAGGTGAATTGCTTGTTACAAGCAATTTTACCTTTTCCCACAATGTTTTCCAGAGTCTTCTGCAACAAAGTGGTTAATGTCATTATTGTTTGGTAATTGATTAAAGAACTACTGCATGAATGCAAACTTTTAAGATACTATACATGTTTATCAGTTTTGACTTACACAAATAGTTTCCTTAAGTCGCTAAGTAACATGGTACCTTGCAGTAGATCTATGACTTGAAAGTAATTTCCAGGTAAGGAATAGGTTCAGTGGCAATTATAACCTTTTACCATCTGCAGATGACATTTCTTTACTTGAAGCAGACAACTTTGGAAAAGCTTTGATAACATATGAAAACCTTTCAAGGCTGCTGTTGGGATATGTGAATAGATTGAAAAAGCATTGTGACAAAAGGAAAATTTGCTTATGACAAGCAATTTCTCCCTTTGCCACAATGCTTTTTTGAAAGTCACCTGTTTCAAGACATAAAAAATGTAGTGTTAATGTGTTAGAGGGGGGATTTACATGATATTTATGTTGGAGTTGCTACCACAACGTGGCTGAATCTCTTAAAAAGACTAGTCACTTCATAGGGAAATGGACTGCATTCGTGACATAGATAGCATACTACTTTGCCTTTATGCTGCTGTTTTTCCCACATGGTTCATTAGTTGTCTGTAGATCATCATTTAAGAAAAGAAAGTAATCAATTCTTTTCACTGTTCTAAATGATTTATACGAGACAACATTAAATCAAAATAGAAACTAACTACATGAAATATATCTATGCAAAGCTACATAATTTTGAATGAAAATCATAACCAATGTGACGAAAGAAGAATTGGCTCATCTAAGAGCACCATCTTTGTCACAATGTTTTTAACAACCTTTTGTAGGTATGTATGGAATGGACTTATTAAAATGTATCTGGTTATTGTCTTGCTTGTGAAGTGGAAAGCCATAGCATAATGAGCTATTGCTATGTAAAGATGATTTGTAATGACTATGCCATATATTATCTATCTGTACTTGATTAATTTCAATGATCAATTATGTTCATGCTATAGTTTGTATTCATTTACCAAATGTTGTGATTGTTATTTTGATACAATATATCTTATTATCAAAAAATGAGTTAGGCCATTTTTCTTATTTCCTACTTAGTATATGTGTGTAAAGTGTGTACAAGTGTGTAAAAACTAATGGCTTGTCCCCTTTTTTTCGTTTACAAACCACCTTTTATCAGTTTATCATTCATATAAATTCAGGCGCTGCAACTATTCATGCATCCTGTTTCTTCCTTGTCAGTCCTAAACAAAAACAACTGTTCCGACTTGCTATCCCCTTTCTCACTACAGTGAATATAAGTGTTATGAGAGGCATATGTATTTAATGTAAAATGGTTTTGATTAATTTAGTTTGAGATAAGCATTTAATGAGCAAGGTTCATAAAAGAGTTGTGCTCTTCTTAAAATATTCCTTCGTATAGAGTGTGTGAGTGTTGACTAGTCTAAACTTTAAGCAACAGCAGTCAATAATTATGAAATATGAACAATAATTTCTTCTTTGTTAATATCTTATGCATCTATTATGACAAAAGACGAAATTGTTCATTCAATAACCTACCGAATTTTTTAAAATATTTATGAAAGGAAAATGTCTTTTTGTTCTATCATATCAGATCAACATTACAAAAGATGTGATTCTTTTTCCTTCTGTAACATTGTAAATTGGCGGCTGGCCTGTGATCTTACCTGTTTGCTACTCTAGGTACCTTTCTTCATCAAAATTAAGCAGATAATTTAGGTTTTTGAAAGCAGGCGACACAAAAAACTATATTTAAAAATTACCCAGCGTTTTAAGGGTTGAAAGTCGACACATATATATCGTTAGCAATGTGGACCTAGTTCCTGTCTTCGTGTCTTTCCCTGTTCAGGTGATATCGAAGCAAACGGCACTAATTCCAAAGAGAACTGAAACAATGAAAAATGACACATGATATGATTTATGATTAAATACACATTTTAAACGCTTTTCAATCTTAAAACTTGCACGTGGCGAACAAATTATTAAACCACAAATAGAAATGAAAATTCAGACAAGAAAAACCGTTTACTTAAAAAGATGAAAAGGTTTATGCTTTTTCCATTCTTCCTTGTTAGTGGCCATATAGTTTGATATTGTTCGTTCTTTTATATCGTTTCAACGTTTCTTTAGTTTTACCAAGCGTTCCTCCGATCTTACCTGTTTAGCTATTATTACCTCGACCTGGCTTTTCCGTTTTGATACTAACCACATCAGCCAAAATGTCATAGTGGGGAAGCTATTACTACAATATATTAAATGTTTGGCAAGAATCTATCCAGTTTAGACTACTTTTTTTCCAAAGGTTTGGAATTCCCCATCTAGAATGAATATTAACGTAAATACAGCTTGTATTCCAATGCGTACTTTATGAGTAAATTGGTCAGTGTATTGTGATTGCCTTGTGATGGAGCATTTACACAAATTATGTTTCAATGGTATTTTTTGACATTTTCTTATTATACGTAATATATAATTTAGTCAACCTCGTGCTAACGTCCTCGTTTTTTATGCGCAAATAAATGTTACACTCGAGGAATTACTTCCTATGAACAAACCAAACTGTTGATTAAACTCTATTTTACTTGACTTTAAACCAGCCCCTATCAGTGACATACAAGTACTGATAACGACACGTTGTTCTACTGGTCCGGTGGACAGAGAAAAAGCACTCATTGGATTTTGCGCGGGAAGCGTTTCCACGGATTGGCACGGGCAAACTCTCAATGTGATCATGTAGGACGACAACTATCGGTGTCTTCTATATATTGTCTTTAAGGTAAAGGTCATTTACTCTGAAATATTAGAGCAAACACCACATTTCTATCGGTTTGTACAGACCGATGAGAACTGGTACATGATTGTCCCACACATAGCCAGGTGCCTGTTGTTTGCCGTTCTTTCTACAAATGCCCATTTTGTTAAAACTTGTTTTTAAAAGTTTTCTGGCATTTCAACCAAAGACATAGTAAACGTTTATTAGGTCTTTGTGTCAACTGAAGACTTGTAATGATGGCGTTAAACAAGAAAATAACCAGCAGGCTTGGTTTAATCTTGTTGCTTTTAATTGAAGTCGCCATGATGGCGTCGGCGGAAGACAACAACGTATCCCAGCAATTGGACGGTGCTTACGAACGCATTTTAAACACGATGGTTCGGCGGATGGCTGCATTAGAGGCTAAAGTGACAGAGTTGGAGACTCGCGAGAAGACGATGGAAGAGAGATTTCGGTCTGAAATAGAGAAAACTCGACAGGAAGCCCAAAAGGATACGTCTCGGATACGACTTGACTACGATGCCCAGATAGCTGTGCTAGTTAAACAGTGCAAGGATGGTATTGTGAAGAACAACGATGCCAATGATGAAAACAGTGTTTCAGGCCAAGACCAGCCAGATGCAACGCATGACCGTGATGTTGTGCGGAGAAAAGCAGGTATATGATGACTTAAAAGCATACTAGCGCTCAGAAAAAAATGCAAAACCGAGTTATATGATTTATGAATTAATTATTTAATTAGTGAGTTAACGAAAAACTACAGGATAATGACAATATAACGCCTACACTATTTATCATCTATTTTTCAAAGTGCTATTTTCACGAATTAGATGCCCACCATTTTGATTTTATTGTTTACATTCGAGTAACATCTAAAATAGCAAGGAGCGTTCGGATTAATGAGTGGCGATCACCTAGTTAGAAAACGCGTAACACATTAAAATACTATCATTTATCCAATACTACCAATGTGAACATTCAAAATGGAGAAATTCTTGGGTTTTATTGGTTCCCAACGTTTCTCGACTGACCTTGTTTAATCTCTAATTGTATTCACTCTTTTAAAAGCATCATGTGAACGTGTTACAGTCTCAATCCCTCTGTAAAAGGGAATTGAAAGTATTCAATCGACTAAGACGTATAGTAGAATGGCCCATTCTCAGTGTCAATGATAAGTACTTGTGCATTCCCGTCTAATGAAAATGACTGTATCCATCTTGTTTGTATTCTATTGCGTGCTGCATGAGTAAGTTGGTCAGTGTTTTGTGATTGACTTACGATCGTGCATTTACAAACAAAAAACAAAAACGTTTCGATGGTATGTTCAGACATTTCGATAGTATATGTAATATATAATTCAACCAAAATTTGTTTTGTTGAAAGCAAATATTCCCCTCGTGCTAATACACTCGTTTGTTATGCGCAAGTAATGTTTCACTCGGGGAATTATTTTCCACAAAGAAAACTGTTAATTAAACTCTATTTCTTGTATTGACATTTTAGGCATCCGGGGAGTTGACGATGAGACATACGCCGTCGGCTTTTTCGCCACACTTGAAAGTCAACTTACGCACCTTGGCAACAAACAGCCAATCGTCTACGAACGAGTTCTAACCAACGTCGGAAATGCATACGACGTCAACACGGGCCAATTTCGCGCACCTGTCGATGGAATTTACATGTTTTCTACAACCGTTAAACCAGCAGGGATCGTCAGCGGGGGAAACGTGTATGGGTTCTTTCATAATAGTGGGTGGTTGTCTTCCATGCAAGTAACCAATGACAACGACGTCAGTCAGACGATCGTAGTCTTTCTCTCGAAGGGTGATGACGTCAGCGTACGCCACGTGGGCAACGATCACCAGCTGTATGGCGCGAATTTTAATATCTTCTCGGGCGCGTTAATATCACGTGACGTTCCTGTAACTGCGGGTACAATTATTGGCTAACTATTGCAATTAATTTGAATAAAGTTGAGTAATTATTCTCTAAAACTTTCTTTATCAAAAGTCTAGATTTTGTATAGGGAATTTGAAATGACACAATATGAATAAAAGCAATATTAGCACTTTAACAATCATTCTTTGAAAGTGAAAAAACTGCTCAATTTCTCCTTTCTTAATCAACACTTTGTAAAAAATTTCTGCAGCAGTCAAGCATACGTATGCTCTTTTTTTGAAATTAAGTGGTTGGTAAAACAATTCCTATCCAATTTGCGTTTGATAAATGATAATACAATACTGTATTGCCATTAACCTTTCCATTAAAGTACTTGTAGGTTACGTATGAACAGACTCCAATCTTTTTCCTTGAGTTTGACCATCTTCATACTTCATTGTTAACTCATTCAAACAAGTATTTCGATTAATAAATCATAAAAACCTTAAGATATGTTAACAATTTTCAATTCAAGTGCAACGTTCATGCACGTTAGGAAGCCTAATGCATTGTTATAGAGAACATTCAGGTCTATAAATAGACAGCACAGCCAATCTGTGGACGACAGATTTTTTTACTGATCGGAGGTGATTGTGTCTTTTAGGGGTCTATTTGATCGGTTCTTTACACAACCTTAAGTGGCTGTTTTACTATATTAAAATAACTCATGGACTTACTTTGAGACTATATGTCCCGAGTGAAGGCATGCATATTTTCATTGCCACCTTTTTTACCTGCTGAGGGTGACAAAATATTGTCCAAAGGCTTAATGTGTTGCTGTAAACCCTTCGTCTATTGAAAATTGGAACTGAAATACCATGTGTTTTAAGTAACCCATCTATTTCCCAATGATACTATGTTAATCAAACACGGAGACTATATATCACGTGATGTACAAGCACAACCTTAGTTCATATGCCATGTGTAACGTTCGTTTAACGTTTATGCAAATTAGCGACCTAATCATAATGCATTGTTGTAGAGAACATGCTAGTTAGTATACATATAGACAACACAACCGCTCAATGTACGACAGTGTTTTTCACTGATGGATGTGTTTGTGTCTTTGAGAGATTTATTTGCTCGGTTTGATACACATGTATTAAGGTGCTTGTTCACAGAAAAGAAAATTTGAATGAAAAGAAATGCCGTTGAAACAATACAGATTTAGCTATACACAATCGTCAATGAAATGATTATTCTTCAACGGAGTAAGAAATATAGAAAATCAGCCATGAAATGACTAATCTTTAAAGTGTATATTGGATAAAGATAATCTGCCATGAAATGACTATTCTTTAATGGGTATATTGGATATAGAAAATCAGCAATAAAATGACTATTCTTTAATGGGGTTATGGGATATACATAATTATCCATGAAATGACTATTCTTTAATGGGGTTATGGGATATAGATAATCTGCCATGAAATGTCTATTCTTTAATCAGGTTATATGATATAGAAAATCGGCAATGAAATGACTATTCTTTAATGGGGTTATGGGATATAGATAATCTGCCATAAAATTACTATTCTTTAATGGGGTTATTGGATATAGATAATCAGCCATGAAATGACTTATTTTTAATGGGGTTATGGGATATAGATATTCAGCCATTAAATGACTATACTTTGATGGGGTTATGGGATATACATAATTATCCATGAAATCACTATTCTTTAATGGGGTTATGGGATATACATAATTATCCATGAAATGACTATTCTTTAATGGGGTTATTGGATATAGATAATCTGCTATGAAATGACTATACTTTGATGGGATTATGGGATATACATAATTATCCATGAAATGACTATTCTTTAATGGGGTTATGGGATATAGATAATCTGCCATGAAATGACTATTCTTTAATGATGTTATGGGATATAGATAATCTGCCATGAAATGACTATTCTGTAATAGGGTTATGGATATACATAATTAGCCATGAAATGACTATTCTTTAATGGGTTATGGGATATAGATAATCTGCCATGAAATGACTATTCTTTAATGATGTTATGGGATATAGATAATCTGCCATGAAATGACTATTCTGTAATAGGGTTATGGGATATAGATAATCTGCCATGAAATTACTATTCTTTAATGGGGTTATGGGATATAGATAATCTGCCATGAAATGACTTTTCTGTAATGGGGTTATGGGATATAGATAATCTGTCATGAAATGACTATTCTTTAATGGGGTTATGGGATATAGATAATCTGCCATGCAATGACTATTCTTTGATAGGATTATGGGATATAGATAATCTGCCATGAAATGACTATTCTTTAATGATGTTATGGGATATAGATAATCTGCCATAAAATGAGCAATAAAGCACTTCATGGCAGATTGTCTTTTTCCCATACCACAATTATTGAAAAGGCAATGATTAATAGTTGTCTTTACTCCCTCTCTATGAAATTGACTTTGCAGTGGGTTATGTAACAGCTTTCCCGAATCCATCAGTACTAGGCTAGGGCTCTTAAGATCACTCCCATCGGTCGGTGGGGCATGAACCTACGACGTCCTTTCTTTAATGGGGATACTGGATATGGAAAATCATCAATGATGAGCCTATTCTATGATATATATAGATAGCCTGCAATGCACATTCCATAATTTGGATTTGTGATATAAGTTATTTATCATAACAAGCCTTTCCTATAATGTATATACATGATTTACATTGTAAATAATGTCCAAGGAAAATCATATTCTGTAATGGTGCATTGAGACTAGATAACCTGCAAAGGTATGCCTGTTTTTATATGGGGGATATGGGATAAAGATACATTCACATTTTAGTTTTACCTTACAATGATTTCAAATATCTTAAAGAAAATAAGATTTGTTCATCTTATAGATTGGGATCTACTGTAGCTTTCAATCTGAACCAATCAACAGTTTCATTATAGGAGAAAGATGTACTGGAAAAAATATTGGTCAAGCCAAGGTCTTGGTCTGGTAACCAGTATATCGAAACAAGAGGGCCATATTTGCCCTAGAACCAATCACCTGAGATTACCACCTATTTGAAGAATAGTTAGAAACATTGCTTTTAACTTTTACACAGAGTTTGTTGTGCCTCTATGCATAGACCTATTTTTCATTCCAATTTTACAAGTTTGACACTGTATGCATGATGTAGGACATTAAAATGGTACATAATTCTTACAATGTGGAAACTGAATATTTTACTTTTACAGATTGTGTATGTACAAAGATCAGCCCGTACTTTTGTCCAGTATAACTTTAAAAAGAGCCCCCTAAAGAACATTCCTGAGAAATTATTTTAAATTCTGACCAGTGGTTTCAGACAAGAAGATCTTTTTAAAATTGCAGAAATTCCCATTTTTTCATGCCACGGCAACCAATGTTCTGCATGGAATCAATTTCTCTGAACAACTTTTGAAGAGCATCACACAACGGAAATTTCTGTGGTTGTGAATGGCCCAATGGTTTAAAAGGAGAAGATGTTTAAAGAAATTGTTGACGACGCACGACGGACATTGGGCAATCACAAAAACTCACCTTGAGCACTTTGTGCTCAGGTGAGCTAAAAATGGACCTTCTACAAGCCAAGCTGTTTTGACCTGTTGGGATATAATGAAGGGAAAAAACCAGGATAAATTATAATATCCATTATTTATTTATTATTTTTGCTGTTGTATTCATAAATTCACCAGTATGATATAATAATATTACAGAAAAACCATTTACAATCAACCAGAGCCAGCCATAGTTTCAAACTGTTTATTTTACAAAATGGACAATCAGATTGCACAATGAGAACGATCTACCTACACATGGTTAATTTTCTAAGAATTGTTCATGTCTGCCCTCGAAATTATTGTATTTCTAATCCATGCCCGAGAACTTATTGCTTATAAATCAATCAAAACGTTCACTCCAATTAACCAATTACATCATATCAAGGGTTCAATGCAAGTGTATAGTAAGTACTTCACAACATAAAGCATTTGCTATAGTCTTGCACTGATCCCTTGATATATACTCATTCTAATACATCTGCAGCAGAATATTGAAAATATTGTTGCAACAAAAGCAAAATAAAGCTAGAAAGGTGCAATTCACACTTTCATCCATTACCAAACAATAACATAAGTTGACCAGTTTGGTGCAGACAACATTGGAAAACAGTGTGGGAAAAGGAGAAATCACTCATAACAAACAATTTCTCCTTTCTCCACAATCTTTTCTGCCATATCAGAGGATCATTTTTTTAATTTGATTTTGAAATTTCGTCTGCAAACTCTTTCAAATTTGGAACAGAGGAACAGTTGATGTTGGTAAAGGGTTAAGCACTGTGATTTCTAAAACGTCTGCAGCAGAAGTGTCAAGATGAGGTCATATGAAGAAAAGGGATAAAGGTAGAATACCAATAACACTAATTTTTAAACTAATTCTTTCGTCAGATTACTATGTTCTTTCTCTGTAAACATCGGTCGTTGCCAGAACTATTCAGTGTAAAACGAAGAGTTCCGGCCCCAACCAATGTATATCAAGAATGACCGAAGTAATGTGACAGAAAGAAACAATTTCATAATGGCGGATCCTTGGTTTTCTACCTTGATGGATTTCAGGATGCATGCAGTGTTTTATATCCTCGTATTGCGCAATCTGACCACCACCAAAACGCATCACTAAGAAGCACCACTTATCAATCTTAACCATTTCCATTTTCGAAGATTTTTGTAATTGAAGACAATAAAACAAAATATCGGAGTGACAAAAATTTTCAAAGAAAAGTATGAAATTTGCTGGGCATTTAAAGTACTATGATGAAATAAGAATTTGCTTAAAAGAAACAAAGTCACATCTAAATATACTATTTTTACGTCTTTAATACAAATAATTTCAAAAACATATTTGTGACATTTCAATATAAGAGGTTTTTCTAAAGTGAGAAAATTCCCTACAATAATTGTTTTAGTATGTATTGACCAATCATGCATTTTAGTGCTTTCTTTTCCTTATTCAATTTCTTTTGCTAATTGATGTCTATTACAAATAAATCCGAACAAGGAAAGACTAAAAAGATGTTTTCATAAACAAAGAACTTGAAAACTGGTTACAAAAGAAACTAAATGATGAAAGGCATGATAAAAAAAAATGTGTATAGTTAAAATTGACAGCATAGTTTTACTGAATTCCTATCAATTTATAACTTTTGTGATAGTGCACTAAAAACCAAACACAGACGTTAAGATAAGTGGTGTTTCTACATGGCTTACCCATTTCCTTCCCAATCTCTATTTTGTTTGTACTCATTTGATTTGTCTTCCCAAGACAACTCAAAAGCTCACAAAATAAGATTTATTTGATAATCATTCATGTCTTAACAACAGACAACTCAAGAATCCATTTTGGAAAAAGTAGAATTAACACATTACCACCTAAGTTGATCTAATGCCACCTTTTTTCATCTTGCAGTGGACGATTTTCAAAATGAATTTTTGCAAAGGGGAAATTGCTTGTCACAAGCAATTTCTCCTTTAGCCACAATGCTTTTTAAATCCATTCACATATCACAACAACAGAACTGAAAGGTTGTTCCAAAGTTTTTTGAAAGTCGTCTGCTTCAAGTAAAAAAAATGTTGTCTGCAGGTGGTAAGAATTAACTAATAACAAGAAACATCATCCTGTTCAAGAGAAATTTCATTATTAAACATATCTCCCACTGAATGTATGTTTACTCTTTTTGTTGCAATAATGTCTAACCTTTATTGTAAAGCAAATGCTTTTTATCCCTTTTAATCATTCATTAAATACCTCTGCTGTTGCTTTAAAGTTGGTCAAGTTACAAAATGACATTAGAAGGAAACAGGTAAAATAAGAAATTCATCAGTCTTATTATCAAGAAATCTTGCGAAACAAAATTTCCCCATTTTCAATGTTTTTCATAAATAATAAAATAACAAAGATATTTCATTCAAGCAGCAATGAAACTAGAATACAACAAAATCCCAGCACACAATTTTAAAGCATGAATTGAACTGCTAAAAGCATGAGTCTAGCCAATTTCTTTAAACAAAATGGATGGAGTCACTTAACCCTGTCTTGCTTTTTCCATAATCATTGCAGTAAATAGCTATAAAAAAGGTTTAAGACAAAGGGAGAAATTGCTTCATAAAACTTATTTCCCCGTTTGTCAAAATGATTTCTCAGAACCCCTGCTGAATAAGTATAAAGTATGTTTAGGTTTAGGAAAGATTTTCCAACCATAATCAAAATATTCCCATCTTTGTATAGGACGTAAACCCTTAACCAAATGCCAAATTTTTGACTGTCCCAAATTCAAATAGTTTGCAGACGACATGTCATAATGTGATCAAATTGAGAAATGATCTTCTGATAAGGAAAAAAACAATATGGGAAAAGGAGAAATTGCTTGTTAAGAGCAATTTCTCCTTTTCCCACAATGTTTTCTAGAGTCGTCTGCAACAAACTGGTCAAATGTCTGCATTGTTTGGTAATGGGTTAAGTAGGTTACAAGGCACAGTTACAAATCTAGTATAAAATAATTATATAAATCACAACACTTCATTGTCTATTTTGTTGATATGAGGGTTTAATGTAGTATCAACAATATTTCAGTTATCTTATGGCTCTCCTGGATCCACCAGTACTAGACCGAGCTCTGAAGCAGCTAGCCAAAAGGCCACTCTTTTGTAACCAGAGGTACCAGTTGGGCTCAAACCCAGGACCCCCATGTTCATAGTTTCCCACCTCATTACTAGCTCCTGCAGGGCCCTTTCACAACACTTTATATTTACCTAATGCCTCATATATAATCTTACCACATCCTCAGCATAATGTTAATGAAACAATGAAGACAAACAAATATAACTTGAAATAAGCAATATCTATTTTTGTCAGAATTGTTTCTTACAATTGCCACAAAGGAAACATTGTTCTAATATTTCCTACATAATATCCTCTGGTGATGTTTTTAATTTGAATGAATGAATGGTGTTTAACCCTTTCCCAGACAATAACGACATTTAACAACTTTGTTGCAGACGACTTTAGAAATTATTGTAGAAATGGAGAAATTGCTAGTAACGAGCAATTTCTCCTTTTCCCACAATGTTTTCTGCCCTATTAGAAGATTATTTTCCAATTTCATCACATTTTGAAATGTCGTCTGCAAACTCTTTCAATTTGGGACAGTCAGAAATTTGTTGTTTGGGAAAGGGTTAAAGCTGCATTGACAGCTAGTGTCATTTAGAGCATGCTTTTTATTTGAACATATTAAATCATAAAATCACATTGCGTGGGAATGGGTTATGGGAATTGTGACAAGCCTAAATAGAAAGCAACAACGGATTGAACATTTCTTTGTTATGTTGGGTAGGTTTGATCGAGGTTTGCAGCATGAAAAGGAGCAAGAGACACATACAGTAAAAGAAATGAAGCAGGACAAACAAAAAGGATTGAAATTCGGTTACAGCATTTTCCAACAGCTAAATAGCCATATCACCAGTTTTATTACAATCAGACTACAGAATAATGTGTTTATATTTTACCATTGTTTTCCACAACCCTCATCTCTATCAAATTTGCAGCAGGAAAATCTAAATGTCTATTTGTAAGCCGAGTAAAACGTAAAACATAAAAACAACATAAAAAGCAAGAGCACTTAAAAACAAAACAAAAATAGTTGACAACATGAATAACTTAATCTTACAATATTTCAACTAATCAAACAGTTACTTTGTGTTCACAAAAGTTTTCTCATTTTTACATAGAAAAACGTCTGTCTTGTAATAAGCAACCATAGCTAAAGACAGAGATAACTTGCTGCTTAATATTTGTCCAAGGTCATGTAGAAATCTCAAGTGGGAGAGTTTTGCATGACCTTGGGCCTCTTATCTATATTTTACAACCTTTCATGACCTGTTCTAAGAGTTATTGCCTAGTATGAGTAATTGTTACAATAAGCGTATAAATTAAGAGTTTGTCAATCATTTCAATCACACATGACAAGTTGAACAGCGATATAAGTGACAGGGTATGCACTATATTATATCAAAATGAGCTTCAATGTCTGCCAAATGGAAAACTCTTGATGTATACTAAACTGCAAGAGTTAAAAAAAAAAACTTAAAACTGCTCACTATACTTTTCCAAAATAATTTCTGATTAAAGTACAATCCGCAGGCATCTGCAAAGTCATTCAATTTCAAAAGATAAAAATGAATTGTTTCAAAAAGTAAAATGAATATATGGAGTTATAGATTAAGAGAATGTATTTTTTTCCTGATATAGGGCATTATAACTACATATGTTTAACTTGGTTTAGATGCATATATACAAAATATGTAATACTTTTTAAAAATATTTAAAATGTATAATTTATACTCAATGATAGAATTGCATACATGGTAATAAATACTACGGGTATTTTGATTGGTTAAAATCTATGAACTCTCATCCAATCATATTCATCTATCCACAAATGTTACAATTTTACATCAATGTAGAAATTTGTTCATATTTCTTTTAGGTGTTATAATGGTTTACATTTTAACCTTAAATAAAAATGATCCGGTCTATATTTATAAGAACATCTTAAATTCATCACTTCATTTCAAACAAAGCTTTATCAAGATATCAGCAGGAGGTACATAAAAAGAATAAGATAGGAAACAGGATTTACCACATACAACATATGACCTCACTTTAATGTACCTGAGTGAGAAAATGCAAGAAACCATTGAGACAATAGAAGGGATCACTAAAAACAAGCAACTTCTCCTTTTGTCACAGTGTTTACATGCAGATGGAGAAAGAAAATGCAGTTTGTTTCCATACTACAAAATTGTTGTCTGTTTTTGCTTTAAATTTGGACCAGTCAAACAATCAGATAAAAACAAAATTTCTGTCTAAATGGCAAACTACTTAACCAATACATCTATATCAAGGGTTCAATGCAAGACTATGGTAAGTGATTCATGTGTATGTATAGTCTTGCATTGAACCCTTGATATTTTTTCACTAAATTTGAGTGTACCAATGGCAACACTTTGTAATATAGGGAATGGTTTTGTGTTATTATCATAAAAATGTCCAAAAGAAACATGACTTATTGTTGGCTGCTGTCCATTCGGCTAAAAAGGCGGATTCGTCGAGCAGAACTCGTGGCACTGTTAATGACTTCCATCCATCTACAAATAAACAAACATGTATAACAATTAACCCATTAATGTGTAAGAAATGAGGGAATTAAGGAGAAAAGAGTGCAGTATAAGAGAGGAGATATCAGGAACACTGATTTTCACTCTAACCACTTTTATATCATTGAAATAAAGTTGAAAAAAAGGAAAAAACATGCTTTTGAATGTGCTTGTTCAACGTTGTAAGCAAATTTGAATGTCAAAATAAAATGCTGTTGAAACAATACACTTATTGTATTGTTGTTTGGTATACAATTAAATGAATCAATTGAAAGCATAATTATTTCAGGAAGTGTTAATCTATCTAAGTACGTACATGCCCTTTTGGATTAATATATTTTCCAAAGTCTATTGACGTATTCCAGGGTTCCAGAGAAAGGCATGTAAATTTTTCATCATTATGAGCACTCACCTTTCGAAGGTGTATTCACTTTCAGCTCTAAAGAAATACACATGGTTTTTAAACTGTAACTTGAACACATAGTCTTTGTGGATATTATCTTCATCTTCGGGCTGAGTAACAGCATATCCTAGCAATGGCAAACTTGCAAGTGGATAATCATCCTAGAAAAGAGAGTGTAATAATTTTCATAGTTTAAAAAACAGTATTAACTTACTTATATGAGCTAAATTTAAATGTGAAAATCTAAGTATCTCAGGTTTGCTATTGTCAAGGAAGGCTCAAGCCTGAAAATCATTACTTGAAGCTTGAATTTAAAAATATTCAATACAAGCAAAGAAGGAAAATTTAAAAACGTAAAGCCTGAAATCAGGACCAGGACTGATAAGTAGCAAGCCTGCTTTCTTTTAACAAAATAATGAAGATAGACAGATTTTCTGTTATGGTGTGAAAATGGTAACAATCCCAAGACACAAAAGGCATCATTCATTTATCAAGATTCAACTATTCATCATGGCAACTATAGCCATACAAACAAGCATGCATTAAAGTGCCTATCACACAGAATGTGTTTTGTGAGTTATAAATATAAAAAAGATGATTTAAACAAACCTCATCACTAAATAAATAACCATTTTCAATATTTATGCTTTAAAAAAACTGCAAGTCTCTGTTTTCATAGAAAGACTGAAATAATTGAAACCAGCATTAGAGACTTCAGTGCTTTAGTAGATGAATCTGGATTGATATGTAGTAATGGGCTGATCTCGGATGCGCCTTGCTATCGTCATTTCATGCCTAGAAGACATCTCATTAAGAAAGATTAAAATCTCAATCTGTGAGATAGTCAGTCAACGTTAAACACAAATAATTATAAAATATATTTACCTGATATGTTTTGTAGAAATAAAGACAAAAGTTGGTAAACACCACCCAAAGCTTTTGCCAGCCATTACTGTTCTTGAACTTCCGTAACAAGTAACCGCTCAACTGGTTCTAAAATAACAAACAAGAACTAAATAACTTGTAACAACATGTCCCTTCTTAGAGTTGGATAAAATCATGGTAAGGGAAAACTTTGATTTTTTTCAAAAGAGGAAGTCTTTAAGCTGACTTTATAAATTCTGATAGTTCTACCATACTTAAACTTACCAAAATAAAACTGAAATACTATTGACTGGATGTTAAGTATTTTTGCTTGTTTATGTGGTGTTTAAAGCTGTGTCAACAGTTTTCAAGTTATCTTTTGACTTTCATAAATTTACCAGTACTAGGCAGAGCTTGGCAGTATCTTGCCCAAGGACACTCAAAACAAAGATTCTAGTGTAGCTGGTGAGGATTAAACCCTCTGATCTACTGTATCTTACTTTAACCCTTATAGTGCTAGAACCAACCTCATGCTTATCTATACAGGTTAGATCCATGCCAGCCCCCAAGTTAATTGGTGACTGGTCTGTGATCTAACCTGTTTGCTACTCTGAATATTTTTCCTTGTCAAACATTTTTAAAAAAAAGTTGACAAAAGAATCCATTTTTAAGAAAACTACCCAGCATCCTAAGGGTTAGTAGCCATCTCTTATAGTCTTGTTAACAGACATTCTAACATGGTTGTGATTGCTTGTTGTTAAAATTGATGAATTTAAGATGTATAACATCAAAGGGAGAAAAAATAAGAGTTACCAGCCTTCCCACAATCTTGTTTACTGACAGAAATATTCTGATGCCAAAAGACGTGCAATGTTGCTTTCTGTCAACGGAAAAAAACCCAAAACAAAACTAACAACAAATCTCATTGAATGGAGAAATATGTATTACCTTTACAGCTTTTTCATGATCTCGTTTACTGACAGACGTATTGCGGTGCCAGCAGACGTGCATGGTTGTGTTTGCTCGATGTTGAATTTGTTTGTCTGGTGAAGGCGGGTCCGTACCATCGGTGTTCTGTACATTCTCACTGGAACCTGTAAATGTAACGTATAAATTAAGGGTTGATGGTAAGACAACAACAAAAGGGGAGAGCTTACTGTATGAAAATGACATCAAAATACATTGAAATCTGAATAGTTGATTCACAATGAATCTAAATTGCTTTAACCCATTACCAAACAAAAACAACATTTGACCAGTTTGTTGCGGATGCCTTTGGAAAACATCTCTTGACAATATTTCTCATTTTCCCACAATGTTTTCTGCCCTATCATTATTTTTCAATTTCATCACCTTTTGAAATGTGGACTGCACACTCTTTAAATTTGGGACAGTCGAAAATTTAATATTTGATAAAGGGTTAATCTATAATGACAATGAAACACATAAGAATTGAATAATTAATTTATAATGAATCCTTATAACAAAAAGAAAATTTCCTATCAATGAGGAATGAGGAAAATGTGTTTTTTACCCTTATAACAAATGCTTGTTAACTTATTTCTAACAACCTATTCAGCTGAATCAGATTTTGAGCCTGATTTAACTTCAACTGATTTTAAATTAAAATCAAACTATTGCGACAAATTGAAGTTTTGATGCAGTGTTGGAAAAGCAATTTCTCTTCTGATTTATGTTGCAATTGTTTTGTTTTTTAAAAACTTAATCCAAAAAAGGGTTTAAAATGACAAAGTTTTAAGATAAAATGTGAGTCTAACTTACTTGCACTTGATTTAAGACTAGCATATTTTAATTTGTCCTCACTCCTTGTTTTAGCCTGCATCACAGATTCATTCAAGTCTTCTATCCATTTGTCCTTCTCCTCTTGCGTGCTACAAATAAAGATTATGCTTGAAGTATTTTGGTATGACTTTCAGTAAACAAATATACAGCTTATTCCAACACCATTCTAAAGTCATAAAAAACGTGAAGTTACCATTCTTTACTAGAAACAAAATCTAAATTATCTCCCTTTGACAAAATCATTGAGCTGTTTGCTCTTTTATTTAAGCACTCATCTTAAAGCCAAATGAAGCGATCCACATGGTTTCATAACTGACCTAGGTTCAGTCCAACACCAGACAATATAAAAAAAAAAATGACAGAAAACACTTTTTTCATAGAAATGTACAGAAATTGTTGTGAGAAAAGAATCAATTTCTCATTAATTATCTTGTCACAATGGTTTTAAAAGCATTCTGAATCAGAATAAGGTTTTACAGAGTAACACGTTAAATGAATTAACAGATTACAGTAACTGTTGCAGATTAAATAGGGACATACAAAAATGATGGTTAAAGTCACGTTTAACAACAAATTATCTTATATCATCTACAATACTTAAAAAGAAGTTTGGCACTACCACTCTAACAAATGATATAATCTTACCTAGCTGCCACTAAAATACATTTATTCCCTCCATATATGGCAAAACTATTGGCAATGGCCATCTTGGCATGATCGGATTCCTCAATCTGAAATTAACAAAGAACAAATATGTGTGACATATATATAATGTCATTATTGTTACTTATTTCTTTCTTTTTTTTTAAGTCTTTTCTTTCCAAAACAATGCGATAGGAGCTTGAGCTTGAAAATACCATCAAGAAATGATATTTATTCAGGCTTTCAAGTTGAAAAAATAATGAGAACAAAAATTCGATAAAGGTTCAAGTTGACAGGTTCGACATATTGAAAACCTGAGTATTGAACAACATGTATACTAATTTAATCTACACTATAACAGACAGCTTTTAACATTTCTATCAATATCTAAAAAAGTCTTTGATTTTATTGATGGATAATGAAAAATAGCCTAACCCATTACCAAACAATAATTACATTTGACCAGCTTGTTGCAGAAAACTCCGAAAATAATTGTGCGAGAAGGAAAATATTTTTGCACTTTCAGAAGATTAATTTTCAATTTCATTCCATTTTGAAATATCGTCAGCAAACTCTTTCAACTTGGGACAGTCGAAAATTTTGCGTTTGGTAAAGGGTTAAAAGACAAATTCCATCATATTTTGAACAATAAGATGTATCGTTAACGAGGAATACAATTCAATTCTTCTTTATATCAATAGGCATCTGGTTTGATGAAAAAGAGCAAAAGTAGAGCCAATCTGAACACATCGGGTTTATCCAATAGAAAACACCTCTGAAATAATAGGGATGACGCCATATTGTTTCCCGCGAGAATGACGTCACTTTCTTTCGTTTCTAAAAATAGATCTTGAATGTAAAATCCAAAAAGTCGTTAAACTTGATTGAGGAAACAAGCATACATGTCACAACAACAAGTTCGCCATTTGGTATGAGTTACTGATCAAAAGTGATTAAAAAGGATGTCCAACACTTCCATACACATTGAACTACTTAACATGCACGCTTAGAAAAGGTGTGCATTGGCGGATGCCGATTTACCCGAAAAATTGTAACCCTACACTTATATCCGAGGTGTATTTCACAGCTCACGGAAATACCCGAGTAGTTCCGATTGAAGTAGAGCCTCATTAATTAACAACCCGGCTTAATAACAGATGACCTAAGAAAGTTTCAAGAAATACATTAGAAACATATCTAAGCCAAAGTGAAATATTATGAATTACTTATGAAAGAAAATGTAGCAAGAATACCTCCTGATAAATGCTTTTTACACTTAGCTCATTATCCATATGTTTGAATTTTTGGTGTGTTGTCAAAGTTCAAAGAAACAGCTGATGATAAAGTTTGAAAAATCAACTACATTTTCTTCATATCATTTGGTAGAATCCATTTTGAGAAACTGATAAAATGCTTATCAGGAGAAATTGATCCCTTTGTTTCAGTGGTTTCTAAAGACATCTGCAGCAGATACCTTAAGGTGAGGTATAATAGAGTATGTGTTTAAGTCAGAGTTACTCCCCTTTGTGAACAATCTAGAAATACTTACAATCATCCCCCGTAGAGGGACCTGGCCGTGAACTTTGAACTGTAGCAAGGGTGTGGCAGTTCGACTTGTGTAAATCAACATGTCCGAAAACTGAAATACAACAATATTTATTCATTTACTTATTTATAAAGGGTTTTACATCATGTCAACATTATTTCAGCTATGTTGCTATGCTAGATTAATGATGGAGGAAGACCCCATACTCAACTGCCCCTAAGGGCTGGTCAAGTCAGGTAGAACCATCAGCACTCAGTAAATCAGTTGGGAGACTGCCTCTCATAAGAATCCAAATGCTGTAGCCCTGATTTGAACCCAGGCAGAAAGAGGCTATGTGATTTCATGTTCTGTATTTTAACCACTAGGCCCCTGTAACATTACAATAAAAACTTTTAATTTTACAAACCAATAAATGCGAAAACCAGCAGATGACAAGTTAATCAATTCTCTTAAGTAGAATGTGTGACGATCCAAATTGAAGACCATAACAGACAAAAAAAAAAAATCATAAAAAATATCAAAGGCCTGAAAGGCCAGACTGCGTCGCAGTGGAATTGTATTCCTTAGTCTGAAGGACTGTTTGTGTGTTTGAATTTAAAAAAATATCTAGAAGATAAAATGCAGATAAACCATACAACTCTGTTGTATATCTTATTTATTAAAGAAAGAACAACTGTAAATATAAACAATGTGCAAATGCATTTAAATGTATTCTATGAAAAACGTAATAAAAAATAAGTAAGAAATTAACTACAGTATTAAGTTTTTGTACGATGAGACATAACAAGAGACCCATGAAGTCCTGAAATACTGACTAAATTTTCAATGATATTGACAATCTGATAAAAGTTGGTAAAGATTTCAAGAACATAATTCAACTCTTTACGTCCATCCCCATCTCTTGCATGTGAATCAAAAATGAAAAAAAATCTAAATGATAACAAATTGCTTTTGCATTTCCCTTACATATAAATATGCTGTACTGAAATTCTTCTTGATTGGCAGGCAATCCAACTCCTATAGCCATCTCAAGTTTAACAAGGGGGTAATTGTCTGTGTAATTCGGGTTCATTGCACCACTGTACGTTTTCTTTACTTTGCATACAAAATACTCACTAGACAAACAAATGTAGGGAGGCAAGTCATGTACTTCAAGAAACTCAACTGAATTGTTGTTATATTTTCTTATATCAATATACAAATCATCTCCTGCAATCAAAACTTGATCCAAATCATAATTCCTCCAAGAAAACTTATCAAATGGATGTGTAAAAAGTATGGAACACACTGCTTACCTCTTGACAACACACTAAACATCTCATTACCCTGGTGGATGTTTCCCTAAATAGGAAATTCATTCAACATTTTGTTAATCTGACTTTCTGGCCCAGGATTCGTTTCGACATCACCACATATCATCAAAAGTAACATAATAAGTAAGAGGTTTCTGTTAGCATCGGAAATTCGAAATCTTGAACAATGCCGCTCAGCATGCGCAAACACTAAACGCCCCGGCAAGTGAATAGATAAAACAACATGTCTCTGGATGTAAACATTGAACGTTTGGAAGCGATCATGTAATTTTCCAGACATGAAACCGTATCTCAACTCTAGGACCAAATAGTTGTATCGACTCTAGTATGTTCTCCAGAAATAAAAACAATATACTCCAAGATAACTCCAGACAGTGTGCAGTGCTCACAATTACTTATTACAACGTAAATTCCCCACAAAAAGGCCCCGACAGGAGTATATATATGTAAACCAAAGCGAGTGTGTTTGGCCCCGGCAAGAGTATATATAAAGCGAGTGTGTATTGAATGCAAAATAAGTCCACAGCAATTATGTAAACATCGAACGTTCGAACTTAATCTTCAAGCGATCAAACCATGGATCATATGATTTTTCCTGACAAGGCAACCCAATGCTAGAATCAAATATTTGTACCCAATTCCATCGAGAATACCTAAAAAGAATAAACAAACGTTTGAATTCGCCTCTGCGGTTCAACGTGGAAAGTAGTTCTTTGGTATACATGCGCGAGCGCGGGAGTATTCTCCCGCCAAAATTCGCGGAGAACTACTTGATCTTTCCCGCCGAAATTCGCGTAGGGTTAGTTTTAGCTGAGTGATCAGCCCCTGAAGGACAAAGAACGATTCAGATCGATGACTATAAGCAGTCGCGCATACGCGACGCTTAAAAAAAAAATCATTGTGATGAAACATCAAATTGCAAAATTAGAACAATATAGATTATCCTTGTAATTGCTTATAAAGCCTACAGGTGTAATTGTATCAACTCTTTTTTAATACAAACCATAACTGTATACCAATACAATTATTTAAAGGACTTACTAAGAAAAACATTCTTTGCTGATAACCTTTCCTTGAAAACTTCTGCAGGCAGCCTTCTCGAACAAACTCCTGAAATTATAAAAAATGTCACAATTTGATCATACCTTATATCGAGGGTTCAATGCAGGACTATGGTAAGTGCTTCATAAACATGAAGCACTTACTATAGTATTGCGTTGAACCATCGATATGTATATAACAATAATTAACTCTGAACAGATCATGATTACAAAAAAGTACTTTTGTTGTAGAGGAACAATTAAGAATTGAACAATGGAATGATCCCCAGGACCAAATAATGGAGAATAACGAGGGTTCAGCGCAATACTATAATAAGTGCTTCACATTTGTGAAGCACTTGCTATAGTCTTGCATCAAACCCTCGATAAGTTCTTGAATACAAGTTTAACTCATCTACATCAAAATTCTCTAAGGCATTATCCTTTTTTTTTTGTACAGAATTTGAGACAATGAGGACAGTAACAAGGTGCAAAAAGGCTTTTAGAAGGTAAAATTGATGAAGCTTATTTACAAGTATGGGTAGCTATAAGATGAGGTCAGTGAAGAACTGCTGGGGAAAATTTGGTTAAACCTCATTGACCAATGAAATTGGATGCAAAAGTCTCACTCCGAGTATGTGTCTATCATATGGCTTTTTCATACATGTGCCCCTGTTTTCTTAATTCATTTTGCTTTTTTGTAAGTTTCAATAGATCTTGAATGTTAAAAAAGTTGTTAATTTGTTGGCCAAACAATTTGTGAAAATGGGACTTAAAACATCAACCATAAATTAAGCAGGTGTTATAAAGTCATGATCATTAAGTGTTTTGCTTTGTTTAAACATATAGTTTTATAATATATAACTCAATTTACCTAGTGTAACAGTTTTGTGGGCGACATTCAGGCTTAAAGACTTACCCTGTCAGGGTGTACTAGGCTATCCAGTCCAACCAAATCTCGCTGAAGTTCCATCAATTTCTGTAAGTTCTCCATCAGCCTCCTCTGACTGCGGAAAGTCTCGGTCAACTCTGACAACTTGGTTAGGGTGGCTGTAGGCAAGTAAATAGGGAGTGAATCAACTAACTACAAAATTCATCATTAACCAATAGAATGCTGGGTAATTTTCAAAAGATAGATTTGTGTATCGTCTGCTTTCAAAAACCTTAAATATTTCCTTAATTTTTATGTGGAATTTTTTTAGAGTAGCAAACAGGTTAGATCACAGGCAAGCTGCCAATTTACTAGCAGTGCCCGACTTTTAATGATGGAATAAGACCCCATACTCAATTTCCCATAAGGGCTGGTCAAGCCAGGTAGAAAGAAAGGCATTCTTTAGTCAGTCAGGAGACTACCTCTTGTGTAAATAATATCACCGGAAATAGAACCTACGTGTAGAGGAGCACGCCTTGATGAATTTGTTCAAGAAAGGTGAATGAATGAAAACAGAATATAAAGAAATTAATACATAAAGCTCTTACCTTTACAGTCCATATAATCTGGGTGGGATTTTGCATAATGAACTGTCAGTCCTGTAAAACAAAAAATATAAATTAACCTATAACGAAACAATAACGGCATTTGACCAATTTGTTGCAGATGACACTGGAAAACTTTGTGGGAAAAGGAGAAATTGCAGTTTCTCCTTTTTCCACAATGTTTTCTGCTCTATCAGAAGATTATTTTTCAATTTCAACACATTTTGAAATGTCGTCTGCAAACTCTTTCAATATGGGCAGTCAAAAATTTGGTGATTGGTAAAGGGTAAACTCCTTTTCCCATAATACATAATTAAGTCACATCTGATGTTGAAACCTCAGTTACAAAGATTGATTGATGAGTTATGGGGAAATGGTGTTTTAAGGCACATCAACAGCTAAGGTCTTTCAGCCAGACTTATGATGATGTGGATAAATGTAAATTGAACCATTTACAGGCTATACTATATTAGAAAAAATAAGAAATAAAATACAAATAACTTACTCTCCAAGAGCAGTTTATAATGTAGGAGCCGCTGGCCTGGTTTCAGCAAGAAGGTATTCAGGGGTAGATAACACACTTTCTGGGCCTCAAAATCTTTGTAGATCATTTCAAACTCCTTGTTGGACTTCTGGGCCTTTTCCAGGTCCATCAAAAGGTCGTCCTGTTTCTCAAGGTAGTTCATGTAAGGCTGGAAGAGATTATAACTAGATTACAGCACATAGAATATCATCATATTAATTTGCTTTTAAATAGCATCACCTGTTGAATTTACAAGAAATACTACAGAAAATAAATCCAAGTAAATCAAATGCAATCAAACCTAAGTAGTCTCTTTATATAATAACCAAACAGACACCATTACTCATTACCAAACAATAACGACATTTGACCATTTTGTTGCAGATGACTCTGGAATTTCTCCTCTTCCCACAATGTTTCCTGCCCTATCAGAAGACTATTTTTCAATTTCATCACATTTTTGAATTGTTGTCTGCAAACTCTTTCAATTTGAGACAGTCCAACATTTTGTGTCTGGTAAGGGGTTAACCATAATCAAAGTACTTACCCCAAGGGAGGTGAGAAATGAGTTGACCATCAAGTCCCCGATACGTTGATAGTCTCCATTAAGGTGGGCATTTGATTTCCCCTCCCACAGGGAGAGTCTCTGCTCAAGCTCCTTCAAGAATCCACAATGGAACTGATAGATAGGTTCCATATACTTAAATATGTCGAGTAGATA
Source organism: Cerastoderma edule (assembly GCA_947846245.1). Taxonomy (NCBI): domain Eukaryota; kingdom Metazoa; phylum Mollusca; class Bivalvia; order Cardiida; family Cardiidae; genus Cerastoderma; species Cerastoderma edule. The sequence continues at coordinate 12,821,135 of OX401419.1, forward strand.
GTCGGGTAACAGCTCATCTCCGCTTACCATGTTCTTAAACCACTGGAAATAGGTACAAGATAGGAAATAATTGAAAATAGGTACAAAATAGGTAATAATTCATGTTAAGTATTAATCTGGTAATTAATGGACCTATACCAAGTACTTAATCATGTTCAGAAGATAGTTTGGCAACAGCTCATTTTCCACTGATCATGTTCTTAAACCACTTAAAAAAGGTACACGATAGGAAATAATTAGAAATCTGTACAAAATATTAATCTGGTACATAATGGACCTATGACATTGTTACATTGGGCAAGGCACTTAACTATGTCTAGTAGATAGTCCGGTAACAGCTAATCTCCGCTTACCATGTTCTTAAACCACTGGAAATCGGTCTGAGATAGGAAATTATTGAAAATAGATACACAATAGTAATTAATTGGAAATAGGTACAAAATAGGAAAAAAAATATGTTTAGCATTAATCTGGTACTTAATGGACCTATGAGATTGTTACATTGGGTCTATGTATTCAAATACATGTATGTCAAATAGATAGTCCGGCACTGTGTCCCCCAAAACCATGTTCTTAAATCACTTGAAATAGGTACAAGATAGGATATAATTGGAAATAAGTATAAAATACATGTAGGTAATAATTTATGTTTAGTATTAGTCTGGTTCTTTATGGCAACATGAGGTTAATACATTGGGTCTATGTATTTAAATATGTCCAGAAGATAGTCTGGCAACAGCTCATCTCTACTAACCATGTTCTTTAACCACTGAAAATTGTCGCAAAACAGGAAATGATTTTCATTAAGTATTAATCTAGAACTAAACTAATCTCAGTATTGAAATAAGGGGGAAGGTTGCATTGAACTTGCGCTAATTCTTAGCATAATGTGTTGAGTGAACACTACCTATGTTCTTAAATGACAGGAAATAGCCACAAAATAGGAAACTGTAAATCTATGATTAATCTTGTAAACATGGATATTTGAGATTGGTACATTGAGTCCATGTACTATGTTATGTTCATTTAGAAGCCTAGCAAAAGGTCCTTTCAGTGCAACACTATAGTAAGAATTTCATAATCATGAAGCACTAACTATAGTATTGCGCTGAAACCTCGAATAGCTCATCCCTGCTTGCCATGTACTTAAACCATTGGGAATAGGAAATAAAAAATAGGGAATAGCTCATAATCAAAATTGATATAGTATATCAGAATCTGTGTGTTTGGCAATTTGGTCTTTATACTAATACAGTGTACTTGTTTATCTATGGCAAGAATTGAGAAAAAGGTTAAGTCATATTTTAACCAAAATTGTGTTCCAAATCCACCTTAAACTTGATTGATTTTGTCTAGAAAAGAAACATGAAGAATTGTAATGATGGCTCACCACTGTAATGACTTCTAAATCCTTCTTGTACGTCCTCTCAGTCATCAGAAGCTCTTTGGAGATATAGTACGCTTTATCTACGGGGTAGCGCTGTAAAAATATGTATACAACACATGAATAATGTCATTGTTAGGTTTTGTGAACTTTATGATATTTCCATCGTAGAGCAAAGTCTGGTTCATTACTGATGGAGAAAGACCAAATCTTTATAAGCATCAACATTTCATTAGTCTGTCAGGAGACTTACAAATTTTCGACTTTCAAATTGAAAGAATTTGCAGGTGACAGTTCAAAATGTTACGAAATTGAAAAACACTCTTCTAATAGGACAGAAATATGGTGTGAAAAGGAGACCAGTTTGTTGTGGTGACCAGTTTTTTGCAGACCACTCTGGAAAACACTGTCAGAAAAGGAGAAATTACTCTTAACAAGTAATTCCTCCTTTTCTACCCTATTAGAAGATAATTTTTCAATTTTATCACATTTTAAAATTTGACATTTTGACTTAAGTAAAAGTTGGAGAGAATGATGGCCAAGTTGAGGTCTTCACCTATGGATGGATAGCTGTCAAGCAACCAATAACATACTGGTACGCTGGTTAATATCATTAATCCATGCTGGGTAACTGAATGAATAATATTGCATTGACTTAAGTAAAAATTGGAGAGAATGAAAGTTGAGTTCTTGACTTATGAATGGATAGCAGTCAAGCAAACCAATAACATACAAGTACCCTGATTAATGTAATGTAATGGGTTAAAAAGTCTCACCTTGTTCTTACGTTTGTCACCGTCCTCTGAAACCTCTGTCCTAGTCTCTGACAATGTACTTATGTTACTGTTTAAACCACTCGCCGCAGATCTGAAAACAGGGAAAAATATGCAACTGAGTGACTCTTATCTTCGAAATAAAATGATAGTTTATGACAGTTCTAACCAGATTTGATAAGAATATACGAACTATCATGGGACCAATGATAGCTAACATGAAAAATAGAATGGCAGTTTTATGTCTGTTAAAGACGCTAGCTGCAGTTAAATAAAAAGAGAAATAAAGCTGGAGTTTCAATCACACTGGAAAAGTTTCAATGTTTTTGCCACGATTGGTTGGATTTGAGTATTTCACCATTTTCAATATAATTTCAGCTAATTAGGGTGGATTGGTTTCCATGCTTCTAGTATCTACTCAATAGAACTGTTGAATTCTCTTTAACATTCAAAATTTCTTAGGCAAACACTATTCTGTAGTAGTGAGGGGAAAAAAACCAGGGTACACCGACTTCAATCTTTCTTATGAAAGAAGCATAGCATAGGTCTAAAACTCTGGATCCCAGTATATCAAGTCTGACTTACCAACATACATTGGTAACATCTGGACTTCTCAAATTTGGCAGGTTTTTTTTCACTATTTGTGAGATTTGATGCTACCAAACGTAAATGTTTTTTAAAAGTTGAGCTCTCTCATCTATGTTCTTCTTGGGGGAAAGATGCTAGTCATCGTCTTGCTTTATCATTTTAAAAACAAAATGTCAAAAGTATTTCAGTAAAAAATAGCTATGCTAGAATCATAAGAGCCAAGGTAAGATTTTACATGAGATCATGGATCAAGCCTGGTAGAACTCTCTTTAAGTAATCTTAGAGAGAACAACATTTCCATTATAGTCCAAGTCTACCAGTAACAGGTTAGTCCAAACTGATTTATTTTACATTGATATATGATGAACGCTTGAAGCTTATTTAATTCACTCTTGATAGCTGCTTCCTTGATACTTAATCAGTACCTGCACCAATTTTAGGGCTAGTCCCGACAATTTTCACCTCGCCGCTAATGGGACCCTTGGTACAAGAGCCCCATACTCAACTTCACCAACACTCTACCTCTGCACAACTGTCCCTCCCTAGCAGGTTAAAGAATACATAATTACATGCAATATATTTTACCTGTGATCTTTTCGTGGAGTGGATTGGTCCAATCCCAAGTGGAAGGACAGATCTTGTGATAGGGGCGGGGGTGGGGGAGGTGGGTATACATCGCCCGACAATTCCAGAATGGACTCTTCCTCGTTCTCCTCCAATATGGGTAGAGAGATGTCACTCACATCCCCGCTTTGGTCAACCAGATTAGGCACAGTGTGTGAGTTGTGACCGTTGGTCAACCTAGAACAATGAAAGATTTCTTATTGTTTGGTATTGTGCAAGAGTCCTTTAGTATGATACTTTAAAACCCCTTTCTAATTACTGGTGAAGCCCAGAAAAGTGATAAATTACACTCAAAAATTAATGAGATGGCATTCGGCCTTATAAATTCAAAGCTTTTTACCCTCTTATAGATTTAAAACAAACCATTTAAATTCCCTTTTGTTTGTTTGTATAGTGTGTAAAGTTATGTGATCAATATTTTAGTTATGTTACGGCTTTCCTGGTTCCACCAGTGCTAGGCTAGGGCTCTGAAGTGTCTTGCCAAAGGACACTGCCCTGAAATCAGAGGTGTGAGATGGGCTTGAATCAAATTCCAATTAATGCAAGTTTTTATCATTGGTCACGATAGAGGGAATTGTATAGGCTGCATTTGGGGCCTCCGTGGCCTAGTGGTTAGAGTACAGAACTTGAAATCACATGGCCCCTCTCTGCGTGGGTTCAAATGCTGAGAGGGATATTGATTTTCATGAGAAGCAGTCTCCTGACTGACTTACGGAATGCCGATGGTTCTGCCCTCCTTAACCAGCCCTTATGGGCAGATGAGTATGGGGTCTTCCTCCATCATTAATAGTCGGGCATCGCTACATAACTGAAATAATGTTGATGTGATGTAAAACCCATATATAAAAAAAAATAGGCTACATTTGATGGATTGCAAGCCAATCAGTTTTCTTCATCAGCTCTATCACAGCAAATGGTCATCATTGGTCAAAACAGACAATTAAGTAAGATCAGTAGTTGAACCTTAAGTAGAACAATGTTTTGTATCTATTTTCCACCTTTTTAAAGTCATGTAAAACAAGCAATTTTTCTTTTTCCAACAATGTTTTCCAGATTCTTCTGCAATAAAGAGGTAAAATGTCGTTATTGTTTGGTAATGGGTTAAGCAAAGGTTTAATCCTACTCCCATACCCTATCTGTGTGTTGTGTTGAATGAATGGGACATCATGATGCAGCGGTTGTTGCTCATTTTCCTTCACTGTTACTGGAATGTTTTCTATCTCATCCGTCCTCGACAGATGATTTTCTGGAATCGTGACCTCGCTGTCTGCCCTGTAACCTATCACTGGCGCCGACACCTTCCGGTCATTTGGTCGTAACGCATGTGACATTCGCGGTGGGTCAGGCACTGATAAAGATATAAAAAGAAGATGGTTATAAAATCACCTGAATTAAAGGAAAACATGCATTTATCAAATACATTCTAATAGAGGCATTTAATCACAAGGATAGTTAAAAACTTTATTGGTGTTGGAAAAATAGATATTTTGAAAAGGGTTGATCATTTCTTGAAACGTAAAATTCTTCAATCATCAAAAAAAGATACGTATAATTGTAATAACTTGAAAAATTCTAAGAGATGTTTGTATCTTGTAATCATAACTTAGAGACATCACATATCTCCTATACCTATACCTTTCCTTTCCAGCCATATACTTGTACTTGCAGCTCAGATAGCAACTGATTTTCTATTTGTGAATTATTCTTCTTTTGCATCAATGATTCAAATGAATGCCATTCAAATTAAACATTTTACACATATGAACACAGTGTAAAAACAAATATCATCATACACATGGAGTAATTCCTTTTATCACAATGTTTTTAGGTTGAGAAGTCATAACTCTCATTTATCTTTGTATCTTTGTATTATATTGAATACGTCATGTTCATTAGATAAAATCATCTTCGTAAATATCAAATTTTAATCAAGGGTTCAGTGCAATACTATAGTAAGTGCTTCATGTTTATGAAGCACTTACTATAGTATTGGACTGAACCCTCGATATAGTGTTAACTGAAAATTGCAAGGAAAGGATCAAGTAATAGGTAAAGAAAAAAATGCTATTATGCATTAGATAAATAGTTAGCCACTGACAGAATAACAGTTGAAAATAAATAAAATATGCAACATATAATACTCAAGCTTAACAACTAAGATAAAAATAAATAAAGAACATAATTACTAAAGCTATATGGTACACCATCTTGGAATATTGAAGCTTCCTAAGTGTTTTATACCCTATACCAAATGTCTGGTGTTTTAAAGAAGCAGACTTTTTTGCAAAATAATTTGACAAAGCAATACATGTATTATACTCGTTATGTAAAAAGAATCTCAGATTTCAACAACTTTTAAACCCTAAAAACCATATCTCGTACCATACCGGTATATACATTATTGCTGTTTCTTAACCCTAAGAGTGCTGGAACAGAATTTATGCTTATTCAAACAGGTTAGATCCAGGCAAGCTGCCAAGTAAATTGGCGGCTGGCCTGTGATCTAACCTGATTGCTATGATTGGTATCTTTCCTCAACAAAATTGAGCAGATATCTTTAGTTTAAGTTATATACAGAATGTGCATTCTGATGGGTATCAATTGAGTAATTGCAAGGACAGAAGGATATGTGGAAACCTTTCCTTGTTACCATATATACATGGCAAATATAGAATACATCAAAACTAATCAATAACACAACATGACAAACATTTATCTTTAATTGAATAAGACTAACATCAATCACAAAAGACGAGTCAATATTCCAAGATCAAGTGCAACACCAAAACAATAACGATACATAGCACATACAAAGCCAAATGTCAGCCAATCAAAATGAAGGAGTCCACCAACTCATAACATTCACAGTACCATTTTACTAATACTAAAAATTTGGGGGACATAATTAGCAAAGGAACATAAAATTCATATTTAAAGCTATCACAGAATAATTAAAACAATGTACTCAATTCATTTTGCTTTTACGATTCCATCCCTGATGCAAATTAAACGAACTTCAAAACTCTTGAATTTGTCTCTTTTTCATCAAGGTGTTAACAGATTAAGGAGAACACAATTAAAACATCTAAAAGGTTTCCCCTTTGTGATAAGGCAGCAATAAACTGAAATTGAATCAACTTCAAATTTGTTAGAAACATTTAAGAAATATTAGAAATTAGTCTCTAAGAAAAATTGCTGCTTTCATCTCTATTTTACTTTATTTCCATAAAAAAAGAACAACACATCTATGATTATTTATATCAATTAAAAGTTATTTCATAACAATAGTTTATTGCATGTGGTGCATATCTTGATCGAAACAAACCCATCACACAACATACCAATTACAAGTTTTTATATACAATATGTTCTCGTAATGAGTGAAACTTTACCTACAATAGGTAAAAAGTAGACAAAATAAAAGTAAATAACAAGCTTTTCCATTGATACAGTTCCATTAACAAAAGTGATGCCAATTTCAACAACACCTATCAGCCAATCAAAATGAAGGTCACCCCTGAAAGTTAAATTTTGAAGGTCAAAAGTTGAAGGTCAGAACTTGAAGACCAAAACATTGATGGAATCGTTTAGAAAATAAGGATCACAACAGTTGTAAGGTGATAGTGAATCATGCAGAATGATAAAACATTGAAACAACACTACTACAATTGTATGCCCCTAACCAAAGAACATATTGCTATTCTTTTAGATCTAATCTATAATCATTAAAACCTTGGTCTATATCAAGTTATCTTACTATTTTCTACAAGACAAGTACATGTAAAACAAAAAGATTTAACAATAGCACCTTTGTACATATATCAAAATTACTGCATTTTACTTTAAAAAACAAATCATTTATCACCACACCAGCACATGGTTTATTATTTTCATTCCTATACATATAACACTGTATTGTTCTCAAACATGTAAAATTTATGTCAATCTAAAAATAAAAATAAAATGACTTCCCAAATAATGAGTTATAATATAAATTGGCACCAATATCAACCACTTTTCATGAACTCTCTGAGAAAGTATCCAGCAATGCAACACTTAATTAAGATTCTGTTGTATACAGGTTTTCCAGACATCTTTAAAAGAGGGAAAAGTATCTATCATAATCAATTTCACCTTTTTACAAAGAGTTATTTCTACCTTACCAAAAGAATACATTGCAGATCTAAGTATTCTGGGTTTTTTTTCACAATTTGGATTTGCAAACTCTTTAAAACCTTGTTGATAATTGTTTACTGCTTAGTACAGAGTTAAACATGAAAAAGATAAAAAAAAAAAACACTAAAAAGCATGCAATAGTGACAAATCTCTCTTTTTTGTCTACATTAACTTGCTTGCAAGTCAAGTACTTTCAACGCTCATTTCAGATAACTACACACTAGCTTGTAGCAGATTTTCAAATTGTTTTGTTTTTTAATCATCATAAAGTAATCACCAAGAAGTTTATTGACATAACTAGTCAGTGCCTGTCTCAAATATATCAACATTGATTGGAATCAAGAACAAACGTTTCAGGATATGTACTCTAATGAAATACATCAAAATGAAGGATAACTAGAAACAACAAACATAATATTGAATGTGAAATGTAAAAAAGCATGCAACTATGTGGACCCCAACTATTCCAAATAAAGGGAAATAACAGTGATTTGACCATACAATATCCATGGCAACCTCACCTTTATCCAACCTAGGTTGCGGGTACTGTGATAAAATATTTCCCAAAACATAGCAAAAGCTTCATGTACCAAGGATTCTAACCAGGCTCTACCCAAACTAGTGTGTACAACATATTACCAAAAGACACCCATAATTACAAAGTAAAGTTTAAAACTGATAAACAAAAATTCTTGGTTTCTGAGAAACTTGGCAGACAAAAATATGAAGCTAATTGTTTTGGTATGCTTCTTAAATGTTACACCAACATCAAATGTTAGGCTGTTACTTTATGATTGTTTGACATCAAAGGTCATATTCTGCATGATCAAAGTTACATACACCACAAGTTTGACATGTTTTTCTATGAGAATTTTTGCAGTTTTCCAAAGATTATTTCTTTTATTGGAAACATTCAAACTCGATTTCTATTCCAATTGTAATCACGTTATTTTCAACTATGAAAGAATTTGATAATGAAAAACAACCCGATCTGTAGATAGTTCTTTGTTTATATCATCCTTATAGTGCTGGAACTGACTTCATGCTTATGCAAACAGGTTGGATCCAGGCCAGCCGCAGAGTAAATTGGCAGCTGGTCTGTAATCTAACCTGTTTGCTACTCTGAGTTTCCTTCATCAAAATTAATGAGATATTTGAGGTTTTGGAAAGCAGACGACACAAAAATCTATTTTTAGAAATACCCAGCATTCTAAGGGTTTAGATAGCGTATTTGCCTGCCAAAATTCAAAATCAACAGTATGGGCAGCCATAATAGTTGTTATGGCATTTTCGTGTTTTGTTTCTTACAATACATGTATCAACAAATCAATACCATAAACTCAAAGACCAACTCTAATCAATTAAACCAAACACTACACATTACAACCAGCAGTTTCTCTAAAACCAAAACTCTTTATAATTTAATATCAGTCTGTCTCACCTTTTAAGGGTATTAAAAGCCTGAAAACTCATTTTATTCACCTTCACAATTTCGAAAAACCTGTACCTTGTGAACAGCACAAATTCAATTTTTGCCAAATCTAGTCCAATTTGCGGAAAAACAAATTTCAAACACATTTTCAAAGAGAAACAAATACTCATTAATTCTCAATCATTCATTAGATTAGTCAGCCTCACTTATTTTGCGACAAATTGAGAAAGAAGCCTATGATAGAAACACCTTTCTTTTATCACAAAGATTCCAAATAACATTTGCTCCAATGGGTATAAAGTCTACATTAGTCTACATTAGATATGTTGTTTTTAATTTTTAAGCTGAACTCCCAAAAAACCAAAAAACAACAACAACAACAACCCTGTTTTACACAATTCATTCTATCTAGAATACTTGGTTTGGACCTGTCCAAAATTCCAAAAGAGGGGATTGGGATAATGAGACATATATCATCATTTTCCATAGCTGTTACCCAAGCCAGAGAAACCATCTTTAATGTCATCAGGTGAAGTACCGGTACTTCTAGTTTATTCTAAGACAGAAAAGGCTATTCTCCAGGGAGTAAATGAAAATTGGACATATAAGCTCTTTTTGTATTACTACAAGTTCAATATACTTTTGTCTTAACTCTTTACCAATTTCAGACAACATTTTTGTTACTTGAAGCTGACGACTTTATAAAAGCTCTGTAAATATGTGAAAAGCCTTTCAATTCTACTGTTGTGATATGTGAATAATTTTTAAAAGCATTGTAGCAAAAAGAGAAATTCCTTGTAACAAACAATTTCTCCTGTTGCCACAATTCTTTTTGAAAGTCTTCTGCTGCAAGAAGCAAAACTGTGGCGTTAGGTGGTAATGTCTTAATGAGCTCCATAAACTTGAAAATATTCTTGGAATCACACTAATCAACAAGCTTTTTCAGACTAAAAACCATTTTTTATGACCCCACTGATTATGTTTATCCTATAGAAGAGGCTTTCTCATTCTTAAAAGGAGGTTCTGTTCAAACAAGCTAAATACATTTCTGTTTGCCAAAATATGTATAAAAATTATTCGAATGAACCAGTAAAATTCTGTGATTGCATAGTAAAGGTTTGATTAGTTTATATTGTAATGATATTCAGTTAAAGACAGATATGTACTTTTTAAAATGATTTATAAACATGAAATCTTCATTTTGCAATAAAATGTTTTTTATCATTAATTTGATTCAATGGGAAATTGCTGGCTTATAGGTTCAGAAAGTAATATTCAGCTGGCTATTTGGTTTCCTTTCAAACAAAAACAAATCCTTTTCATTAACTTTTATGATACAATAGTTATAACTATACAGGGAACCATTCCAATTAAATGCTTTCATAAACTTATGAAATAGAATATATTAATGAACATTATTTTGTTTTTCTACTCAAAAGAACCTTCAGTTCTAATATTTGGCTTTTATGTCTGAAAAGGCACATAACAATAGCCTTTACCACACAACATTTGCTTTGTTTTGACAATTTGCCTCATCTTGTTGGTGGATTTAGCAGCAGATGGAAATAGAAGCAGACGACAAGAGATATCACCAATGATTGACAAGTACTGCGGATTCATTGATTGATACCAAAACCTCTATCAAGCAATCCAAAAATTCCATGTGTCCAACTGCAGATCTATAAATCTTTAAATTATTGAAGGAAAAGAATGTATTAGAACTTGGTAAGAAGTGTCCTTTTAGGTTCATTTTCCCAGGTCATCCAAACATTTGTTAAATGGTTTTTGATTGAAATCGGCATTATTTATCATGAACTCTTCGCCTTTCACATGTAAAATATTCTTTATGTTTTTAAGTTATTAAAGAAAAAGATTAAATTTGCCTCTCTGAAATATTTACACATGCCAACCCAAAATTAGTCATTTGTTTTTTATTGGGATCAAACAGCGTTATTTACAGTGAGGCATTTTGCTTTCACATTAAAATGCCCTTTTTAAAACTCCAATATTCTTCCCACATGACCAAAAGCTTTGGCCCATTAGAAAAATAACTTATTTGTAACAGACAAACAAATCATGTCACATTGACTCCATCAAATGTTAGAAAGAATATTGTTTGTTCAACAGATTATTATAGTAGTGATCTCTTTTTTGTTGCTGTTAGATTATGTCAAAGATTCTATACAAGACTATAGTAACTTCTTCATAAACGTGAAGCACTTACTACAGTATTGCATTTAAACCTCAAAGTTTTCTAGACTCGGTGTTCCAGATGTGCTATTGATTCCAAGAAACTCCCCATAATTTTCCCCTCCAAAGCTTCTGTATATCTTTGATATTATCTGGATTCAAAATCCCCAAATGACGACAGACATTGATTTTTGATCCGTCTGACTTCCTTCATGTTATTTTCAAAAGAGACATTTGAATACTATTGACCCACATAAGGCCCATGTAGCATGATGGTTGGCTTTTCAGTACCATTATCCCTGAAGATAGGCTCAACAGTTCTTTCTTGAAATCATTGAACTGGATTCAAACCATCAACAGTGTCAAATACTACAGTTTACAATGACTGTATATTTATTGCCTTTAACCCATCACCAAACAATAATTTGACGAGTTTGTTGCAGATGACTACAGAGAACATTGTGGGAAAAGAAGAAATTGCTCATCAAAAACAACTTCTCCTTTTCCCATAATGTTTTCCACCCTATCAGAAGATTATTTAAAAATTTCAACAAATTTTGAAATGTCTTCTACAAACTCTTTCAATATTGGACAGTCTAAAATTTGGCGTTTGGTAACGGGTTAAATACATGTAGTTATACCAGAAGTAAAATTATTTCCTTCAGCTGATAAATGCACAGAAAGTAATGTTGGGACACGTATCAATCATGATTTAAAGCAATGTCAACATTATTTTAAATATGTACCGGCTTTCCTGAATTCACCAGTACTAGGCCAGGCCTCTGAAGTGTCCTGCAAGAGGACACTCCCATGTAACAGATCTTTCTTCATGGAATCTGCAATTCTCCTGCTACATTTCAATGCCAAGGATAAAGATGCAGAGAGAGTCAAATTATTCAACAGTGAACATTGGCTCATCCTATATCCCTAGATAGGAGTTGTCGCCTGGTAATGAGAGAAACAGCAAACAACAACAAAAATAGAATGGACAAAAAAAGAAAATACCACAATAAAAAAATATGCATTAAGAAATCTAGTAGAAACAATTTTGACAAAAAAGAAATTGTTCTCCCATGGGCAATCCTCAGCAGATGCATATGTAATATGGAGCTAACCTTTAGAATGCTGGGTAATTTTCTAACAATAGATGTTTGTGTCTGCTTTCCAAAACCTGAAATATCTACTTAATTTTGATGAGGAAAGATACTCAGAGTTGCATACAAATTAAGTTTACTTGGCAGCTAGCCTGGATCTAACCTGTTTGCATAAGCATGAAGTGGGTTCCAGCACTATAAGGGTTTTATTCTGCCCACAGATAAATCATCCAGAATCCTCATTCTGTAATCCTCTCAAACGTTTTTGGTTCCTAATTCTAACATCCTTCCATTTATCTTGTCAGATTCATTTAAATCAAATTTTAACAAAGTAAAAGTTTTCTCTGAAAATTATAATCCTTTATTTAAGAGTGCTTTGCAAAGTGATACTAAGTTAGTTTCTTTTGTAAAGGACTTGCGATAGTCTTGCCTCTATATCATATTATTTAGTCTTTTACTTTAATCCATTACCAAACAATAATACCATTTGATCAGTTTGTTGCAGACAATTCTGGAAAACAGTGAGGGAAAAGGAGAAATTGCTCATGAAGAGCAATTTTTCCCTTTCCCACAATGATTTCTGTCCTATCAGAAGATTTCTTTTCAATTTCATCACATTTTGAAATGTAGTCTGCAAACTCTTTCAATTTCGGGACAGTCAAAGTTTTGACGTTTGGTAATGGTTTAGCAGGAGTTAATTACTGCCTAGCCCTCTTTATTGGCCTAAAACAACAGCAAATGTTGTAAACATTATCTTTGAATTAAAGCTGTAATTCAAAGTAGCGACAAGGGAATACATACACGTGTTCATATACCATAGAAACAAAATAGTGAACTTCAAAATTTGCAATTCATTTTATTCATATTTTCTTATTTTATAAATAAAACACAACAAGTTGTTTTCTATCAAAAAGTACCTAATCAAATTTACACAATACATAATATACTGTACAATGTAAATGAAGAATGAAATGTTTGAACTATCAACAACTACTTCCTAAATTCTATTCTTAATTCAGATGATCTTTTAGTGCATTCTACTTGACACAGAACAAACACTTTGATCACCCAATATGCATTAGTTCAAAAACAATGAATGAAACTCGCCCTCCCCCCTCCTCTCTCTCTATTGGTTAATTTTCAATTATTCATTACATTTTTTTTGGTATTGTATTGCTTGTCATGTTGTCACATTATTCTGGAGAGGGACTCAATAAGCTTATAGCTTCCATCCCAATCAAATTGTAAAAATATGTTTAAACTAATAAATGAAACTGTTCAAAGGTTGAGAGAATCCCCTTGGAAAGATGGGAACGGTTTGCTTGACCCTTTACCAAACAGCAAAATTTCGACAGTCCCAAATTGAAAGAGTTTGCAGATGACATTTTAAAATGTGACGAAATTGATAAATAATCTTCTAATAGGGTAGAAAACATTGCGGGAAAAAGGAGAAATTGCTCTTTAAGAGTCATCTGCAACAAACTGGTCAAATGTCTTTATTGTTTGGTAATGAGGAAAAAAACAGAAACTGCTCGTGTATGTAACACCTCCTTTTCCCCATATCAATTTCAAAGCTTATCCATTGCACATCTATAAAAATTCTGAATATTGTCTGATGAACGGGAGAGCACATAAATATCAATAAGTTGCTATGCTAAAGCCATTTTATCCTTTAATATTTTTACCATCAAATGCTCTATCAAGTAACAAATAGTTGCATGCACTTCTAAAATGAGAAGCAATACAATTAAGGAGACCAATGAAAGTGCAGGCACTAATGACAAATGGCGCCTTAATATGGCAATACATTAACCTTTCATAACATCCTTCATTTGAAACTAATTCCCAATAAACATGTTAGAAAACTGACAGATTACTGCAAATAGGCTTGTCCTTTGAACATAGATTGCAACAACTTAGCAACTTAAAAAAATGTCTTTGACCCCCCCCCACACACTTCATAGAAAATGGCTAAAATCTGGCCACTTTCAGTAAAATGTCCGCAACTCAGCCACTTAATGCAAAATGGCTAAAACTAAGCTACTTCAAGCAAAATATCCATGACTCAGCCATTTCACACATAATGGATACAACTTAGTTACTTCATGAAATTGTCAACAAATTAGCCTTTTAATGTAAATTTTTAATGTCTACAACTCTGCCATTTCACATAATATGGCAACTTAGTAACTAACCCAAAAAACACAAAATGTCTATGACTAGACCACTCTATTAAAAAAAGCCTAAAAAGCTTTCTTGAAAAGACTGTCATTACAAAACGGTTGTCTCTGCTGCCATGAAACCAAGGAAATGTAATAACAAAAAACAATGATTTCTGTCTTCTAGTGGTTGCAATATAAGAGTAATCTTGCGGTGTTAATCTGCTGAGGTCTTATATTTGTCAACATTTTTTCTGCATCCTTTCTCAATTCACATCTCATCCCAACAATCACAACATGCTTATTGAATGAAGACATCGTCAAATGAAAAACAGTACTGTATGACATGTCCTTAGCAGAAAATAAAATGAGAACATAATTGACTTTTAACTATTGCTGATATTCTCTTTTTTGACCAGTATCAAAATGTGCAATTTGCTTTCATTGCAATCAGCTTCATAGATTTTAAAACAGGGAAAGGGTTCAAGCATTTGTAGAAGAATAACAGAAATAAAACTACCAAAGGTAGACCAAACACCCAAGTCTCTGATCGTCTTGGGTATTGATCGAAAAAGTCTGGTAAAAAGCCCATGACACATTAACTTAATTAACTTTCTAAGAGAAATTCTCATCTCCCAGTATTATTTTCTCATATTTTCCACCAGAAACAGGATTGAAATCCCATCTCCATTGTCAGGAGACTCCGTCCAATCACAGTCAATGACACTGAATGAAAACTAATCCAGCCTGACCAATCAAATCAGGCGTTACATCCAATCAAGAAGAAATTGGATGACAAGGATGAAATGGACAAACTGGGGGTCTTTAAACTGTCCCAGTGGCGGTGAAGGTAATCCAGAAAACTTTGTTTAACCCCTTACTTCATAATAGTTCTCTTTGTACTTGATGATGCAATAAACTTGCAGCGTTTGTGACAAAAGGACAATATGCTCCTTATGAGCAAATAAATCAAATCTTCCTTCTTTATCCCTTTGTCAAATGCCAAATTTTGGACTTTCCAAAATTGGAAGAATTTGCACACAACATTTCAATCAGATGGAATTGAAAAAATGACCTTCTGATAGGGAGGGCATTGTGGGGAAAAGGAGCAGTTGTTCGTTAAGAGCAATTTCTCCTTTTCCAACAATGTTTTCCAGAGTCATCTGCAACAGACTCGTCAAAATTTGTTATTGTATGGCAATGGGTTAACCCCGTGCTTCAGAAAAGCTCACTTTATCACAATTGATACAGACAGCCTTGGTGACCAAAGGATAACTTGCTCCATTTGAGAGCAAATAAATAAAATCTTCTCTATTTATATTATTCTTTGTCTTCTGCATTTGCTTTGAGTTTGGACAGTTCAATGGATCTTTGTGATTGCTTAACAAATCTTTTAAAAAGCATTCACAACCGTAGAAAATGGAAATTGGCATTTCCTTTGTGATTGTTGGTGGAAATCATTGTGACAAAAAGGGAAGTGACTCATTTGTGACTGACATATCAAGATTATTTACTCAGTAGTATTTCAAGAAACCAAAGTTAAAAAAAAAGAAAAAATTGCTCGGTAGAAGCAGAAACTACTTGTTTCAAAAATTCAAGGAGAAACTACTCATTATAAGCAAATTCTCCTGTTGTCACAGCAGTTTATTGATTCCTCAGCAAAAGGTCCATTAAAACACATATCTACAGGGGAGCTGATTGACGTATCACAGCAGATACAAAGCTCCATACCCTTATAGAAATCTTCAACCTATAACCCCAAGGAATTATCTAGGTGGGCAACATAAAGAAGATGTCCATACATAAATGTAAAGATATTCAATTAATCATGAAAACCTGAGAAACAGTAATAAATCATCATGGGGGCAACTTATAAATTAACCCTTAGTATGTTGGGTAATTTTCTTATAATAGATTTTTGTGTCAACTGCTTTTTAAAACCTCAAATATCTGCTGAATTCTTATGAAGAAAGATACCCAGAGAAGCAAAGAGAAATTTACTTGGCTGGTGGCCTGTGATCTAACCTCTTTGCATAAGCATGTAAATGGTTTCCAGCACTATAAGGGTTAATTAATCTTCTCCCTGTGGCAAATAGTTCGCAGGCGACAACCTCGAAAACTATCTGTCAAATCGTTCTAAAAGAAGACTACATAACCAATCAAACTGATAGTAAATCCCTTGGAATCATTATCCCAAACTAGAAAGTCAAATTTCAAAAGAAATCTACATCGAACCAAAGGATTTGATTCAAGCTTGATGTCAGTTTGAACAGTTTTCAGTCATATTGCATGAATTGGTACACCATTACATTTTGATAGTATTGCATAACAAGAACTGCTTATCATTTGCTCACAGCAAATCACTGCTTTTCACATGGAAAAAATTGATCAATGGAAAAAGACAAAATAAATCATATAAAACTGGCTTCATTAAAACCTTGGAAAGAATAAAATGTCAAGTCAGTTTTATCCTTTCACACTTTACCAAACGCCAAATTTTCGACTGTCCCAAATTGAAAGAGTTTGCAGACGACATTTCATCATATGATAAAATTGAAAAACCATCTTCTAAAAGGGCAAAAAACAAAACATTGTGGGAAAAGGAGAAATTGCTCTTGTAGAGCAATTTTTTCTGTTCCCATAATGCTTTCCAAAGTCCTCTGCAACAAACTGGTCAAATGTCGTTATTGGGTTAAGGGACTATTTGAATCATTCTTAGTCTCCGGACCAAACATAGTATTGAGGCTTGGTAATACAAGAAGTGATTTATGCAAATGAATGTATAAATACTAAAAGACTTCTTCAGCAAAGGTTCCAAGCATATTTGTTTTCGTATGAGGGAACCAGCTAATGTAGACAAAGAACACTTTGTCTGTGGGAACCGGAAATTACCAAGGCATAGATCACCAGGCAACGTAAAAGCATGGAACATTATATACCCTTTATCTACCCTGTAATGTGTCTTTTATGGTGTCATCTTGTAAATTACCAGGATTGTGCCAAACATGGCCTTCTTCCTTAAATACACATGTTTTAATGTGTCTTTTATGGTGTCATCTTGTAAATTACCAGGATTGTGCCAAACATGGCCTTCTTCCTTAAATACACATGTTTTAATGTGTCTTTTATGGTGTCATCTTGTAAATTACCAGGATTGTGCCAAACACGGCCTTCTTCCTTAAATACACATGTTTTAATGTGTCTTTTATGGTGTCATCTTGTAAATTACCAGAATTGTGCCAAACACGGCCTTCTTCCTTAAATACACATGTTTTAATGTGTCTGTAACATTGTGCTTTAGGAAATATTGTACCGTAATAAATAAATCGTGAAATTGCTATATGATTATTGTGTCTTCAATTTCGCACTGTCACACAACTTAATTGACTTGCTGGATTTTAGTCTTGAAATGCAATTGAAAAAGAACTCCAAGAGACATTCAATTTGTAGGTTAGATATGATTTCTGCCTCATATGTGCTTTTTCTCTTTTTCTGACCTATAATTATTAATCCTGTCAGAAGATACAAGTGACCTGTTGACAAACCACCTCGAAATGAGTATTTATAATTTATTATTCAATGAAAGTGTGTTTTGAGACTTCGACAGAAAAAAACATGCAGAAAGTGCATTCAATAGCTTTAATTGTGAAGACAAATCCGACAAACATTGTGGCGGAGTTTTGTTGACTGGTCAATTGCTTTCATATTCCAATAAAGCAATCTACTACAAAAGGATAAGTTTTTTCCTATTCTAGTAACAAATGGACACCAGCAATATGTAATATATTACTCAAAGATTCTCTCTTGTTTCTCTAATTTATTGCTAATGTTCTTAGGCCAACCCAAGGGAATTTGCCTAAATAGCGTAAGGATATGGTCATTTATTAACTATGGATATTGCCTTTTCATGCTAATCTCCTAACTGGTAGTTGCAGTCAAAAATGGCCAACAAAAGTGACTGACAAAGGGTGAAATTTACATCTATAAGATATCCTATAGAAACCTTCATGCCAAAAGGAGAAAATGCTTGTCAGGACTGATTTCCAGTCTAAACACTCAGGGATCCCTTCTAAAATTAAAGTGAATAATATCTTGTGACTTAACTCTTATAATGCTTGAACCATCTTCATGCTTATCCAAACAGGTTAGATCCAGGCCAGCCACCAAGTAAATTAGTGGCTTGCTTTTGATCTGACCTGTCTAATCAAACTCTGAAGATCTTTCTTCAAAAAAATTAAGCAGATATTTAAAGTTTTGGAACATGAAACACTTACTATAGTATTGCATGGAACTCTTGTGCTGGAGTCTTTATTAGATTTGTGTAAAATGCAAGACCCCAAGAGACACCACTGGGATACTTTGGGAAATGGGTCAAACCCGATGCGTTGCCGGGAGAGATTTAACTAAGTTATCCATATTAACCCTTTTACTGTCATGCATAATTTGCAAGAAAGGAAATCAAGATTATTTATCAAGTTTGGGATGAATTGAGGTTAAGGTTTAAGGTAAAAATCTATAATCTGCCACTTTGAAACTTATTCTTTCTTCAGATTACTTTGGTCATTCTCGGTATAGATCGGTCAAGGCCAAAACTAGTCTGTAAAGCAAACAGTTCTGGCACCAACCCATGCAAATCTTGAACAGCTAAAGTAATCCGACGAACAACTAGTTTCAAAATGGCGGTTTATGGGTATTCTACCTTAGTCCATTTTTCATAATACTTCAGTCCTGTTAATAGTCAGCGTACTTAGCTTTCCACCTGGTTCTTCCTTACCAGTACAGCAGGTTAGCTTTCCACCTGGTTCTTCCTTACCAGTACAGCAGGTTAGCTTTCCACCTGGTTCTTCCTTACCAGTACAGCAGGTTATTTTTTTCTTTGTTGGATGAACTGAGGGAAAAGGGTCAATTATGGCTAATATTGACCAGAACTGACCAAAAGTGTGACAAGCATTGACCAGAAGAACTGGGAAATTTCAGAGCACACTTTCTGTAGGAACATTTCATTTGACAGCGATTAGCTTTCCATCATTTATCATTAACCACTTCCTCCATATTCAGATGCTGACCATTCAAAATTGAAAGTAACAACAGATGACAAATAACAGCTAATAAATGCATTTTATTTACTTTTTTTAAAAAATAGGGTAGAAACCATTAGGACTGAGGGAATAACCCTTAAAATGCTGGAACCAACTTCATGCTTATGCAAACAGGTTACACCCAGGCCAGCTGCCAAGTTAATTGGCGGCTGACCTGTGCTCTAACCTGTTTGCTACTCTTGGTATCTTTCTTCAACAAAATTAAGCAGGTATTTAAGGTTTTGTTAAGTAGATGACACCAAAAATCTATTTCTAGAAAGTTCTTAGAGTTGACTACTCATAAACAGCAGTTCATCCATAAGCCACACCAGTTTCTAAAATCATCAGAAGCAGATGCGTCAAAGTGAGCTATTATAGAGTTAGGAGTTTCAAAGAGACAGATAGACTGACACATCAATTTAGTTTAACCCTTTCCCAAACAACAAACTTTCGACTGTCCCAAATTGAAAGAGTTTGCAGACGACATCTATCTTCTGATAGGGCAGAAGACATTGTGGGAAAAGGAGAAATTGCTTGTCACGAGCAATTTCTCCTTTTCCCTCAATGTTTTATAAAGTCGTCTTCAACAAAGTAGTCAAATGTCGTTATTGCTTAGGAAAGGGTTAATTTATTTATGTTACATCAATTGTGGAACAAGTTCTTACAACTTAGATTTATAACTCTCAATTCTGCTTCCTGGGTACATAACCAGTATTCCCACCAAATGTGTATTAATGAAAGGTACTCAGGTCTCAAGGCCAATGCTCTCCCACTAGACCATTGTCCAACACAGATAGATGAAGAACATTTGACATGTCTTCTGAAGAGAACCATACTTAAAATGGAGACGGCAGACATTCTTCAATTTGTTTCTTTTGAGGCAATCGCAGTACGTAGACAATACTTCACCAGTAATCAAAGTTAATTACATGATTATCTATTCATCAGCATTAAAAATGTTGTCTGACAAAAAAAAATCATTATGAAACAAAACTTATTCATTATAAATAAGCATTCCTTTTTTGTCATGATTGTTTCTAAAATTATTTTAGACTGCCTTCTGCAGCAGGCTGGTATAAAAACTCAAATTCAGATGAAGTAAAGTGTCAAAAAGCGGGGAGAACAGGAAAGGGTCAGCATCTAACCATTGCCAATCAAGTTATTTTGACAGCATTGTTGGGAACATAGGCAAGCAACTTATGATTAACAGAGAAGTAATTGACAATTTTGACGCTATTCCCTCGTCCACATCAATAACGCCCCAAAGAATCTGTTGTTTTATGGGAAAGTCTATAGGATTTATATTCTATATTACTAAATCATTCACCCTGTGTATGGAAACATGTTTTGGAACATTTCAGTGAACAAAACAGTTTTTCTATCGAAACAATCTTTTAATGTTGCCCCAAAGTATCTTACGTTTTTCGGGATATGCTATAACACTAAATCAGTTACCCCTATATGTGAGAAGCAATGTAGTAAAATCAACCCAAACTCTTTATCTTTTGTCTTAAAATTGTCTCAAGATCTGTAGCAAACATAAGTTATAATGCTTCAGCAATTAACCAATGTTGCAATAAGGAAAATGCTTCTTTTTGAAATAATTACCCCTATCCTACTGCAGATTTAGCTGCAATTTTCTCTCTCATTTCTACCAACATCTTTATAAAAAACAGGAAAATCCTAAATATGTTTGATTTCTGTCCTTATTCTTTCAATAAAAGTTTTCATCCTTTAAGTAAAACACCTTATTTAGCGATTAACTGAAAAAGGAGTAATTGACCGTTTGAGCAATATTTTTCTCTCTTAATAATACTCTTTCTAAACATTGTTTAAAATAAGCACTTAAAACCAGAGTTTGATTAGCAAGGAGAAAAAAAACCGAAGCAATTGCAAATGACAACTTTATATCGATATTTACCAGTTTTGAATAAATCCTTCATTTGTCACTAATTAATGAGCATCAGAAACATGTTTTTAAACACCCAGCACAGATCAGGAAGGCAAACTTCTAAGCCAACACCTTTAATTCTTTTATAAACCCTATGGTGTTGTTACTTAATAAAATTATCTTGTACAGAGGTGCAAAATAGGATTCACAATGAAAAGGTTTTGAAATTCTGCAATTTTGAATTTTAGTACACCCTTGCTAAATCTCTGTACATGGGCCTTACCCATTCCTTCATGTACAATTTTGTAAAAATTTCCAAATTGAAAGCAACAAAAGGATCAGACTTACAATTTATAACATGATATTTCATCTCTGGTAAAGGCAAGAAACAATTGTGACTAAAAGGAGAAATTGCTTGTTTAAAGCAATTTCTCCTTTTGTAACAATGGTTTCTTGAGCAGACAGCTACAGGGAGGTAAAAAACCATAAAAGTGAAAATTAATCGCTCTGTACATAATCTCCAGCCTGCCCTTCAAAACTATCCTCATCTGATGACACATAACTATCATGTAACTGTTCTAACGATTCTAAAGGATCTATACTAGGTCGTTTCTTATTTACATCCACAACATTTTCCGAGTTACTAGAACTAGATGAATTATCTTCATCAAACTGTTGTTCAGTTTCCCCCTGTAAATGTTTTGAGTTAACTACTGGATCAACAGTATCATCTATGTTATTCTGATCCCCATTGCCTTTGTCATCAACAACATTATCAGCATCATCATCATTATATTCATCCAGATCATCATGCCTATGCTGAGGATCACAAGGTGAGACTTCAGTAGTGTTAGCAATGGAGTCGCCAACACCAGAATCAGTAGCATAGTCTTTACCACTATCCGCTAAACTCTGAGCAAATTTCAGGAACTCATCAACTCTATCTTGTTCTGCTTCATCACTAGAACTCTCATCATCGCTCTCAGTGCCTGATGTTTCACCGTTGGAATAACTGTTTTCCATATATGACAGATTACCTGTGTGAATAACAGCCTCATTTCCAGGTTTGTGACCTTTACCTTTGACATGAACTGCAGCAGATTCTTCAGGACTATAACAGAGATCAGAGCTAGTGGCAGACATTGGTGTTGGCATATCCGGAGAGGTGACATCTGAATTGTTTCCATTTTCACTGCCACTGTTCCTGTCCTCTCCAGAGGAACTTGAGGATTGGTAAGGTTCCGTTGTGATTTCTTCAACAGTCTCATGAAAACTGACTCGTTTTTGTTCCAGGCGCTTTCGTTTCATTTGAACAGATTCCAAAGTTTCACCATGGTAACTGTGACGTTTAGGTTGAATGCCAACATCTGTTTCACTTTCTCCTTTAATCTCAACCTGTTTAATGCTTGCTGCAGAATATTCCACAAGCCTCCTTGGGCTTATACTTCGCTTGATCACTGCATGATGTGGAGACCTCAAAGACCTACCCCTCTGTTGTCCAGAGCTCTCCTCTAGAGGCTGAACATACATTTCACTAATTGACTTTTCTTCCATCTGTATATCTTCTACATCATGTGACAAGGTAACAGTAACAACACCCTGGATTTCTCCTAATCCCTTGTTTTGTGATTCTAGTGGACTGTCAGGGGGTTTGAAGGTAGAGAACTGAAGGTTCTGTCTGTCATGTGGCCTTGTGTAGTTTGGCCCTTGTGAGTTCGATAATAGAATAGATGCGGCCAAATCATAGTCTTCAAAACCCTTGCCTTGCGCCGCATTATTAAATGCAGTCGTCTGTAACAAGAGATCATCCAACTCATCAATATTGTACTCCTCGTGTGCTGGTTTCTTGCGAAACATATGTTTAGCATCTGACCTTGACCTTTCAGCACTAAGAGAAAGCAAGAGGTCAGAGGGTTGAAGGTCATCTGGACTCCTCTCATCAGCGTCTTTAAGTTCTTTCATCAGAGCTTCCCATTCTGCCTCCTTGGAGGATTTATGCCTCTCTACAATGTTAACAGGGATGTCTAATGGTTTAAGGTGTGGTTTAGTAGCACTTCGGTTGCTACCATTTTGAGATCCAGTAGAAATTTCATCATCAGCCTCTGCACCAGCAGCATCTTCAGCATCAAAATGAGTTTCTTCATACTTAAGAGGCTCCTCAACACTTATTTCCGATACACTAGCCACTCCAACAGCATCAATGTCAGTATCATTTTGCTTTTCATGGACAGTTACTTCAACAATGTGCAATGTTTCATTTTCAGTTGTTTGACCTTCTGCAGCGCTTCTATCAATTATTTCCGGAGGACAATTGGAGGTAGGTTCTTCAACAGTATGAGATGTGGTGTCAGGTTTCACATGATGCTGCCGTGGTGTAGATGAACCGAGATGACACATTTCTGTACTCACAATGTCGCTCTCGTCAAACGAGTCGATGTATGGTAAATCCAGATCGTCTAAGGAAAGAGTTTCTTTCTTAGATCCATCAAAACTATCCATTTCATGGGAAAGATCGTACACTTCGTCCCTGGAGAGATTAAGATCTGATAATGAATAGCTACCCTGTGAGGTTTCACTCTCGTTAATAGACACTGAACTCTGAGTCAATGACATGCTTCCTTCACTAAAAGCCCTCAGTGAATCAGACTCACTGACCAAATGACCACCACTAATGTTCGCTTCAACATCGGAATCTGTGACAGGAGATTTCTCAAAAGAAGCACTTTCATCAAAACTCCTGTCTTCAAAATCAGAGCTTGTGTCTCTGTATTTGATAAACTGGTTGACCATGTCTTCCTCTTTAGGAGGGCTAGCCGTGTCATCAACATACGAGTAATTATCCTTTCGAGGGAGATTATGAAAGTTAACTAATTCTATTCTACGTCCACCTGATGGAGATCTGGACTGAGACGACCCTGTTGACTTGCGCGATCGTCTTGGCTCTGTAGAGCTCCTATCTGACCTATGTGATCGTCTAACAGGAGATTTTGATGGAGCTCTTTTACCTGGTGTGGATGAGGAGCGTGGTTGAAATGGTATCTCATCAGCTTTGAGTTGCTGTATCTGCATGTTGGCAGGTCTCTTCAGACTTCGGCATCGGCGTGGTGTGTTTGCCTCATCCGGAGATACAGCTGAGCTTAAAGCATTCACTAAAGCTGTATAGAGTTCTGTCTCTTTCATTCTCGCCTCATCACCTTCTATATGCCGTCTATGTAAGTAATATGGAATATCGTCTAACATGTCAAATATATCCGTAACACTCTTCAAGTCATCAGCATCGAAATCTGTTTCACAACTTGTATCCAGATCATTTGCATTACCATCAGACAAATTTGTTAATCCTGTAACATTCTCTAACCATTTTGTGTCAGCCTGTTTACTTGATTCTACCTTTGATAATATACATGAACTTGGCTGAACATCATTTTTACCTACATGATATTCTATCTTGGAATCTGAAACTAACATGTCTTTTTTAGCATTTGTGTCATTATCAACTGGTATACTTATCTGTTTGTGTTCAAGTTCTGTTTGATCATTTACACAATTACCTGATTTTTCTATAACAGAACTGACCATTTCATCGTCCGTGTTCATCATATGACTTACGCTGTCCTCCATCAGTCCGTTGTCTGGTTTATCCTGACCCTCGGGGGATGAAGCAGCGCTAGAATCTACTGCATCAAGAGGTTCTAAACGATTAGTGGCAGTAAGCTTACCAACGGAAGGAAGCAATTCTACAACATCTTCTACTAGACTACTTAACTCCCCACACCCTATGTTAGATATAGTCTGCAGACAGGACTCAAGGTCTGCAATCTCTTCTGCAGAGAGGCCAGAATGAGAGGAGAGATCTGATTGGTCAAATCCCAAGTCTTTAGTATCACTGGGTAGAGACAAGGAATCTGATTGGTCAATATCTAAACTAGCACTTTTGAGTTCACTTGGCAGAGAAATGGAATTAGTGGGCTCTAGATCTGTGTCACCACTGTCTAAGTGGTCGAGGGAAGCCCTTGAGTGGTGACCATCCTCAGTGTCATTTACATTTTGATTGGCTGACATATTGGTTAAAATAATAGAATTATCAACAACATCTAAATAATGCTCATTGACCTCTATGTCGTCAAGGTTAGTGTTTATATTTAACATGTTAGTAAACTTATCACTACAGGCACCTTGTTCATGCTCCGCCTCCCGGAATTCCCCTTCCTCCTTGGGTACCACAGTCGCCTCCCCTTCTTCCACACCTTCAGACACAACCATGCCTCCCTCATGAAGTGGTGAACTGTCCGCAGCCTCCTGTACAGGTCCCCTGTACAGTTTAGGCGAGTTCAAGGACCTGCTCCCAGACATGGAGCTTTCACTATGAGCGTCCGTATGATCCGGACCTTCTGGGTTATACACTGGTACAGGAGAATGGTCGAATGTGTGAGATCCGCTTGATGCAGATGTGTTGTGTACGTCTGCCGAATTGTGATGGGCTTTGGAAGGTATCTTTGGTGTGACGCTGGAGCTTCGACTTGATATACGCCCACTCACGGTTCTAAAATGAGACAGAAAAGGTGCAACCTTAGTAATTGAAATACACATTTATATAAGAAAAATGAACATATCTACATATGAACTGAAAACAGTTATTTAGTGTCATGCAATAAATGAGGCAACTAAAATGTTAATTTTCATAAAAACTCTTTCCACACATCTGCAGCTTAACCCTACAATGCTTGGTAATTTTTTGAAAATAGATTTTTGTGTTGTCTGCTTTTCAAAACCTTAAATATCTGCTTCCTATATTTGATGAGGAAAGATACTCAGGGTAGCAAACAGGTAAGATCACAGGCCAGCTGCCAATTTACTTGGTGGCTGGCCTGTGATCTAACCTGTTTGCATAAGCATGAAGTCGGTTCCATCACTGTTAGGATTTAATATCTAATGTAACACTGTTATAAAAGGCAAAATTGTTTCGAGCAAGCAATTTCTTCTTTCATCAGATTAATTCAAACCTGTTATAACAAGCGAAATGGTATTGTTCAAGCTATATTACCGCTTCTGCTGTTTGAAAAGTCCAACAAGAACTCATTCTATACAGACTTTCTTATGGTTAATGGTATCATTTACTTAAAGATGAAAAAAAACACTCTGCAAGTAATACAGGCTTTGCACAGTATATAGAGAACATGACAATCAATGTTTTGTTGCAATCAGACTGTCTCCATTTCTAATTAGATTCCTATCCTGTCAAACTTCCCTTGCAGATCAATTTTTACTCTGTTCAAAACCTCGCTCTTCAGCAATTACTGCATCTGCAGTATCAGCTGCAATTTACTTTGATTTCTGATAAAAAGAAACATTGTCAACTTGTTTGTTTATTTGTACTTTAACCCTGTGTCAACATTTCTTCAGTTATGTTACGGCTTTTCTGGATCCATCTGTTCTAGGCTAGAGCTCTGAAGTGACTTGCTATAGGATACTTCTATGAAGCCAGAGGTATTGGTGGGGTTCAAACTCAAGACTCACAAGTTCTAAGTTTGCCACCTTAACTACTGGGCCATGCAGGACACTAGACATTGTCAATACTTGTGGGCTTCTAACACAATGCATCATAAGGCCATTATTTAACCTTAGCCAACATTTAGTTTGACATTAGTCAATATAAACTCATCATAACACATTTATATTTGGGTGTTGAGATAATATTTCTACAAAATGGTAAAGTCACAAACAATCTCTAGCTAGCCTGTGATCTAACCTGTTTGCTCCTTTGAGTGTCTTTCCTCATCAAAATTAAGCAGACATCTAAGGTTTTGGAAATCAGACAACACAAAAATCTATTTCTAGAAAATTATCCATCATTCTAAGGGTTAAATGCCTTTGATGCAAACACCATTTGAAACATTTGCTAATCATGAAAACTAATCTGCCAAAAGTGCAATTGGAAAGGGTTGACAAAATCAGCATTAGTTACATTGTCAAACCTCAACGTCTCCATTGCTTCACTCATTCCCTCATACATTAATTTGTGACTCGTCAAAACTAAAAGCTTCATTCAACCATAATTATGAGTTGTGAAGTATTTTCATTTTCATGTGCAAGCTAAGAATGAGTTTTAAACATATCTAATATGCTTTCAAAGATATCAAACAAAACTATATTAACATAATTTAAATTTCTCATGAAAAGCGTAATGAACAGCCACATTCATGCACTACTACAGACAAACAACATCATAGACCTTATAGAGATTATCAGCCAATTCCCTAACGTAATAATGCAGACAATTCCCTAATGAAATAATGCAGACAATTCCCTAATGTAATAATGCAGACAATTCCCTAATGTAATAATGCAGACAATTCCCTAATGAAATAATGCAGACAATTCCCTAATGTAATAATGCAGACAATTCCCTAATGTAATAATGCAGACAATTCCCTAATGAAATAATGCAGACAATTCCCTAATGTAATAATGTAGACAATTCCCTAATGTAATAATGTAGACAATTCCCTAATGTAATAATGTAGACAATTCCCTAATATAATAATGTAGACAATTCCCTAATGTAATAATGTACACAATTCCCTAATGTAATAATGTACACAATTCCCTAATGTAATAATGTAGACAATTCCCTAATGTAATAATGTAGACAATTATTATATGGCCTAGAACAAGTGGTTTGGATAGGAGGGTGTGTAGGGGCTTTACAAAACCTTAAATATCTGCTTTATTATGTTGAGGGAAGATACTGATAGTTGTTTACAGGTTAGATTACAGGCGAGCCGCCAATTTACTTGGCAGATAACTTGCTAACCTCGGAAAAGGATAAATGGCTCAAGTGAGCAACATTTCCATTTCATACATATGATCAAAGTATTTTGGCAAAAATGTGTTAAAGCCAAGAACTGTTTTGTCAAGGGTTGAGACATCTGTATTATTATAAAAACGAGGTTTGGCAGATAATACAAACAATATCCAGGGTTAAAAGAAAACACTTACTTTCTATATAATTCCACAAATAGGTGAGCAAAATAAAATCAAAACCAATAAAGTGATATTGAAACAATGATAGGAAAATCTTGGTTTGGGTTTGCAACGGTGTAACTCCACAAACAAATAAATTTTACCAATTTACTTTACAGATCACATAAAACATAAAAAAACAAAAACAATCAAACTTGGTGAAACACACCATTTTTAACTTCCTGATACCAGGGGACCTTCACTTCATTAGCAACTATATGTCATTTATATGAACCTTTTTTTAGTTTCACCAGTCCTGTGCTAGGAAACTGAAAAATGTCCTTAACCTTTTACCAAACACCAAATTTTCAACCCTCCCAAATTGAAAGACATCATTTCAATGTGTGATGAAATCGTAAAATAATCTTCTGATAGGGCAGAAAACATTGTGGGAAAAGGAGAAACTGCTCGTTAAGAGCAATTTCTCCTTTCCCACAATATTTTTGAAAGTCGTCTGCAATAAACTGGTTAAATGTTGTTATTAATTGGTAATGGGTTAAGGACACTTCCACAAAACAAGTAGCCTTCCTGGGGTTTGAGTCTGGGACCACCATGGCTACAAGTCCAAAACAAAATACGACAGGGCCACTCTTTTAAAAAAATAATGTTGATTTATCTTTGGTTCATCAATGGGCAAATTTAGACACTCATTACTCATATAAAGGTCTTTCTTGCTGTTTGCTAAGTAACAAGTAATGGGTAACAAAAGAAAGGGTTTAAAGAAAAGAGAAAGAAAATATTAACCACATAAATAGTAACCATAATTTTGAGTGGATTAAAATTTCATTTAGATAAGAACTGTAAGTGATTGACATCTTATTTAAGGTTCAATACTTTTTTAACAGATATAAATGTCAATGATATTAGACAAGCAACTTCCAACACAGTTCTTTAATTCACATTGCACATTTCCATAGCAACCATGCTATGCTGGATATTTCAACATAACTAGATTCTTTTATGGAAATTGGAAAAGAGCACTGCAGAAAAAAAACACTTTTACGTTGGAAAGGTATCTTATGGGAGGCAAAATACTGATGCACTCAGTCTATTCCCTCATTGGGGAGTTTGTGACTAGTCCAAATTGAAAGGAGCAGCAGACATAAAAAAGGGGAAACAATTCAATATAATGGGTAGAAACAATTGTGATAAAATGTTTTATTGCTCAAAAAGCAGCACTTTATTGTTTTACCACAATAGCTTTTAAAGGTCTTTGTTCACAAAAGAAAAAAAACTAAAAATCAAAATGAAATGTTGAAACAATACAGTTTTTGTATTGGTGTTTGATAAACAATTAATAGTTGCTATCAAAAACCAACAATGAGGAAAAAGATGTACAGACAAAAGCTCAATGAAGCAAGAAAGGAAGTATATTTGTAGAAGAAGAGTGATCAAAATACAGAGACAAAACTATGAGTTAGAGTGTCAACCCTATCTCCCATATTAGAACTTGTGCCGAGCCCAACTTGAAAGAAAAAGAAAACAACAATTCTACAGTAAAAACAAAACTGCCTTTCTTATGAGATATTAAGTATAAACCATTTTGACCATTTTGCTCACGTGGAGCAATTTCTTCTTTTGTCAAAATTTCTTCTTTTGTCAAAATGTTTGATACTTAATACCTCAGAGAAAAGGCAGTCCAGTGGTTATGCATGTGTTTAAGAATGAGTCAATATATGAAATAAATGATTAACCCTTAGAATGCTGGGTAATTTTGTAAAAATAGATTTGTCGTCTGCTTTCAAAAACCTTAAATATTTAATGAGTTCAGATACCCAGGCTGGCAAACAGGTTAGATCACAGGCTAGCCGCCAATTTACTTGGCGGCTGGTCTGGATCTTACCTGTTTGCACAAGAAGGAAGTCAGTTCAAGCACTTAAGAGTTTAATCAGATAAAAAGGGTAAAAAACACCAACAATGAAATCAAACTCCCACATGAAAATTATTAATTATCAAAGCAGACAAACAATCTAGGAAGGGTTTGCCTTATACATACATCTAGAATTATGCTTACCTTTCAAAAGCAGGCCGTCGTCCACTGAAGCTGTCCCTGATGAATTCCTGCAACTCCTTTTGGGTTCTTCCGCTGTATCTGTAATAAAAACAACATTTGATTTCCTTTTGCAGGACTAATTGTTTGGGATGTATGAACACAAATGCCAGTACCTCGACCAGATTTGACAGGTTGGGCACTATTTTTCTGACAGTACTAGTACACTTTGTTCAGCAGAAAAAAATTGAGATAATTGAGGTGTCTAATTTATAACAGTTTTTGAAAGTTTAATTGAACAACTTGATGTTTCTGTATATAGCTAAGGGAAGAAAACACGCAGCAGTTTTGAAAATACCTGATTTAATATTGGAGTCGATGGGAATTCAAGATCTCAAAAGTAATAGGTGGTGACCACATTAAATCCCTAGATCCATGATAACTCATTTTGACGCATCTGCTGCAGAAGTCTTCATAGCCCACAGTGACAAAAGAATGTTTTGTTCCTTTTGAGCAATAATTATCTTAATTAGTTTTGCATTGAGTCAACATCATTTCAGTTGTGTTACAATGTCAAGTTCATAATGATGGAGGAAGACTCAAACTTGACAGACCATAAGGGCTTGTCAAGATGGGTAGAACCATTAGCAATTTTGAGCAATAAAAAAATTGGCTAGTCTAAGTAGTAAGCATTTGTTTCACAACTGATGATAAATAATATTCTTTACTAAAGGGATATAACTTGAACCTGTGCTTCACGAAAGGTTTATAACAGAACTAACTTAACACATCACCACCTAGCACTACATTATTGTGTATTGAAGCCAACAACTTTAAAAAAACATTGTAGCAAAAGGAGAAATTGCTCGTCTCAAGCAATTTCTTCTTTTGCCACAATGCTTTTTCAATCTATTCACATATCACAACAGCAGAACTGAAAGGTTTTTCACATGTTTACAAATCTTTTCTAAAGATGTCTGCTTCAAGATAAAAAAAAATGTCATCTGCAGGTGGTAATGAGTAAACACAATTTTAACTCTGTTTTTAACTGCATTTCAAGCATTGATCCTTAATTCTGGTTCCTCCTCATTACTCCTAACATTACTGTCACAACTACTTTGACCATTTATTTACTCTAACTATATATGGGTTATTTATAGCTTCAACATTATTTCAGTTATATTGCGAAGCCCAACTCTTAATGATGGATGAAGACCTCATACTCAACTGAAGGCTGGTCAAAACCGGGTAAAACCATTGGCATTCTGTAAGAAGTTCCAAGGACTACCTATCAAAAAAATCCAAATTCCTTCTGTAAGATTTGAACCCATGCAGAGAGGGGCCATGTCATTTAAAGTTCCTAGTTACTATAACAACTAGCCAATAGTACCTGAAGGAAGAGCCTCGACTGACGACTCTGGTTTTGTGTCGAGGGATCTTCTTCACTTTATGGCATCGGTAAAAGGCGTGATGTTCAATACATTTCTTCCAGAAACCCTTACACTCATCACGTGAGTCGAAGAAGAATTCAACCAAATCCTTGTAGTAACCCTGAAATACGTAAAATATTGAAATTGAGAAAGAACTAATAAAATCAAATCCATCTCATAAGATATATATAAAATATTGAAATAAAGGAAGGTGTAATGAAATAGATTCAATCTCATAAAACAGAAATCCTCATTGGAAAAAATAGAAATAACAGAAAGGTCTTCTGTGATAGACATTTATAATCAAAGCACAATTTCTGGAACAATTGGCCCTGGATATACATATTTTAAAATCATACCCTTTAAAGAAAATAACACAGAAAAATAAGTATGATTTCAAGGGAAATATAGGCTTCTGAGAATGCCACAAACACTGCAATGATATTGTATCAGATTGTATCAGGTTTTCCATTTGGACAACTTATAAAGGAATTAATTCAAAGTGTTAGGAAAGAATGAGTTAACTTCTTTCCTAACACTTTGGATTCATTCCATTGTAAGTTGTCAAAATTCAAAATCCGATAAATACTTCCTTCAAACACGTTTGGTAAAAGCATCATAACAAAATGATAAATTACTCATCGGGAGCAATTCATTCCTTTGTCACAGTGGCAGCAGATGCTGTAAATTAAGATTTAAATGAATTAATAGGTCTTTATATAATTACTTACATAGTTTTCTGGATGAAGTTTAATGAGAAGCCGTTTTCGTTTGAAACTTAACTTCCTGATTTTTGCCCAGGAGAATGTGTTGATCTTTGTGAGTTGTTGAAATACTAGAATACCAGAGTGTGACACGGCCAGGTTTAGTGATACATTCTCATGATCCTGGAATGCGGAAAAAGTGGTATCATTTATGTATTCAATAATCAGATAATGTTCATTTCATTACTTATAGGTTGCATAACAAAGCTTTTAGTATTATATTGCAAATATACAATTTTACATCTATTGTGAAAGAAGTTCTTACACATTATTGATCACTCTCAATTCTGCTTCTTAAATACATAACCAACATCTGCAAGAAATATAACTGGAAAACTGAAGAAATGTTTGCCCTTTTCTATCTACAAAAGCATTGCAAATGAAGAAGAAATTTTGGCTTTGTAGCTTCTTTTTGAGTCTATAATGACAAAAAGAGAAACTGCTCAATCACAGCTGTTTTATTTAATCCTCCGTTGCTTTGGGGTAAAACCACTTTGGTCAATCTTGTTTTAAATGTAAAATAAGACAGAATTATAATGCATAAGATAATGAACGGCTTAGTATGGATATCAGTCATTCAGAAAGCTCCAGTAGAAGCATTATGAATAACATGTGTCCTGTTTTAATACAGCCTCATGCTAAATAGCGTTTCAAGTGACACAATGTTTAACCAATTACCAAACAATAACAATATTTGACCAGATTGTTGCAGACGACTCTGGAAAACATTGTGGGAAAAGGAGAAATTGCTTGTAACAATGTTTTCTGCCCTATCGGAAGTTTATTTTTCATTTTCATCACATTTTGAAATGTTATCTGCAAACTCTTTCCATTTGGGACAGTCCAAAACTAAGCGTTTTGTAAAGGGTTAAGACAAGTTGATTATGATGAGATTGACTGTATAATTATATGAAGGGGAAAGTTTGAGTGTTTTTACCTTTGCAGGGACCATTCGTATACCATACAACTCCACTTTTCTCCCTGTGTCTAACAAATTAATGTCTGCCTCAGCTGGAGTTTCACCTCTGAAAAAAAAAGAATAATCTATAAATCAATCCTTACAAACAGCAAATTGTCTGCAGGCATTCAGCATGAGAACCATTCAGAACATGGTCCAGGGATAGACAGTTGGCCTCAGGGCATGAGGGTCGTGGGTTTGATCCCATGAGTAACCAGATTCTCCTTATAAACTTTCATTAATCCACATTTACAAGAGCACTCCTTATATAATTGGAAGACCTTTCCTTTTAAGGAAAGATCAAAGTCGAAAATCGAAAAACTTGTATGGCATTAAAGAAATCCTTAAAAGAAAAAGAATTTTTGGATGATTTTGTTATTTTGAGATAAACTTCAAATGTTATATTAATTATTGAAGGAATTGATAGTCTCATATTTTATCAATATAAACAATTGGATGACTATTGTTATTGAGAATGCTCTTTTTGCTGTAAGTATAAGAAATGAGTCTCATATTTTGAACAAAATATAGAATGTTACATACACATGCTGTTTGTGATATTCCATTATCTTCCTTTCCATTTCTTCTGTTTGGTTGGGAAGGTAACGAAGGTCGTTGGCACGGAGATATGTGTGATCAGCATACTCTTCCATTGGAAAGTCACCAAGTTCAGCTGCAAAAGAAAGGATATGTTTATCATGTGTAGGGTTAAACCCTTAGAATGCTTGGTAATTTTCTAAAAATGAATTTCTGTGCTGTATGCTCTCCAACACCTTAAATATCTGCTTAGTTTTGAAGAGGAAAGATACTCATGTACCATAAAACTGAGCAACATCTTAGACAAACTAAGAAAATACTCAAAACCACAGATTTTCAGCGTATATTATTATGGAAATTATCATATTTTACAAATATCATCTAATGTTGCTAACCGGTAATCTACTTTTTATCCTTTTGTCATAATCATTATTTTTTGTCATCTGTTGTTTTCAAAATTGTCAAGTCACAAATTGCCATATGCGAATTTGGTGAATGCTCACACAAACAAAAATTAATGGAGTTTCTCATATCTGATAAATATGTTATTAATTTTTTTTTTTGCTTAACCCTTTCCCAAACAACACATTTTCGACTGTCCCAAATTGGAAGAGTTTGCAGACGACATTTCAAAATGTGATGAAATTGGAAAATAATCTTCTGATAGGACAAAAAACAAAAAACATTGTGGGAAAAGAAAAAATTGCTTGTTACAAGCAATTTCTCTTTTTTCCGCAATGTTTTCAAAAGTCGTCTGCAATAAAGTGGTCAAATGTGGTAATTAGTTGGTAAAGGGTTAATAAGTTATCTATCCTTTGGTCACAATGATCTAACAGATATCACACTTCATCTTGTTGTTTTCAGATGGACCAGTCACAAATTCCCATATGGAGGGTTCAATGCGAGACTATAGTAAGGGCTTCACAAACATAAAGCATACTATAGTCTTGCATTGAACCTTTGATATGGGGATTGGATTAATACTCATACAAAAATTAATAAATAAACTTGCTTTACCTTGAGCAATATAAGAGGCTAGAAGTGCCATTGTGTTGTCACTGCAGGTCAAAGTTCCAAGGGCAAGGTCACGCTTAAGTTGAAGGGCAAAAAGGTATCTGAAATATCATAACGATATATTAGTATGGAGGAACTCATTTTTTTTATAGAAAGACACATTGACACCTCTGTTGAAGAGCAAATAGATAATTGAATTATCTAAAGGTATACATTTACAGGTATGGAGGCTTTACTCTTTATATACATGTCAGCAATCTTTGATACTTCTGCAGCAGATGATTTTATAGACAAATGTGACTAAATACATACAGAAAATTTACAATTTTTCAGTTATGTAACGACTTTCCTGTATCCATTAGTACTAGGCTAGGGCTCTAAAATGACATGCCAAAGGTCACTCCCACGAAAAGAGCTGTTCTAAAATACCACATGGGGGAATGGCACATTAAACAGGCAAATTTGAAAAGGCATCAAACATGATGGAAGGGTCAATGCAAACTCTGGAAATATCTTCCATTAGACAGGGGCTATTAATCTAGACAATAATACCAACATCAAACCACAAAACCTGTGAAGACCCATCTATTATTCAGCAATTTTGTTCAGGAAAAGTGAGAAACAATCCCCAATAATACCACCAGTGTTTGTCCATTATAACCAACTGTTCTATGGTTATGGGCACTCACTTAGCCCATCCCCCCCTCCCTTAAAGGATATTGATATCTTAACCCATTACCAAAACAATAACAACATTGGAGCAATTTGTTGGAGACGATTTTGAAAAACAATGTGGGAAAAGGAGAAATTGTTCTTAACGAGCAATTTCTCCTTTTCCCACAATGTTTTCTGCCCTAACATTAGATTATTTTAGGCTTTATTTTTCAATTTCATCACATTTTGAAATGTCGTTTGCAAACTCATTCAATTTGGGACAGGAGAAAATTTGGTGTTTGGTAAAGAAATATAAGTACTTTCTCACAGATTTGGACTTAAACTTTTTAAAATAAGTTATTTTCTATTGTGAAAACTACAACATGATTTTCTCAAGTGACATAAGTCTAGGTTATTGACAGTTGTCAAAGCTGTTCATAACCATACAGTAAAGATATGGATCATTTATATTGCAGATATTGCAAACCATTCAAACATATTTTTTTTTTCCATAAACAACAATCTAAACTTAGAAAAATATGTGGTATTAAAGACACCTTTGTCATGTGGGTCTTCAGAAACCTTTAACCACACTTATCATGTGAAGCTAGCAAGGTGCATGAGAAAGAAACCTACAGATTTTTTATAAACCATCGTTCCAATAGAAATGCTGACAGATTCAAAGCCTCTCATTACATTATTCAACAAAATCATACGATTTTATCAACTTTATAAAGAAATTGAAAATGATTTTTTTCCTTCTTTTATTTAATACTGTGTCAACAATTTACTGCTTTCCTTGTTTCACTAGTACTGGGCTTGGGCTCTGATGTGTGCACGTGCTAACCAGTGATTGTTGGGATTTTACCAAAGTATGTTTTTGGCAACCTTCTCAATTTTCAATGCTTCAAATTGGGACAAATTAGCAATTTTTTTCAGGAAAAATGTAAGACAGTATAGGAGAATCTGTATTTCCTGCCATATTGTAAATGTCTGAATATTAAATAGGGTTTCACACAATTGCTGTGGGGATACATATTTTGTTTCAATAAGTGTTGTTATGGGACACATTCCTCTCAGCTGTGGCTTCTACCTTTGTTCATTCAATGCTTTCTCTTCAAAAAATATCTAAATTGCAGCTAGGCAAGACAATCCAAAAGTCCCAAACAGCAATAAATAAGAGCAATACACATTGTGGAAGGTTCATATTAACCCTTTACCAAACACCAAATTTTCGACTGTTTCAAATTGAAAGAGTTTGCAGACAACAATTCATAATGTGATGAAATTAAAAACTAATCTTCTGAAAGGACAGAACACATTGTGGGAAAAGGAGAAATTGCTTGTTAACAGCAATTTCTCCTTTTCCCACAATGTTTTCCAGAGCTGTCTGCAACAAACTGGTCAAATGCCATTATTGTTTGGTAATGGGAACACTTATAATACATGTACAGTCCAACTTTTGTTAAGCAACCACCCTATCAAGCAGCCAACCTGCCTTAAACAACCGCTACAGGAAGCCCCATTGTTGGATTTATAGTGTACATCAATTTGTGTTAAGCAGCCACCTGTCTTAACCATCCAATTTTCTCAGTTCCATAGGCTGGCCACCACAAGTTTGACTGTATATACATGTATATAAAATACCTGGTCAGCTCATCTTCCAATAGGGCGGGGTCAGGTGTGTAAAACTTCACAAGAAACTGGATCTCAGCATCTGGAAATGGAAGCTGCTTCAGAATAGCCTTTTCTCTATCCAGCCAGTTCTGAAATCAACAAATTTGTTTCTATTAGAAATGAATTAATGGTGTTTAAAAGCGCATGACAGGTAAAGTCATATAGCGCACATTATGATGATGTTTCTATTAGGATTTGATACATTTTCGAACAAAACTCTATTTCTAACCTTTGTAGCGCTGGAACCGACTTCATACTTTTGCAAACGGGTAAGATCCAGCCAACCGCCAAATAAATTGGCCGCTGGCCTGTGATCTAACCTGTTTGCTACTCTGAGTGTCTTTCCTCATCAAAATTAAAAAGATATTTCAGGTTTTGAAAAGCAGACAACAAAGAAATCAATTTTCAGAAAATAACCCAGTATTCTAAGGTAACTTTTGTAACATTAACTTTTGTCTTATCCATGCCTCCTCAGTATCCTATAGACACAAAGCAAGGAAATAAAGTTATGCACAAATTGAGTTATGTTGAGACAAAAAAACATTTCACAAAAAGAATTATAATGTTGTCTGCTGCTGCATTAACCCTTTACCAAACACCAAAATTTTGACAGTCATAAATTGAAAGGGCTTGCATGCGCAGTTCAAAATGTGATGAAATGGGAAAATTATCTTCTGATAGAGCAGAAAACATTGTGGGAAAAGGAGAAATTGCTTGTTACAAACAATTTCTCCTTTTCCCACAATGTTTTCCAGAGTCATAATCAACAAAGTGGTCAAAGGTTGTTATTGTTTGGTAAAGGATTAAATAAAGACCATCATTATGACAAACAGGCTTAGAGTCACCCATCCCCTTACAGAGTTTCTGGTATCAAATGAGGCACTTAAATAAATACAACCTGACAACATTGACAAATCTGATTTCCCCTTTAATGATGGTGTGTATACAGAAAGGAATGGAGAGCCGTGGACAAGCTAATGTGGCCTACCACACATTTACAGTCACCCAACCTTTTAGCATGACAGATGACAAATGTTTCTAGATATTAGTCCACTTGGACTTAACAGTTATACACAAGTCACACACTTTCTAACATGGTAACAGTAATTTTCACCCAATGATATATCAAGCCTCAAATGCAAGACAATAATAAGTTCTTCAAAAATGTGAAGTAACAGTTTTAAATTTTTCGAGGGTTCATGTTTATAAAGCACTTACTGTAGTCTTGCACTGAACCCTCATACTGTAGTATTGCATTGAACCCTCAATATGTTAAAAATCAACTAAATTGGGAGAAAAACTTTTTTTTTTTCATAAATACTCCTTTTATATATCGTTCGCAAAAGATTTTAGAAATAAAAGAGACAATACAACAAACATTTCATTTGGTTTCTTCCAATAAACACAAAATAAATATTATCATTTAACCCTTTATCAAACGTAAATTTTTCAACTGTCCAAAATTGAAAGAATTTGCAGACGACATTTCAAAATGTGATGAAATTGAGAAATAATTTTCTGATAGGGCAGAAGACATTGTGGTAAAACGAGAAATCGCTTGTTTTTACCACTTTGTTGCAGACGACTCTGGAAAACACTGTGAAAGATGGAGGAATTTCTTCTTATCCCACAATGTTTTCTACTCTATCAGGAGATTACTTTCTAATTTCATAACATTTTGAAAAGATGTTTGCAAACTCTTTCAATTTGGGAGAGCTGAATATTTGGCATATGGAAAGGGTAAAGGAACAATCCTTACATTACATGACAAAACCATTCCTTATCATTTTGAATAATGCATACCTTGAGTCCTTTGGAATCTTTGTACTCGAGATCAAAATAGTCCGCCTCCACGAGGTTCAAGTGGCGGACCACCGCTTCCCACAGTACAGAGCCATACGCCTTCACCTGAAAATAAAACAAGGGAAAACTAAATAATACTTAGTAAATATTAACATTCATTGTTTGGCTAAAGCCCTTACTCTATGATATCTCACTTTACGTATCTGATGCAGCAGACGATAGCAACCACTGTGACTGAAAATCAAACTGACCTCACAGGGATTTGAACCAACACTGAGAGGCGCATGTGATTCCAAGTTCTGAACTCTAATAACTAGGACATGGAAGTCCTGACAATAGAATGAATGCTATGTGTTAGGCACTAATCCAGAGGTATCTATTTAACCCCCACTTTAAACCATATTCTGTTGTTCTCTCCTTGTTTTCCATCAGTCAAGGCTTCCTCCATGATTATGGCAATTTGTGACTGGCCCAAAGCAACAGTAGATAGCTAACCATGTTTGAAATTTTATTTTAAATGTGTGTTTTTGATATTGTTTTTTTAAGAATCATAGAAGAAATAGACTTATTTGCTCATTAAGAGCACTTTATCCATTGTCAACATGGCTCCCTCCCAAAATCATTTCATTTTGTTCTGTTTTTGTTGCCTGCTGTTGCTTTCATACTCCACAAGATTCATATTTCAATATGGGGGAATGGCTTAAAAGACAAGCTGGAATAGGGATGCAAGATGCAAGAGATAAAACTTAATGCTTTTAATGAGCAATTTCATAATTTGTTTAAGTGCTTTGTGTTTAACTTGATAGCAAAAAATCCCCTTATAAATCATACAGGAAATTGACAAAGAGAATATGGAGAACAAGGAAAATGATGTATGATTAAGGTAACTGAGACAAAAGCAAAAAAGATATTTGGAAGAAATCATTGTGACAAAAAGAGAAGTTGCTTATTAGTATCTCTCTAGGGTTTCTTAAATTCTGACAAGGTTTTTATGAGAAAAGGAGCTAAACCAAAAGTAGATGCATCTCTCAATAACGTGAATTGAGGGTTCAATGCAATAAGTGCTTCAAGTTTATGAAGCACTAACAATAGTCTTGCATTGAACCCTTGGAAGGAGATCTGACCTATATTGGCTTTACAGCAAAGAAATGCATTGATCATTGACCCTTTCTCATCTTTTTTCATCATCAGTTAAGGAGACAAACCTTGTCCAATAATGCCCGTATCAATCAAATATTCATAGGACAAACTTTATTGCTATCAACCTGGCTAATCAATGGGAACATCGTTAAGATAACTAAAGGGACTCTGACAAAATGTGCATTCACAAGTATGAATGTTGTATTCAATCTCGCTTGTGAACATTTCAAGTAAATTTCATTCAATCAAACCATTTAACACTTTATTCATGATCATTTTCACACCCTGAGGGTTCAATACAGGTTCAATACAAGGCTATAGGGAGTCCTTCATTTTTGTAAAAGACTCACTTTAGTTTTGCACTGAATGCTCAACATGCTTCCTCCATCATAATGAGCCAAGCATTTCGATATAACTAAAATACAGTTGAGACAATGTGAAACCCAAATACAGTAATGTCTCATTAATCCGAACACGTCCGTTCCAAACAAAATGTCCAGATGGCCGAATCATCCAGACTAATGAAGCAGAGCATGTTCTTATACACATTAAGACATAAACAGTCTGTATGCACGTGTGTACTTATAATCCTTAAGCAATCGCCAAATTGTCGACCGTCCCAAATTGAAAGAGTTTGCAGACCACATTTCAAAATGTGATGAAATTCAAAAATAATCTCCTGATATGACAGAAAACATTGTGGGAAAAGGAGAAATTGCTCATCACGAGCAATTTCTCCTTTACCCGCAATGTTTTCAAAAGTCGTCTGCAACAAACTGGTCAAATAATTGCGTTCCCTCTCAATTTCGTTCAGATTGCGAGACATCGGGATAACCGGGGTCCGTATAAACGAGGCTTCACTGTAAATAGATTGGAGTAACCAATTACTTTTAACATGGATTACAGGCTAGGTCAGATTATGAAATCTGCCTGAGGGGAAGACAGATTAACATATTAAAACTAATCATTAGAATGGATTACGACCTTCTTAAATCTAAAGTATGCCATATACTTTTATCATAATGTCAAAAAGCAAGATAAAATACATGTACATATATTTTCAAGAACACAAAATCAGAAGCATTTTGACAAAACTTGATGCTTAAATGACTTGAGTGTTTGTGACGGTTTGCAAATTAAAAAGTGAAAGGCACTTAAGAATTTCTTTTCTCTATTTTCAATCATTTCTAAGAATAATAATTAACAGGAATCACCTTCAATCACCAAGACTATATATGTATGTATAAGTCTTATTTGGTATTGGTTACACTCTATATGAAGCAGCAGTGGATACAAAGTTTGAGGTAAGAACCTATTCATCCAAGTAAAACACCATTCTAATTAATGGCTCTTTTTTTTCAAAAATAAAAAGCCATCAATAAATCAAATAAATAAAAAACAGAGTTTCTATAACTGTTCAACAAATGGTATTGTGTTACCCAACTGATATCAAAGTATCTGTGACAAAGTCCTGTATACTTTATAAGAGGAATATCCTCTTTTCTAACAATAAGCAAATTGGCCTTTAATTGTGTATGGGTTAACCCATTACCAAATAACAACGATATTTGACAAGTTTGTTGCAGACACCTCTAGGAAACATTGTGGGAAAAGACAAAATTACTCTTTACAATGTTGTCTGCCCTATCAGAAGACTGTTTATCAATCTCATCACATTTTGAAATGTCGTCTGCAAACTCTTTCAATTTGGGACAGTGGAAAATGTCGTTTTTGTTTGGTAAAGGGTTAAGAAGGTTTGCAGTAATGTATTATTCATTTGGGTGTAATAATGTTCTTTCAGAGGGGCTGTGTCCAGTTTTTCTTGCCTTGACTTGAAGTTAGTAGATAACAAACATTTCAGGCTTAAAGGAGGGAAAGCAGTTATAATTTACTAATGTTTTTTTTAAAACTCATTTAATTGGACAAGGATAATTTAAATACTTTTTAGGTAAGTAAATTTTACAGGTACCACTTGATTAGATTGAAGAGAAAGACCAAATCCTTAAAACTTTTGGAAATTGGAAATTTATCTTATAATACAAGTAAGTTACATTCTTGGTCAAACATTCAAAATTTTGAATACATAAAAATATGCTTAAAAAAATCATTAAAAATTGTCATTATCCTTTGCTTAAATATTTAGATTTGAAATCTTGGTAAATAATACAAGGTTTAGATATAAAGACGTCTAATAATATTGGACTGATTGAAATGGATGTCTATAATGCTCAGTTTCAAGAGTGTGTCAATTATATGTCATTATTGGACTGATTGGAATTGATTATTAATCTAAGCACAGTTTCAAGCATGCACCAGCTATATCACTGCTGAGGCCCTTACTATTCTCCTTGGTTACCGTTTTACTAGATGACCTGAGGAAATATTTGCGTAAGTTGAAACTGGTAAACATGGATAGTGCCTTAAATAAAAACAAAATATTGTCATGTGACATGTCCTTGGAAGCATTTTAGAGAGACGATAATCCCATGATGTGTTTCTTTGCAATATTGTTTATATCAATTTCAAAATAAGAAATAATGTTGTTTTTAACATACACAAATTCTTAGCATAAATTCTCTAGTAAAAGGCTTCCCAGGATCAGACAGTTTCAAATTTCGGATGCTATATATTACCACAACACAAATCCATTACTCTTTTAGGTTATAATTGAGGTTATAATCTGGTACAATCGTATCTACTCGGCAATCCCCGTAACAAGTCGGTAGATATACCTCGTAGGCAGTACATGAATACACCAGAAATCCTGGGGTAATTCGCCTTATTTCCGGCGGATAACGCAAAATGCACACAGGCACTAAATATGTATTTAAATACACACAATTTGGTTATATAACACAATCGAATGTTTTTTTTGCCCTTTTCATTAAAGATGATCATATCAACACATCTTTGTTTCATATTTTGTCAATCAGCTCTTTTCGGCAATCCCCGGCTTGTGACGGGGATTGTCGAGTTGAAACGATTGGCCCTTCGTTGCTGACCTACTTTCAAAAATGGCTCCCCATTACCTCCGAGGTTATTTTAAGAAATAGCCGAGGTGTTCCGAATGAATCTGGTAGTCTCATATATCAGAATACTGGTTACTTTGTTTGCTTCTTGGTTTAGGTTTTACATTGTGTCAACAATATTTCATAAACAATGCAATGCCTAACTCAATATAGATGAAGGAAGACCCCAAATTTAACCACCCAAAAGGTCTGGTAGCGCGTAGACAGCCATGAAAACAACTAGTTACTTTCCGAAGTCAGAACTGTAAAGGGAGACTACTCTCATGAAAACGACTGGTTACTTTCCAAAGTCAGGACTGTAAAGGGAGACTACTCTCATGAAAACAACTGGTTACTTTCCAAAGTCAGAACTGTAAAAGGAGACTACTCTCATGAAAACAACTGGTTGCTTTCCAAAGTCAGAACTGAAAAGGGAGACTACTCTCATGAAAACAACTGGTTACTTTCCAAAGTCAGAACTGTAAAGGGAGACTACTCTCATGAAAACAACTGGTTACTTTCCAAAGTCAGAACTGTAAAAGGAGACTACTCTCATGAAAACAACTGGTTACTTTCCAAAGTCAGAACTGTAAAAGGAGACTACTCTCATGAAAACAACTGGTTTCTTTCCTGAACGTCAGAAATGTTAAGTTAGACTACTCTCATGAAATCAACAGGTTACTTTACAAAGTCATAGAACTGTAAAGTCGTACATCTTTTCACCTTTCACCATTTATGAGAAGTTCTGTCCACAAAACCAGCTGTTACTTCAAACCCTTTCCCTGTGTTGTGTGATATCTCAGAGGCCCCCTTTTAAATCCAACTCTTTTAGTAAAACATCAAATAAAATTAAATACTTTATACACAGTTGAGCTTTGAAATCATTGTACAATAATTTTCATCTTTCTTTTTCTTTTTTTTTAAAAAAAAGGAAAAATCATTTTGACATCACTTATCTTGATTGCTATCTACAGACACTAACCAATTTGGCAGGCAGACGCATTTTCTATGGAGCAATCGGCTATCTTAAGAAAAAGAATTTGTACAGACGAAGAATCAATTTTCACTCTTTATTCGTCTTAAAAGGAGAGACTCCTTATCAATATTGTTTGCATATTTGTAGAAGCATGTGATCATTTCTCTGTTATCCGAGAATATATAAAATTGGAGGAATTTGTGGTTTGTTCCAGCCAATATAATGTGTAAGTTGCAAATTGTATGCCTCTATTTCTAAATGATTATCTTCCTACTTT
Source organism: Cerastoderma edule (assembly GCA_947846245.1). Classification (NCBI taxonomy): domain Eukaryota; kingdom Metazoa; phylum Mollusca; class Bivalvia; order Cardiida; family Cardiidae; genus Cerastoderma; species Cerastoderma edule. Next base: position 12,865,775 of record OX401419.1, read on the forward strand.
TCACAGAAGAACAACTTTTAAAAGAGGCCACCGCCACAAGAGGAAAAGTTGCAAATGATGAGCAACTTCCTTTTTTGTCTCATATTTTCAACTCAGTATCACTAAGAAAGCGTTATTTTCACAATTTATCGATAAATGTATATTGAGGATTCTGTGCAAAAGTAATTAAGTACTTCACAAATGTACACATAGATATACAATATCAGACTGAAAATCTCCTCATGAATGGAAACTTTTGACACGATCCGAAGAGTACCAACAGCAAAGAGTTAAGAAAAGAAGTAAGGAAGTAATGACGGAAAAACACCTTTAATCAGAAGCTTAAAAAACTCGACTCAATATATCTCTCTCTCGGTTCTCTTCAAAGAGGCAGGAGAATTTGCATAGCATAGAATGGATTATTTGATTTGTCTGGTGTTGGCATACCTACTAATTAGTGAATTAGTGATTCTGTAAGTGAATTACTAAAGTAAATCCATTCCAAGAAGAATATGCTATGCTTGAATCAGGGCTTGTGTAATTGTTCAGTCCCATGGCATTCAGGGTTCAATACAAGACTATGGTACAGTGTACTGTATGTGATTCATGTCTGTGAAGCATTTTACTATAGTATTGCACTTGGTCCTCAACTTGCTTAGCTCCTGTTTAGGTCAAATATTGCTTAAATTAACCCTTAGAATACTTGTTAATTTTTAAAAAAAAAAAAGGTTTTTAGGTCATCTGCTTTCCAAAACCTTAAATACCTGCTCAATTTTGATGAAGAAAGATAATCAGATTAGAAAACAGGTTAGATCACAGGCCAGCCACCAATTTATTTTGATCAATCCTGTTTGCAAAAGCATGAAGTTGGTTCCAGCACTATAAGGGTTAAACAATATTTTAACTGACCTCATCTATCAAGTCTAGATGAGCTTCTTTTAATACCCTATGTAGTTAATACTAATCAGAATCGTAATACAATTATGGCTATTCAGTTGAGTACTGACTCTGTAGGATTAGTTAATTAGCTATTTAACACTAATCTTGTTTAATCTCACTGCAGCATCTCATCCTGAATATCTGATTTAAACTGTACTTTTAATTGTATTGTTGTATGTAAAATGGGCTTTATTTCAGAAATATACATTTGCCAGTGCCATTATCATAAATCACTCCTTTAATGATATAGCTACTCAAACCCGTATAGTGATGTAACCAACTTCATGCTTGTGCAAACAGGTTAGATCCAGGCCAGCCGACAAGTAAATTGGCGGCTGACCTGTGGTTTAACCTGTTTGCTACACTGAGTGTCTTTCCTCAACAAAATTAAGCAGATATTTCAGATTTTGGAAAGCAGACGAAAAAAAAATCTATTTTTAGAAAATTACCCAGCATTCTAAGGGTTAAAAAAGCTGTTTCACTCTACAGTTTATAAGTGAATTTCAAATCTTTCTCAGTTAATCAGTTCAACTGAGAAGCGCCATTGCCTCAAAATATCTTCCTTTTCCATTGATTCAAATAACAAATTGTATAGTTTTCAACTTATTTTTTTTATTCAAAAGTTCAAATTGTAAGGATTCCCATTGAAGGCCATTTCAAGAGAACTTTTGCACAGCTTGCTTTCTTAACTATCTGTCATGTCACAATCAAGCTATCCGTCACACTTAGATGAAACTTAATATAATTTCATAAACAGTAAAGACTTTGAATAAGTAGTTGTTTTTTAGTTATGTAAAGTAACTCTTCTTTAACATACAGTAATACGTATAGTAAGTTTCCTCTTTTGAAGCTGACAATGCCAAGTCAGTTTACTAAGTAGCATGTTAGATGATGATTAATCAAAGACTTAAATTCCTTCCTGATTACCGGTACCATTATTTCCTGAATTTGATTAACCCTTTCCAAAACAACAAATTTTCGACTGTCCAAAATTGAAAGAGTATGCAGACTACATGTCAAAATGTGATGAAATTCAAAAATATTCTTCAGAAAGAGCAGAAAACCTTGTGGGAAAAGGAAAAATTGCTAGTTACGAGCAATTTCCCCTTTTCCCACAATGTTTTCTAAAGTCGTCTGCAACAAAGTCATCAAATGTCGTTATTGTTTGGGAAAGGGTTGAGTCATAAATTTACTCAAAATATTTATTAAAGCTTGAAAGCAATCAGCTGTTGAGAAAGAACATTGTGAGAAAAGCAGGGGTTTAACTGCAAAACAATATCAAGTTTTCAACTTTTGTGAATAACTTCCTATAGTCTTTTATTTCAGCCTCGATATCAGATGAATTAATTGATTTTTATTTTGTTTACATGGGTTTTAACATGACAGCAACATTATTACAGTTATATCTTGATGCTCAACTGACAATGATAGAGAAAGACCCCCATACTCAACTGCCCATAAAGTCTGGTCAAGCTATGTAGAACCATTGGCATTCTTTTAATCTGTCAGAAGACTACATCTCAAGAAAATATGAAATCTAAATGCCATTACTGGGATTTGAACCCATGCAGAGAGGGGTTGTGAAACAAAGTTCAGCAATCAAACCACTAAGTCACAGATGCTCCCCTATGAATTGGTGCATTGACAGTTTTGGTATGACTGAAATATTAATTGTAGGTAAATGACATAGCTAAAGTCAAGTTTTCTTATTACAGGTTGTTTTGTGAAAGCAGTGAAGAATTGTCAACAAATATAACATGATTGGTAATGCTACATTACTACCAACAGCACCAACCAATCAAAACTCAGAATACTAATATTACTACCAAACTTCAACCAACGGGATGTGACTTTACATCACTAGGACAAACAGTAACCAATCAATACCCAGCTCTTATACAAGGATATTCACTCCTTGACCAATCAGATGGTACTTTACAAACATAAATACAACCAGTAAACAGTTGGAGCCCTTTGTTTTTTGACTTACAACACTCTGCATCTAAAGATGAGGGTACCATTTTCCAGAGTCTGTTTCAAGATGCCCGCCAGGAAATACCGCAACTTCATTGGCATATTCATGATTGCCATGACAACTGCAATTCTTTTACAAGCCATTTTTGGTAACAATACTCTACTAACCTTGGGGTAAGTAATCAGATATGCTTACCATAGAAACTCTCTGGAAAGATTTGCTACATGCATCTTTACTTTTACCCTGCTTTGAGTACCTTGCAGCTGATAACAGCAGCACCAATTTTCAATTTAATAAATTTTCGTAACAAAAGCGAGAAATACTCATCATAATAAATTCTCACAGACATTTTAAAATTCATCTTCTGCAAAAATATTAAAGGGATTTTGTATAAAGGAATGGGGGAAATGAATGAAAGAAAAAATTTCTAAATGTAATGACACATGATTCCTTTTCATCATTAAGAGTTATATTGGGTTTCAAAATGAACCTGAGATAAGTATACTTGTCAACTGTTGTGTTTTTAACTAAGACGTAAGATTTACCCATATGTAAAATCATGACTGCTCAAAAGGTTAAGGAAAAACAATTGAAAAAAAAAATAGCATGGGGAAAGAAAGTTTTTTTTCCTATGATATTTGAGAAAAAAAAAACATTGTGATAAGAAGATTGATTGATTAATAGGAGCAATTTATCCTTTGCTCACATTGGTGTATTAAGACTCTTGTACCAGATATGGAAAAGTGAGGTACCAGGTTATATAGATTAAAGTTATGCAAAATAACTCCTGCATGGTATTTTTGAACCTTTTCCCAAACAATAAATTTCGACTGTCCCAAATTGAAAGAGTTTGCAGACAATATTTCAAAATGAGATGAAATTGGAAAATAATCCTCGGATAGGCCAGAAAACTTTGTGGGAAAAGGATAAATTGCTCGTCACGAGCAATTTCTCCTTTTCCCACAATGTTTTCTAAAGTCGTCTACAACAAAGTGGTCAAATGTCGTTATTGTTGGGGAAAGGGTTAATGGTGTTATCTGGTATGAGTTTTCCTTGATTTTGTCAGTACTAGACTAGGGTTTTGCAGTGTCTTGTCTAAGGGCACTCAAAAGAAAATTTCTGGCAATTTTCCCCAGTGATGTACACCTAGACTGCATGACCAGGCAGCACCTGCACAAGTTGTAGAATATTGAGTTGAAAACATTTTTAAATTCGAAAGAACTTAATTAGGGCATAATACAAGTAGGTTGCTCGTAATGAATACATTATTGTCATACACCATATTCTCATTAGTTTTGTCTTTAGCCTTTTCCCAAACAATAATAACATTTGACCACTTTGTTACAGACGACTTTAGAAAACATTGAGGGGAAAGGAGAAATAGCTTGTGACAAGCAGTTTTCCCTTTTCCCACAAGGTTTTATGTTCTATCAGAAGATTATTTTCCAATTCCATCACATTTTGAAATGTCGTCTGCCAACTCTTTCAATTTGGGACATTCAAAAATTTGTTGTTTGGGAAAGGGTTAAAAGGAAATACCTGATACCTCCCTCCATCTAGACCACTGCTTTATGTTCATTGTCTTCATTGATCAAAATGTTCTGATTATTCAACAGGAACAAAAAGCAGCTAAGGACAATGAGCTTATCAAAGATTCAAAGACATAGTACCACCCCAGTTTCCATGGAGATAGATAGGGAGGTTACATCCGCCTGCTATCCCAATGACCTCCGACCAGACGATATCGACACACCTTTCAAATTCTACATCTATAATTTACCCTCCAAGTACAACTATGACATTCAGAGAGCCATGAGCACAGAAAAAGAACATGCTTATTGCTACGACCTCATGTACTGTGGGACAGGAAAAGAACTGTCTCAGTTTCGATATATCAAAGGGAAATCACTCTTCTTGCCTCCCTTCAAAGGGAGCTCAATCTATTCCAATTTTACAATGAGCATTCGGGACACCCAGCAATTTTCTCTAGAGGTTGTGATTCATTTTAAGTTATTACATAGTAAATACAGAACCCTGGATCCGAAAAAGGCAGACCTATTCTACATACCAGCATATACTGGTCTCAAATGTCTCCAGGATAGGGAAGGAGCTTCCAAGTTCATTGAAGAGCTATTTCTGTATTTGAAAACAAACGAGTCAAAGTACTTCACCAGTGGTGTTCCTCATTTTTCAACTCTGTCCAAAATCCAGCGTGAGCAAGGCTCCCAACTCTGCACAACATTACGACAGCCAGACTCGGAAAATATAACTTATATTGACATTGAGAAGGAAGCCAACCCTAGCTGGGTACAGAGCCGAAGTAGGACAATATTTGGCAAATCAATAATTGTTGCTCCCTATCCCTCCTACATTCATTTCGGTGGAGTCAAACATGACGGAACATTATTGGAATATCGCGGAGACCAAACACGTCTGAAGAGCAGTCAATTCCAGCTCAATGTGCCACCATTGTCTGACAGGAATGTGCTTCTCTTTTTAGCGGCTGGCTCGAGACGTAGCAATCCATTTAGGGCCAAGATAATTGATCAATTTCCATTTAAGACCCATGGGACCTACGAGGAATATATTAAACAGCATTCTAACATTATGAAAAGGCCCAATTCCTCCTCAGACTCACACCAAGTGATGCTGATTACCAACGAGTGCTCCACAGAGCACCGCACCACCACAATCCCCTGGATGGTCAACTCTGTGTTCTGTGTCCAGCCGCCCGGGGACTCGCCCACCAGAAAATCATTTTACGACTCAATCCTCAGTGGGTGCATTCCAGTTCTTTTCAAAGAAAACTTCGACGTCACCTATCCTTTCCAGGATTATCTGGACTACAGGGAATTTACTGTCACTGTTGGCGCCAAATTGGTTTCGGCTGAAGGTCGTAAAATTATGGACATTGTCCAGCAGATTCCAAAAGAAACCATACAAGACTTACACAAGAATTTATTGCGAGTGGCCAAGTGGTTTCAGTATAGTTTGTCTGATGGTAGTTTCCAAGAGGATGATGATGCCATTACACTTATTCTTCAACAACTCCGTGATTTGTACCATTTATGAAATGTAACCACTCCTGCGAAAGATTCAAGAATTTATTCATGAACTTAATGAACCTTCATGAATGTTTAATAACCGTTAATAAACACATGCTCTTAAATTGTTCATGAAATTTAAGAACATGAAAATTTCATGAAATTCATGAACACATAACTTTTTCATGAATATCAAGAACAGGTTCATGAATGTTTCATGACCCTATACTTGATGATTATGAACCTGTTCTTGAATTTCATGAAAAAGTTCTGAATTTATGAACAGCCATTTAATGTTCATGAACGTTCATAAATAACGTCTTGAATCTTTCGTATAGGGCAAGGAGGGGAACTATCAAATGCCTTCGATATCATGAACTTTTTTATGTGGAGTGATGTGAAATGTTTTAAGGTTGACATTAAGACACAAGGTCTAAATAAGGGTCTTTTACTCGCAACTTTTCAAAACCTTTTTCATGGGCACTCATCAGATTCTTCTTAACCCTTTCCCAAACAATAACGACATTTGACCACTTTGTTGCAAACGACTTTAGAAAACATTGTGGGAAAAGGAAAAATTGCTCGTAACGAGCAATTTTTCCTTTTCCCACAATGTTTTCTGCCCTATCAGAAGAATATTTTACAATTTCATCACATTTTGAAATGTCATCTGCAAACTCTTTCAATTTGGGACAGTCAAAAATTTGTTGTTTGGGAAAGGGTTAAAGAGACAGTTCTAAACAGTACCCTCAATAAAGAATTAGATAAGCAATAGAATTGAGCCAGGGAATGAAGGCATCTTCACCTTTTCCCAAACAACAAATTTTCAACTGTCCCAAATTGAAAGAGTTTGGGGACGACATTTCAAAATGTGATGAAATTGAAAAATAATCTTCTGAGGGCAGAAAACATTGTGGGAAAAGAAGAAATATTGTCAAGAGCAATTTCTCTTTTTCCCACACTGTTTTCCAAAGGCATCTGCAACAAACTGGTCAAATGTTGTTTTTGTTTGGGAAAGGGTTAAATGGAACAGAGATTATGAGCAATCTTTTCACTGAAGACAATATCTTCACTAGCCTGCAGCAAATAAGTTATTGTGCTTAACATCTTATTAAGTCTATCAAGAATTATCACCAAAGGGTAGATAAACTTTTTCAGGCACTCTTAAGAGCCATTTTGCTAAGTAAATACTGTTGATGTTAAGGTATGGACTATTAAAGATGCATTCCCTTTAAAGACTTCAAATACATTCTTTCTATTTTGTAGTAACCAATATAATAATTTGGTTAATCTATGATACTTAAGTTGCATAGGTTTGGAAAAGCACTGTTATAGCAAGAGAAATAGCTCACATCCTGTATTTTCTCCTTGGGTACGTTGAATAGTTGGATTGGGTGTTTATATGCTATCTTAAACATTATTTCAGTTATATTGCAGTGGTCATTGCACCCATCCATGCTCCAAGTACTTTCTCACATGTTTATTTGTATGGTGTTCAATGCTGTATCAATATTTTTCAGTTATATAATGGCTTTCCTAAATCCACCAGTGCTAGGCTAGAGCACTGAAATGACTTGCCAAAGGTCACTCCCAGAAAACCAGAGGGGTCATTGGGGCTCGAACCTGGGAACCCCACGTTGTAAATCCACAAACTTAACCTCTGGGCCACTTTTCTGACATGTACTCCACAAAATCCTTTCCAAATCAGCTGACTGTTTTCTCACACAAACACACTTGATCAGTGGCAATAGACTATTATATCATGATTGACTTATTTCTCATTTTGTGACTAAGGTTTCTACTCATTATTCCAAAGGAAACACTATATTTCACATCTAATAATTGCCACCTTCTAATTCTTTCAAATTGGACTATTCCAAACTGAAGGCAGAATACCTTTAATCCCCCATTTCAATTTTTTTCCCTTGCTTGAATTGTTTTGATCGTTCTTGGTATACATTGCTCTAGGCCAGAACTAGATGCTTTACACCGAATAGTTACGGCCCTGACCAATGTAAAACAAGAAAAAATGAAGTAATCCAATGAAAGAATGAGCTTCAATATGGCGGATTATGTGCATTCTACCTTAGGTTAACTCAATGTAAATGGTGTAAACGGTGTAAAGGGTGTGGCATCTCCAGGGCTGTGTAACAAATTTACAGATTCCGATACTCCAAATCTCCTTTTCTGTACTCCGATTGATTGTTTAACATTTGTTTTCAGGCAGTGTAACTAACACTACATTTATTGACTCTGGTTCTTGGAAAACAATCCAATAATTCATTGATGAGAACCCTTACATGTGATGGTAAAGTTTGTTTGTTTCTTACTGCTCTTACATCACATAGACTATTCATGTATTGCAGTTGTATTGATATCCAAGGCTCATAAAAACAGGTGAAGAATCAAAGCTTCACTGCTCATAAGGACTGGTTGAGCCAGTCCACAAAACCCATTGGCATTCCTTAAGGTAAAACACCCACAATTAGCAATTTCAAAACTCTTTCTTTTGTCTGATTACTTTGGTCATTCTCGGTATACATTGGTCGAAGCCTGAACTATCCGGTGTATGGGCAGGTTAAGCAAGGAAGCGCCATTGTCAAACCGCAAGTCAGTCTGGAGAACCGTCTCTCATGAAGATTCATATTCCGTAAAAACGGAATTGAACCCAAGCAGAGAGAGGACATGTAATTTCAAGTTCTGTACTCTAAACAACTAGGCTACACTGGCCCCTTCCAATTTTTCAATGCAAGACTTCAGCAAGGAAACTTACTTACTTAACTTACTATTGTCTTGCACTAAGCCTGGGATCTGGTACATTCCCCAAATTACCTTCCAACTAAAAAACATTTCAAAAGTTGTCTGCCACATATCTTTCTGTGCCAGAGGTCTTCAGACAAAGATAAACAGACAGCTCAGAGCTCTTGTCTAATCATTCAACAAGAGGAGTCAAATATCAGAGACCTTGTTTATTTTATTCTGCCTAGGGAGAGGCTTTCAGGTTCAAATAAAGGGAAGTAACTTCACACTTTACAGGATCAAAGCTCAAGAGTATTTTATATAGACAAACTGCAGAAATAAGACAGCTGACTAACACATTTTTCGACTGTTTTCCAGTCTTAAAACTAAAGAGAGTGTATCTATTCAAGCTACCGGTTTTTCGTCACAATGCCTCAACTCAGAACCCATGTGCTAGTTGAACATATAACCAACTTAGTTATTGAGGCTTGGGATTAAAAACCTTTAGAGGTCCTTGTTCACAGATGTGATTTAATTTCTTTAAAACTGCATATCAGATAAACTGTTATGTAGAAGGTTCTGAAGAATAGTTATTGGAAGCACAATTAGACTGTTTTAAAATGTAAACAATAAATTATCATGTATTTTAATATAAAAGTGTGACATTGCTTTTGAGATCAACTGCATATGAACTGTACATACTAAGATAAATTGGCTCTTCCTGAAGTCTCAATTAATTCAATAGCTAATTCTAACTGTATATCGAACAACAATAAAAAAAACTGTATTGTTTCAATGATGTTTTATTATGACCTGCAAATTTTCTCTTCTGTGAACAAGCACCTTTAAAAAAAAAGGCCAAAAAAGATAAGTTGACGGAACTTACATGTATCTGGAACGCTCGAATCTTGTCATCCAGAAATAGTACACGCAGCGTGACATGTTTCCCCTTCTTTTCCATTGCTGTTCCAATACAGAAACCTCGGTTGTCCTATCTTAGTGCCTCTATCATAATGAACACTACCTCAGGTCACATGACATCTATAAATAGAAAAGGAATCATCCATGTCTAAAACATAATAAGTTTGGCACTTTTCAAAAACTAGCATACTAATTCTAACAGAGGTAAATCCTAAATTGATATTTATGCTTAGTTACAGTTAAATTATGTAGAATAGTTGACAATTTAAATGTTTAATCAAAAGAGTTTGCAGAGGACATTTCAAAATGTGATGAAATAGAAAAACAATCTTCTGATAGTGCAAAAAACATTGTGGGAAAAGAAGAAATTGCTCATCACAAGCAATTTCTCCTTTTCCAACAATGTTTTCCAGAGTCGTCTGTAACAAACTGGTCAAATGTTGTTATTGTTTGGTAATTGGTTAAGTCGTCTGCAGCAAATATGTTAAAATGAGTAGATTTCAGAGAAGGTTTATACTGAGCCTGAAATAACATTATGACATAACTCTGGCAGTAGACAGGTAAAAATGACAGGAATCATAAATAGTTGATGAATCGGTAAACATCATCGGCTTCAAAGCCTAACCCCTACAGTTATGAAACGAAAGTACATTTCAACAAATTCTTCTCACATCTGACTCCTGATTCATCATTCCACATTGACATGGATTCATTTCCAATATTACAAACAGCTTCAAATGTATTTTAAAGAGGAAACTTTTGAAAACATTGTGTACAAAGAAAGATTTGTTTAACCCTTTCCCAAACAATAAATTTTTTACTGTCCCAAATTGAAAGAGTTTGCAGACGACATTTCCGAATGTGATGAAATTAGAAAATGATCTTCTGATGGGGCAGAAAATATTGTGCTCGTTAAGAGCAATTTCTCCTTTTCCCACAATGTTTTCTAAAGTCGTCTGCAACAAAGTGGTCAAACGGCATTATTGTTTGGGAAAGGGTTAAGAAGAGTATTATATCTTTTTTAAATCAGACGACATATCAACAGTGATTTTTTTCCAAATTAAATCAATGGGTTTTTTAGACTAAAACTTAAAAAATTAATGGGTGTTTCTATAGAAAAATGATTAAAATGAATGAAAGTTTTTTGGAAATTTTTTTTTGGCCCAATATTAATCACTGTATCAATAGCAGTTTCATTTAATAACTGTAAATTCATAAGAAGTAAATGTAGTTGATTTTTACCCCATAATCTTTAAAGTTTTATTTTGACTATCAAAATTTTCTTTTCTGTGAGCAAGCATCTTTTAAGTCTTAAGTTGTCACATTCTTTTTTTTGAATTTTCATGAAGTCTTCAGTTCTAATATCTGTCTTCTTTATATTGAAAATCTTAAAAGGAATCATTATCTCGTCTGCTTTCCAAAACCTTAAATATCTGCTTAACCCTTTCCCAAACAATAACGACTTTTGACTACTTTGTTGCAGACGATTTCAGAAAACATTGTGGGAAAAGGGAAAATTGCTCATAACGAGCAATTTTTCCTTTTCCCACAGGGGTTTTTGCTCTATCTGAAGAATATTTTTTCAATTTTGTCACATTTTGAAATGTCTTCTGCAAACTCTTTCAATTTGGGACAGTCCAAAAATTGTTGTTTGGGAAAGGTTTAATTTTGATGAAGAAAGATACTCAGAATAGCAAACAGGTGAGATCACAGACCAGCAGCCAATTTACTTGAGGGCTGGCGTGGATCTAACCTGTTTGCATAAGGATGAAGTCGGTTCCAGCACTATAAGGGCTTAATCAGGTATTGAAAAAGGGAATTTCAAGTAATAAACAAATCTAATTTTTGAACAATCAGAAAGGAACAAATATTTCCAGTATTTACAACCCTTTTTCAAAAAAGTCTTTCCCCCTTTTCCATTACCGTCTGCTGGTGAAATCAATTTGGGAATCTCTAAAAATTCAATATGCAGGAAATTTTCCTCTAAGGCTAAAGATGAAACACAATAAATAATGAGAAATTCCCAAAATCCATCTGTCTTGCTTTCCATTTTTCCTATCATACCCTCAATGGCTTGGCAATATAAAATCAAAGAATTGACAGTGCAAAAATAATGCAATCATTTGCTATTATGGGATTTTATAAATGGTTAATCAAAGGTAATACCTACTGAAACCTTTATAAGCTTTAAAAGCAGGTTTGTTTTGTAATATTGAGGGGGAAAAAAGAGAAGATTTTACTTGTGACATAGTGGATGAAGGGTTTAACCCTTTACCAAACACCAAATTTTCAACTATCCAAAATTTAAAGAGTTTGTAGGCGACATTTCAAAATGTCATGAAATTAAAAAATAATCTTTTGATAGGGCAGAAAACATTGTGGGAAATGGAGAAATTGCTCTTTATGTAGAGACCAATTTCTCCTTTTCCCACCATGTTTTAAAGAGTCATCTGCAACAAACTGGTCAAATGTTGTGTTTGTTTGGTAAAGGGTTTAACACAAAAAAGGTTGATCCAATATGCCCATGATTAGCCTCAAATGTAAGGACATGAGGATGGAAGGGAAGTCGGGGAGAGAGAGCGAAAAAACTAATTATTTGTCTCAATAGAAGGAACCCTAATTGCATTTCCCCTTCCTTGAATTTTCTTCTGTTCAAAGTCAATCCCTGAATCCCTTGAAAACGAAAGGCTGAAGAAACCCTTTCTCCTTATACAAATGACAAAAAGCATATTTATTATTAAGTCTGTTTTGGAAAAAAGCAATCGGAACTACTCGGGTATTTCCGTGAGCTGTGAAATACACCTCGGATATAAGTGTAGGGTTACAATTTTTCGGGTAAATCAGCATCCGCCAATTAACACCTTTTCTAAGCGTGCAAGTTAAGTAGTTCAATGTGTATGGAAGGGTTGGACATCCTTTTAAGTAATCTTTTTATCAGTAACTCATACCAAATGGCAAAATTGTTGTTGTTACATGTAAAGTTGTTTCCTCAATCAAATTTAAAGACTTTTTAGATTTCACATTAAAGATCTATTTTTAAACACGAAAGTCAAGTGACGTCATTCTGCTGGGAACCAATATGGCGTCATCCCTATTATTTCAGAGGTGTTTTCATTTGATAAACCCGATGTGCTCAGATTGGGAAAAAAGAAACAACTTCATTAATCTTTAACCTTCTTCTCAACCCTTATAGTGCTGGAACCCAATTCCTGCTTATGCAAATATGTTGGATCAAGGCCAGCCGACAAGTAAATTAGCAGCTAGCATGTGATCTGAACTGTTTGCTACTCTGCTCTGAGTATCTTTCCTCTTCAAAGTTAAGGAGATATTTAAGGTTTTAGAAAGCAGACAACACAAACATCTATTTTTAAAAAGAAAACCCAGCATTATAAGGGTTAACTCCCTTGCCTGTGTAGCAAAAGAAATAAAAAACGTCTGTAACAAAAGGACAAATTTGTCGTCTTGCCACAACAGAAGAAAAAAAATGATAACATAAAGAGAACAAAATTGAAATTTTGCACCGATTCTTGATTATGTTCTTGAACATCAAAAAGGGCATCAAGAGGAAATTGGGTCACTTAATTCACCCACTGTCCCAAATTCATAATTTTCAGACATTTAATCTGGATAAAAAAGATTGGAAGGCATTTTGTCTGGAAGAAGCACCTATTTCTTTATCTTATCTATTTCAATGTTACCAGTACATTAGCAATGTTTACTACCCAATGTAGGAAAAGAAACGCTGTTGTTATGGTGTTTCCTTTTACATCGCTTGCCGTCCATTTCAATTTTGACCCATCAAAAAATACAATACTAGAAAATAGGTTATAGTGTCAACAACTAAAAGATTTAAAAAAAAAATAATAATCCAAAAGATTGCCTTGTCAATCCACAAGCTTTAGCCATAGCAGACAGCTTTATGAATTGATTTGGTAATGTCTGCACAATAATTCTAATCAATTACACACCATGGCCATAGATTAATTGGAATTGTCACAAGACCTTTGCTCAGACTGTTTGATAGATATGTTCCAAGCTGTGTTCTCTATTTCTCACAGGGATCAGACTAACTGGTTATTTCCTTTATAAACCAGGGGTGGCCAAATCAATTGTCTGTATTGCCTAGCTTAGCCAAAAGCCTTAACCCATTACCAAATTTAATGCTAAAACTTTAACTGTCCCAAATTGAAAGAGTTTGCTGACAACATTTTAAAATGTGATGGAATTGGAAAATAGGGCAGAAGACATTGTGGGAAAAGCAGAAATTACTTGTTATGGAATAACAATAATGTGATCTAAAACTTCATTACAACAAAACAAAATATGTTCAGACATAATGGTTTTCCCAGATCATCCATCTATCGACTAGTCGCATACCAATATAACTCAAAAATTCAAATAATGTGATCTAAAACTCCAATAAAACAAACAAAATCTGTTAACGCATTACCATCTAACGCCACATTTTTGCGTCTTGCAGCAGACGACTTCCCAAAAGCATTGTAGCAAAAGGAGAAATTGCTTGTCACAAGCAATTTCTCCTTTTGCCACAATGCTATTTCAATCAATTCACATAATATCCCAACTGCAGAACTGAAAAGTTTTCACCATTTTTACAAAGCTTTTCTTAAGTCGTCTGCATCAAGTAATTTGACGTTCATTGATAGTTTTAAGAATTAACCCATTACAAAACAATAACAACATTTGACCTATTTGTTGCAGTCAACTATGGAAAGTATTGTGGGAAAAGGAGAAATTCTCTTTCTCCCACAATGTATTCTACTCTACCAGAAGATAACTTTCCAATTCCATCACATTTTGAAATGTCGTCTGCAAACTATAAATTTGGATCAGTAGAAAATTTGATGTTTGGTAAAGGGTTAAGAGGCTTTAACAGAACACCCATGAATGGACTAGTCAAATACCAACATAACTCAAACTAATTTGATTTAAAACTTCAATACAACAAAACCAAACTTGCTCAGAGGTAAAGGTTTTGAATCATTAATCAACTAGTCGCATACCAATATATCTCAAAATGTTGATGACACAATTTAATGTGTTTTATAACTCAAATAAAACAAAACAAAATCCTTTCAGAGGTAAAGGTTTTTCACAGAACATGCATCAATGATTGTAACAGATGGATAGCTCATCACTGTTCCTCTTTATTGAATTAGACAGACATGACTCATTTCATTGTGTGAATATCCAGTAGTCAAGACAAGTCTGCTCTGAACAAACCCTAAACCTTATAGTGCTGGAAACGACTTCATGCTTATGCAAACAGGGTAGATCCAGGCCAGCTGCCAAGTAAATTAAACTGTTATAGTGCTGGAACAGACTTCATGCTTATGCAAATAGGTTAGATCTAGGCCAGCCGCCAAATAAATTTAACCCTTATAGTGCTGCAACCGACTTCATGCTTATACAAACAGGTTAGATCCAGGCCAGCCATCAATTTACAGATATTCAAGATTTTTGAAAGGAGACGACACAAAAATCTATTTCAAGAAATTTACTCAGCACTCTAAGGGCTAAACTATCCTCTTGATTTGTAAGGCTGAAGAATAACACAACTTTATTTCATAATCATTTCTATTTTCAATAACTTATTCATTGTACATGGGTTGTGAAGCAAGTACTGGCATCTTATAATAAATCAGTGTCAATTTGGCTTCTTCGAAACTTATTCATTTATCTATCTTTTCATTTACATAGTTTAACATTAAGTCAACATCATTTCAGTTATATTGCGATGTCCAACTCTTAACGATGGAAGAAGAACCCATGCTCAACTACTCATAAGGGTGGGTCAAGCCGGGTAGAACCATCAGCATTATGTAAGACAGTCAGGAAGACATTAAACCTCTCATGACTTCTTGGAAACATAACCAGTGCAACAAGCAAAAGTGGAAAGGTTGCCATGTTGACTCTGCTTCACACATGATTTGAACTCACTCCCACCTAGTCTAGAGCCCTAAGCTCTACCCTTGGACCACACCATTTCTAACTGTATTTGAGTTGCATCATAGTGGTTTAACCCTTTACCAAACACCAAGTTTTCGACTGTCCCAAATTGAAAGAGTTTGCAGATGACTTTTCAAAATGTGGTAAAACTGAAAAATAATCTTCTGATAGGGTAGAAAACATTGTGGGAAATGGAGAAATTGCTCGTTAAGAGCAATTTCTCCTTTTTCCACAATGTTTTTCAGAGTCGTCTGCAACAAACTGATCAAATGTCATTATTGTTTTGTAATGGGCTTAAGGGGAAAACACTTTGAGGGTTTAATGTCATACTACAATAAGTCCTTCACAAAGTTGAAGCACTTACAATAGTTTTACAATGAACCTGCCAGGTAAAGGTAAAGTTTTAAAATGCTTCATGGGACAGTAATCCCTTTACCAAACGCCAAATCTTTACTGTGCCAAATTGAAAGAGTTTGCAGACGACAATTCTAAATGTGATGAAATTAAAAGATAATCTTCTGATAGAGAAGAAAACATTTTGGTAAAAGGAGAAATTGCTTGTCCTTTTCCACAATGTTTTCAAGAGTCGTCTGCAATAAAGTTGCAAAGTGTCTTTATTGTTTGGTAATAGGTAAACCCAATTCATTTTCAAGGAATACAATCATGTGTTACTCCCTCGTTGTTCTATTAGGAAAAATGTAATTGCTGCTGAGAACTTTTGAAATGTAGAGCAGTATATAGAATCAATCCTTTTCATACAGATTTTGCCTAGCCAACCATATCTTATCTTCCAATTTTATCCTAATAATCCATCCTTCAGCAATTTCATCTGAGTGTAAGTCAACTCTTTGATGAAGCATAAAAAATTTCTTTAATCTGTTTGATATAAAAATGTTATAGACACCTTTTTTTTGTGGGCACTCATTAGAATTGTTTTGTAAAGATGGTTTCAATGAGTACCCAAATTTTAGGGAATCCCATGTTTGTGGGTACTCATTCGAACGGTCTGATCAAGATGGCTTCAATAAGTACCCACAATATAGGGCTTAGAGAAGCAATAAAGAAATCAGCAAGGGACAAAGACCTTTTCTCTGAACCTCCAACTCCTAGTTTAGACAGATCAAAAGCTTTGTGGGGAGAAATGAAAGGTTATGACTAGGATGATCATATTAATTCAAGGTACTAATTATCGCAGTTGGAAATAACCAACTGTTTTCTTGGTCTGCATTTTTTAACAGGTTTCCATGGTTATCAAGGTAATTAGGAGGGTAATTAAGTCACCATGAATATTCCAAGTCTGACTGTGAGAAAAATGAACAATGGATGGGAGAACATTGCATGCTGGGAATTTTGCTTAGAACTAATGTCTTGAGGGCATGAAACGCTACAACACTGATCTGTAAACTGTACAGAACTAATGTCTTGAGGGCATAAAACGCTACAACACTGATCTATAAACTGTACAGAACTAATGTCTTGAGGGCATAAAACACTACAACACTGATCTATAAACTGTACAGAACTAATGTCTTGAGGGCATGAAACGCTACAACACTGATCTATAAACTGTACAGAACTAATGTCTTGAGGGCATGAAACACTACAACACTGATCTATAAACTGTACAGAACTACTGTCTTGAGGGCATGAAACGCTACAACACTGATCTATAAACTGTACAGAACTAATGTCTTGAGGGCATGAAACGCTACAACACTGATCTATAAACTGTACAGAACTAATGTCTTGAGGGCATAAAACGCTACAACACTGATCTATAAACTGTACAGAACTAATGTCTTGAGGGCATAAAACGCTACAACACTGATCTATAAACTGTACCTCTTCTCATAATGCTTTTTTTAAAACTTATTCCCTCAAATTTATGAATCAGACTGGTCCAAATCAACAACAACATGATTGTGAGAAAATATTTACTTCTTTTGTCACAGTTTTTCTAATCTATAAAACGTGACACTATACAAGCATACATGTGTTTTCTTGGAAATTTCTTATGTGTAAACAACAAATATAAGCAATATATTGTTAGCATTCAGATCAATCACCTTAAGCCAAATGTAACCAGAAACCTGTATTTATGGACAGTTTTAACCCATAACTACAGTGGCACTGAGGTGACATGTGTAATAATTTTCTTTCCAATTCCGTTTTCTCGAGATAATAAATTTTATAAACAAGGGAAAACGAGGCAAAGTTTGATTTCCCAACATAAAAAAAAAATTATCTCGAGAAAACGAAAAGATTTGTTTTCTCAAGATAACAAAAAATATTATCTCAACAAAATGAATCAGAGTTTGTTTTCCCGAGATAAAAAAAATATTATCTCAACAAAACGAACCAAAGTTTGTTTTCCTGAGATAAAAAATATTATTGTATCAACAAAACGAACCAAAGTTCGTTTTCCTGTGATAAAAAAAAAAATTATCTCGAGAAAAGGAATCAAAGTTCGTTTTCCCGACACGACTTAATTAGCCAATCATGGCTAATTAAGTTGTGCACACGACTTAAAATATTATGTCGGGAAAAACGAACTTCGGGTTCGTTTTGTTGATATAATAATATTTTTTATCTCGGGAAAAAGAACTTTGGTTCGTTTTGTTGAGATAAAAAAAAAATTATGTCGGGAAAACAAATTCTGATTCAACAAGTAAATCAAAATCAGATTTTGCCAACCCTGAACCCAGTGATTGACATTGAGGACCAATAACCCAGGAGATTTGGGTTTGATCCCAATAGGGGCTGCTGGGTTTTAAGGCAAAACTCCCTTGATATGACACTTCAGAGCCCTATAGCGTTATAAGTACTGGTGTATCCCAAACGGCCCCAATCTTGACCAATTAACCAATAACAAAAAAAATGATAATTCACCAGTTTGTTGTAGACGACTCTGAATAACATTGTAGGAATAGAAGAAATTGCATGTGACGACAGTTGAAAATTTGGCATTTGGTAAAGGGTTAATTCAAAACATGGTGAACTGCTTTAAACAGAATTTTGCCAGCAATTAAGTGTAAATTTTTGGTATGGATATCAGTTTTAGTATATGTTAAGGCCCATCATCTAAAAAACTGACACACTAGTTTTTTGCAACATGGGTCAATTATGCTCTTTGGTTTGACTTTTCAAAAAATTGATCTGAAGCTCTGATCTCAAGAAAAGTGTTATACATGACTGTTTGTATGGTGTTTAACGCCATATCAACAATTTTCTATTTATATAACAGCTTTCCTGGATCCATTAGTAATAGGCTAGGTCTCTGAAGTGACTTGCCAAAGGTCACCCCCACAAAACTAGAGGTGTTGGTGGGGCTCGAACTCTGGCACCAGAGTTTTAAGTCTGCCTCCTTTACTACTGGGCCACCCAGGACCCCGTTATACATGTTATACATGACTGAAAAATTGTTGACATAGCATTAAATCCCCTGTAAAAGATTCTCATGCAATATCTTAATCATGTTTTTCTGTTTTTTCTCTGTGCCAAGCTGTCTAAATGATGGAAGATTGAAGCCATAGTAATGCGATATCCCAATTAGTAGGACCACTAGCAACCATTCTAGTCTGTGACATACAATTCCCCTCTATGGTAAAAACCTTGTTAACTCTTACCTAATGACATGGTTTGATCTGTCAGCCAAAACTGTTAACAGACCAAGACTTATTCAAAAATAGACCATGTCTTTCATTGGCGGGGAAATATTGTTGACAAAGAGAGAAATTGCTCACAGACAACCATTTCTTCTATCGTCACCAATCAATTCCAGATGCCTCAAGCTAGTTTTCTTTGCATTGAGGCACTTTAAAGCAACTGATGCAGATTTCATAAAATGACCCACAGTGACAATAAAGGACAACTTCCTATGTCATTAACCCAATACCAAGCGATAACGCCATTTTACAACTTTGTTGCAGACAACTCTGGAAATAATGTTGGAAAGGAAGAAATTGCTAGTAAAGAGCAATTTCTCCTTTTCCCACAATGTTTTCTACCCTATCAGAAGATTTTTTTCCAATTTTATCACAATTTGAAACGTCTTCTGCAAACTCTTTCAATTTGGGATAGTTGAAAATTTGGCATTTGGTAAAGGGTTAATATGGTCTCAACAAATTGGACATAGAAATAATCTGTTATCTAATCCCATACAATTGTCACTGCTTGACGTTACTTTCAGTTTGGATCAGTCATAAATTCCCCCCGACATGAGGGAAACCGTCTCCGAATGATATCCGTTGGACACACACTCCGACCATCAGCGTGGCTTAACTAGGCAAATATCGATACTAAGCTGGCAGTTTATCACCCCGGTCAGTTTTGACCATCAAATTGACCAGGCACTCTGATTGATCAGGGATCTGTCTTCACTTTCTTGGGAGAGGAAATAACAAATCTGATTGCATCCAGGAGCAAACACTGCTTAACCCTTTACTAAGCGTTAAATTTTTGACTGTTCCAAATCGAAAGAGTTTGCAGACGACATTTCAAAATGTGATGAAATTGAAAAATATTCTTCAGATAGAACAGAAAACCTTGTATGTCTAAGAGCAATTTCTCCTTTTCCTACAATATTTTCCAGAGTCATCTGCTACAAACTGGTCAAATGTTAATATTTGTTAATGGGCTAGACTTTATGTCAACTGGTAAAAATGTATGATCTTGAAACGAATCCCTACACGAAACGAAACTTTTGCTTGATGAGGGTTATAATGGCTTAATTACTTAACTTCTGTGAATTGACTTAGATTAATGCAGTTGCTGCTGCAGAATAATTTCAAAAGAATTATAGCAAAGGACATCTTGCGCATATTGAGCAATTCAACCTATGTCAAAATTTGTTTGTGCCAAAATACCTCAAGGAAAAGTATGCTTTTCATGCTATTTGTGTTGTGACTCCTCTGCTGTTGCTTTTAATTCGGACACCACACAAAATCTTATGAGAGTAGCAGATGTTATTTTTATAGACAAATTTCAGAGACAAGCTTGCTCCTGCAAAAGATTCAAGAACTTATTCATGAGTCTCAATAATGCTTATAAACTTTAAATGGCTGTTCATGAACACAGAATGTGTTTATAAAATTCAAGAACAGGTACATCAACATATCAAGTATAGGTTCATGAATACATGAAAGTAATACATTTGTGAACCTGTTCTTGATGTTAATGAAATAATCCCAAAAATTTTTAACATAAACAGCTTTATGTTCATGACTGCCCATTTTACACTCAAGAATGTTCATGAATAAGTAATTGAATCTTTTGAAGGGATGGATTCAATAACACACTATCCCAAGAGGGAAAAATATATTTGTCAGAGGACAAGTAGCACATAGATTCATAATAAGGGACGTTCCAGACTGAGAGTTAAACCCATTGTTAGCAATATTGCGTCTTCTAAATGTCCAATTACAAGGGGATTTCCTCTAGGAGCCCTTGTCCCTTTGTTCTAAGTTAAATCATGCCAGAGACTCAGAGGGATATTCCTTTAAGGTGCTTATTATGTTATATGATACTAACTGAAGACTAGTATTTAATTGGAAGCAATTAACATGTAGATTTACCCAAAGCGTTACTTTTGAGATCTAACATATATAACATGTAAATATATTAGATAACTTGACGCTTCCTGAATTGAACACATATATGGGTTTTACATAACATCAACATTATTTCAATTATATTGCCATCTTCAGCTCTTAAGACCCCATACTCAACTGCCCATAATGGCTGGTCTAACTGAGTAGAACTATCCGTATCATGTAAGTCAGCCTGTAATGAAGATCCAAATGCATATTTAATGTTGACAAGATGATACCAATGAGTATGAACAAAAATTGGATTTATTTTTCTCTAGTATGCAAAATCTGAATGGATCCTGGAATTTTTTCTTCAATACTGGAAGTTTCTTTATTTCTTTTTCTCCTTACCTCTGAAGAAGGCCAGAATGGCAAAAAAGCTACATCAAAATGAATGAATTCGTAAACACCAATCAATCAGTTTAAATCAATTTTACTATTCAATGCAGAGAAATCCTCTCGTTGACACAAACAAAGGGTAAAACTACATCCCAGAAATCCTGTCTAATCCAATCTTTACAACCAAGAGCAAATTAAGGGTTCAATCCAAGACTATAGTAAGTGCTTCATAAATATGAAGCACTTACTAAAGTAATGCATTGAACTCTTTAAATATGAGGATTGCATGCAACATGGCTGTAAGGGCTATTTATCATGAGACATCACTACTAATTTACTGGAGACTCTTGTAAAACATGCTCCAGCTGATAATGGGGACATATGAGAGTCTTTTGCAAGGGTCCTCCATAGCTCAGTGGTTAAGGTGGCAGACTTTAATCTGTTAGGCTCAAGGTTCAAGCCCATAAATAGCTCTGGTTTCATGGGAGTGTCCTTATTGCAAGTCACATCAGAGCTCTAGCCTAGTAGAGAGGAATGCATGAAAGCTGTAACATACCTTGAAAGCTGTTAAACTACAAATAAACATATTTTGCAATCAGTATTAATTAATGAAAAAAGAATTCAATTTATCCAATTTTATTGGTGGTTATAAAAGTCATCTCTTTGAGACAATTTTGCATGTCTGTCTGTATCATAAAAATGTATTAAGACAAGGGATGAAAAAAAAAAAAAGAAGAAAATTACACTTCTATTCTAAGGCTTTTTCGATCTTGGATTATAGGAATATTCCCATGAGTTCTAACAATATAGGATTTAGAGATCAATTCGCTCATTTGTATAGTGTCCAATGCTGTATAAACAATTGTTCATTTATGTAATGGCTTTCCTGGATCTACTAGTACTAGGCTATGGCTCTGAAGTGACTTGCGTAAGATCACTCCCACGAATCCAGAGGTGTGGTGGGGCCCAAACCCAGGGCCCCATGACTTCTATGTCTGCCACCTTCACCATTGGGCTATGCAGGACCCTGATTTAGAGAACAAAACAAAGATATAGTTTTAACACTCCAATGGATAAAACCTTCTTCCTGCTATAACGTCTTGAATCAGCAGTATCAAATTCATGGATATCAATGAAAACCTGAAGCTTTGATATAAAAACTTTGAAAATATTATGCCAAAACAATGATAATTTTTTGAAGAAGATGTTCTCCTTTCACCACATTTGACAAATTTGTAAATGAAAGCAATTGCTGCAAATGTAGATATAGCTACTAAGCCATCTGTAGAAGAAAAAGGGTCAATCCACTAAAATTGAACTGATTGGAATAAAAAATGTCTGATACTTGATTCCTGCCGGATGTAACATCGAAAATTTGCAAGCGTCAGAGAGTTATGGCATGTTTCAAATAATCGAAAGCTTTTCCCGGCTATTAAATGGCTGATGTACCCAATGGAAAATGCAATAATGATTTAAGTAGAGATTGAAATAAGATACAGTTGAAGTCCAATGGCATCAAATCTCAACAATCTGTCATTTCATTCAAATGCATTAGTGAAAGCCATGACAATTGATTTCTTCAAAGTATAGTAGAGTAAAACCATTTGCCTTTTGGAAAACACAAGCAGGGGACATTGCAACAAAAGATAACCATATGTTAACCTTTTCCAAAACAACAAATTTTTGAATGTCCCAAATTGAAAGGGTTTACAGACGACATTTCAAAATGTGATGAAATTTGAAAATAATCTTCTGATAGGGCAGAATACATTGTGGGAAAAGGAAAAATTGCTCATTACAAGCAATTTCACCTTTTCCAACAAGTAACAAGCAAGTTCTCCTTTTCCCACCATGTTTTCTAAAGTCGTCTGCAATAAAGTTGTCAAATGTCGTTATTTTTTGGGAAAGGGTTAACCTTTACCCTAAACATGGCATTTCGTTATAGGTCCAAATTGAAAATAATAGTAGAAGAGACATATTTGGTTTTGTTACATAGAGAATTAATATGTCCAAAGGCAGTGAGTGCAACCTCTGCTTTTGTCAAAAAAAGATTTTTGTGTTGTCTGCTTTCCAAAACCTTAAATATCTGCTTAATATTGAGGAGGAAAGATACTCAGAGTAGACAAAAGGTAAGATCACAGGCCAGCCACCAATTTACTTGTCCTGGAACCAACCTGTTTGCATAAGTATGATGTCGGTTCCAGAGCTATTAAAGATAAGCTAGTTTTCAGTTTGTCACATTGAATCTTATTACTCAATAATTAAGAGAGGTAAGAAAAAGATAACAATAAAAATGCTCTCATGTCATTATCCGTTCTTAATAAAAATGTTTAATTTCTTATACTCTTTACTTGTTTTTTCTTATAACTTTCAATTTCAGAAATTAAAAAAAAAAGAAATGGGTTTAGATTAACAATTACAGTGTATTGTGACGATTCTAAATTACAGTAATGAAAGAAAATTTTGTTAACAATAGCATACTTAATTGAAAGCAATAGCTGACAATTTGTGAAAACATTAGCATACCAAATTGAAATCAATACCAAACAAACTAAATAGTATGAAAAAAAACACACATCATATGTATGATGTTAACACATCATATGTATGATGTTGACACATCATATGTATGATGTTAAGGTGAAACCATTGTAACAAAGGATAAAGTGCTTATCATAAACAATTCATCTGTTCTGTCCCAGTGTTTTGTAGAATTTCCTGCAACAGACATGTAAAACTGCGTAAGGGATTCAGCCCACCAGCCACTAATTCAGGCTCCATCGGGCTCTGACGGTTTACACAAATTGGATTTTAGATTAATTAAGTGCAACATCTAATTGAATTGGAAGCATGAACACCAAATGGCTTACAACATGGTAACTTATCCTTTATTTCTTTTTAAGGTTTATGGACTAAGGGTGTGTCAGCACCGTTAAGTCCATTGAATTTTCATACCACTTTTTGAGGGACGGTACTTTATCGATACAGCGGTCTGACCCCTATTATTCATTAAACATCTGCCTTCGCTGTGCGGACTGATATCTTCTTGGAACTAGGAATGTAGTCAGAATTTTGCTCTATATTATTATAACTGTTGCAACATGGGAAATCATAAAATGTCCTGATATTCAAAAAATAGACTATCGTTCAGTCTCTGTTCACAGAAATAATAATTATAGTGATGGTGGTAAAAGGAGCTGCTCTTTTCCTCGAGATGCCCAAAGAAATTTTTAAATGTATCCTCAATCATCTTGCTTTAAACGCACCTTAGTCCTTCAGTCCTATCAGCGCTTTGATTATCTTTGGGAATACAACATTGCTGTAGCAGAAACAACATTGTAAACAGTACACAACCATTTTTGATTTAATGTTATTCATCTACAAATGTTCGCTCATTATTTCATATGTTCTCATTTCAACACAATCTACAGAATATAAATGCAATTATCATTAGTCATACAAGAAATAGCAAACATGGCTCATTGATTTGAAAAAGTCATCCTTTTTGGAAAACCTAAGATTCAGAAAAACAATATGTACTGTACGTAACCATTAGAATGCTGGGTGATTTTCTAAAAATAGATTTATGTGTCATCTGCTTTCCAAAACCTTAAATATCTGCTCAATTTTGTTGAGGAAAGATATTCAGAGTAGCAAACAGGTTTAATTACAGATCAGTCACCAATCTTCTTGGCGGCTGGTCTGAATCTAACCTTTTTGCATGAGCATGAAGTTGGTTCCAGCACTATACGGGTTAAGAGAATTGACTATTCAAGCATTACCATCATCTGTAAATCAGGAACCATTGAATACTTCTTTTTCATCAAATTCTATAAATAAATCATTAAGATTTTTTCTTAGTATTTTCCTTTATCTAGACTTTTAATTTCTAAAATCAGACTGCTGCAAATAATTATTTGTAGGTCAATGCAAGCCAGTATTCATCCAAATTGAAAGTAAGGTATTAAGCAGGCAACAATGAAAGATTATCAAAATCAACCTTTTTTTATGATATTGGAAAGATAAAAATATAACAGCTCATTATAGGAATTCATTCTTTTCACAAAATGTTCTATAAAGTATCTTTTTGAAGGTATGTTGAAAACCACATACAGAAAATGGTTGAATAAAGTCTAAATATAAAAAAAACCATCTGAGAGATAAAGGAGCAAAAAAAACTTACAGCAATTTTACATGATAATCCAGCATCTGTAGAACCCATCCATCAAAAGCAGATTCATGTACACTTAGAGAACCCACAAATTCTCAAATTCACAAATCCATGCTCAAAGCCTTTAGTGTAATCTCCATTTCCCTTTCTAATTCTATCTTAAATAAAACTCCATTTTTTCTCCTCGCCCATTCCACAGATGAGAAAACCATCAATGATAAGTTGAAAGACCCGATATTTCCACATTTCTGAGAGTGTTTTTTTTGTAGTTCTCTCGGAAAATACCATTTACACTACACCACGACACTTTCCAGTCAACATTTTCTCTCCAATAATTCTCTGAGAACCAGCCAACTGTAAATGAGAGGCTGTCCAATCATCATTTATAAAAAAAGAAAAAAGAAAAATCTCAGGGTTACAACAATAAACTTTACCTCATGCAGAACTATTAATCCATTACCAAACAACAACGACATTTGACCACTTTGTTGCAGACGACTCTGGAAAACATAGTGGGAAAATGAGAAAATGCTCGAAACAAGCAATTTATCCTTTTCCCACAATGTTTTCTGATCTTTCATAAGATCAGTTCTCAATTTCATCTCATTTTGACATGTCTTCTACAAACACTTTGAATTTGGGACAGTCGAAAAATTAAAGGGTTAATGGCCATTTAACATTCATAAATATTCCTGAAGGTCATGAACAAGTTCTTTTATCTTTTGCAGTGAAACATTTACATTGTAATGACAAGTAGAACCTACTGTACTGAAAGGAAAAATTGCTCACAACAAGCTATTATCTCTTACTGTCTTTGATTGTTCTATTGTTATTTAAAGCTTGTGTTCTTGTTTTTTTTTACCAAGTATATATTTATGAAGGCATGGGTTCATTTTTGTTAGGCCAATTTGAAAGAATCCGAATAAGGTAGCAAGAGATAGAAATATTTAGAAAATCAAAGGGACTATTTAATGGTCATATCAATGGATCACTTGAGACTTAGGAGACAGTGCTTTTAGAGAAACAAAGCTTCACAAGGATTTCATTCCACAACTAAGTTCCTGTAAAGTAAAGGGACATAAATGGGGCTTGCATCAGTAAATCTTTTTGATCTTTACATGGTTTATAGCAGCCTGACTATGAAAGTTTGTAAACCCTAACAATAAAACTTTTTACTGATTTAGGTATTAGATAATTAGAATGAAGCACTACTTGTTTTGTATAGTAGAAAATATTGCTGAAAGAGAGTACATGATGGTCATGAACCCTTTTTTTTCACAATTATGCCATCAGTTCTCTACGGAGGAAAAATCAGATTCAGGGAGAAGAATCCAATAAAACCTTATTTGGCTAGGATATTCCCATTTTGATTGACGTATGCATTGCACTTCAATTAACCATTGTTCCGCATGGAATTTTGTGATTGATCTAATTTGAGAGCAAAAGCAGATGACAAATTTTGCAAATGTAATATAAATAAATTTCAACTATTTTTTTCTTCTGTTGCCATAACAGGAGACAATATAAAGTCAAAAAGGTTTTAGGTTTCTGCTTCCTCAAAGTTACACTTTGACAGTGTCTATTGTCTATATTTGGAATCACCAAGACAATTTTTTTGGTATGTCTTATTTTCCTTAGAATCAACAATGCCACGCTATTGATCCAGAGTCCTCTATTCCTGTTACTTATTTGTACTGAGCGACTCAGAGAACCTGCAGAATAAATCTAATGTCTCCTTATCCCTTTACTAAACGCCAAATTTTCAACTGTCCCAAATTGAAAGAGTTTGCAGATGACATTTCAAAATGAGATGAAATTGAAAATGAATCTTTTAATAGGAAAGGAAATATTGTGGGAAAAGAAGAAATTGCTCCTTAACATCATTTTCTCCTTTTCCAACAATGTTTTCCAGAGTTTTCTGAAAAAAACTAGTCAAATGTCGTTATTGTTTGACAAAGGATTAAATTCCTTACTCCATTATACAAAACTTCAGAGCACCTGCTGTAGAAGATTCTAGAAACTATTTAGACATAGAGATAAATGTCTTATAAAGACTAAGTTCTATTTTTACCACAATACTTTCTATCTAATATAATAGAGAAATGTTTCTTTTGTCAAAATGCATTCTTTTTCTGGAAAAGTTTATCAATCTCTCTGGAACAGTTGCAGATGA
The DNA here is from genome assembly GCA_947846245.1 of Cerastoderma edule. Lineage (NCBI taxonomy): Eukaryota > Metazoa > Mollusca > Bivalvia > Cardiida > Cardiidae > Cerastoderma > Cerastoderma edule. The sequence continues at coordinate 12,893,613 of OX401419.1, forward strand.
TTGTATTGGGTTTAATGGCACACCACCAAATATGACATCTGCCTTGACATGGGGCAGATAACTCTTTACATGCTGTCAGAAAATAGAATTTGCAAATTCTTTGGCATTGACCCTTAGAATCCTGGTTAATCTTCTACAAATAGATGTTTGTGTTATCTGCTTTCCAAAACCTTGAGTATCTGCTTACTTTTGATGAGGAAAGATACTGAGAGTAGCAAACAGATTAGATCACAGGCCAGCCGCTTATTTACTTGGCGGCTGGCCTGGATACAACCTGTTTGCATAAGCATGAACTCCTTTTCAGCACTTTAAGAGTTAATAGCATTTATAGTGAAATTATCTCTTATCAATGGATGTAACAACTTAAGAAAATGCGTTTTCGTTTATTAAATACATTACCCCATGTTAGATAAAATGCTTGAGGCAAATGCTTGTTCTTAGAAAGTCCTAAAGCTAGTTCAATATGCTTGTAAAAAAGAGAATCGTAGACAACAAAATTGTAAAGAAGCCATAAAATGTAATGTCTTAAAACAGAGATAACACCCCAAAAACACCATTGTTTTCCTCTATAAAACAGGCTTATCGCAAAGAAAATGTTACTTTTCAATCTTTCTATCTTTTCATCCCCTAACTCTTTTTATACCCTTACCATGTTACGAATAATAAGATTTTTTTTGTATGGTGTTTCATGCCATTTCAACAATTTTTCATTATGTAATGGCTTTTCTTGATCTACCAGTACTAGGCTAGGGCTCTAAAGTGACTTGCCAAAGGTCACTCCCATGAAACAAGAGTTGTCGGTAGGGCTTGAATACAGGACCTCAGAGTATAAAATGGAAATCAAATTAAGAATTGTGTAATAGGTTAAAACTACATACCATCCAATGAATTCGGTTCTTAACATCAAAAGGTGAGCTCTAATATCTTTGAAAATCTGTAAATACATAAACAACACGCTTAAACTATATATCAGACAAGGTGTTGATCATAACAAACAATGAAAAACTTTGTACCAAGGAGTACTTCACAACTCAGTCCAACCACTTAACATATTAGGCCTTATAGACCAGGAATGGTCAAAGTCAAAGAAATGGCCAATGTACAGAACTGATGGTCAAAAGTCAAGTGAAAACTGAGCAGCCTCTAGCATACAATTCCCATATACATAATCTCATTCTGCCCTTATAAATGGGTCATATCAAATATCAAAAAAGAAATTGTCATTTGACATTTTGAGGGATAGAGGCAAGACTAGAGTAAGTGCTTAACAAACATGGAGCACTTCAAGGGTGCAATGTAGGACTAAAATAATAGCAAGCCCTTCACAAATTTTTTAATGTGAGGTACTTCCTACAATATCACATCTAATCTCTGATTTGCTTTCATACTTTGCATTTTTGAAATTGAACTGAAAGTCATACAATAACATGCCATTATGATTAAGTTTTTTATCAAGACTCATTCTATGATTACCAGACCCTCTACCCCTGGACCACGGTTTTACACCATAATTATGCTTGGTACTAACCATTACTTCAGGTTAGATCTTGTGAATAATTATAAGTAAAATAGAGTATGCCAATATTGTTTAAATCTTTTACCACAATGTTTTAAATAAATATGTCCTCTTGACTTAAGATAACAAAATTTGGCTGACTTAAGAATTTTTAACTATCTTTATGCACTGCACTGTACATATTTAATGAATGGGGAAAATGATAAGCAATGTCTGAGAATTTATTGGAAGATTGATTGGTAAGTCAACTTTCTAAAAAGGTTTTGATTGATTTCATTGCCTGTATGATGATCAATTAGTAACGGCATGTTGAATTGCAGAGTTTGCGATGTGATCCCTATTATTACGCTGCAGCACAATGAAGTGGATCAATTAAATGTGACAAGTACAATACAGTATGGTAAAGTAGAGTCAATACCCTGATGCGTTTATGCAATCTGAACACATCGGGTTTATCCAATAGAAAACACCTCTGAAATAATAGGGATGACGCCATATTGTTTCCCACGAGAATGACGTCACTTTCTTTCGTTTCTAAAAATAGATCTTGACTGTAAAATCCAAAAAGTCGTTAAATTTGATAAGGGAAACAAGTATACATGTCACAACAACAAGTTCGCCATTTGGTATGAGTTACTGATCAAAAGTGATTAAAAAGGATGTCCAACACTTCCATACACATTGAACTACTTAACATGAACGCTTAGAAAAGGTGTTCATTGGCGGATGCCGATTTACCCGAAAAATTGTAACCCTACACTTATATCCGAGGTGTATTTCACAGCTCACGGAAATACCCGAGTAGTTCCGATTGGCGTTTATGATGTAACTGTTAACTGCAGCGTGATAATGATACATAGGTATTAGATATCAAAGGGAGACTAAATCGAAATGAATAAACATAATGTGTTGTGTGGACTGAGTAAGGCGTCATTCATCTCTTTATTACCAGTTTTACCCATTCCTTCATATGGATTTGCATCTTTTCAAAATGAAATTGCAGTCATAATGAAACAATCATCAAAACTTTTTTTTTTCCAAGAAATTTCTTTTTTTTTTTTCCACAAAAGTTTTTTAAGTCTTCTACAGCAAGTGCATATATTTGTTTGTATCATCAGCAGCCGTTTAAAGCCTATTTTTTCTATTACTTTACAGATTTTCAGGATTCACCAGTACTTGGCTGGAGTTCCTTAATGTCTTGAAAAGGACACTTCATCCAAACCAGAAGTATCAGTGGGGCTTAAACTAGACCCCAACTTTAATCACTGGCCCGCACCCATAATGCAGGCGCACATACATACATGTATATATGGGCCACGTCACGGGAAAAGGGGCACTCGGACATAGCAAACAGTGTAGCCCCAGACCAGCCGCCATGTCACTGACGTGGCGGCTGGTCTGGGGTTACACTGTTTGCCATCTTAGAGGACATCAAGTTCTACCTTTAAATAAATACAAATGATAACTGTCATGACTAGATGCTGGAATAATAGCGCTAAGAAAGAGCTGAGTCAGTGGTTTTTATTCATGTCCGAGTGCCCCTTTTCGCGTGACGCGGCCCATATGATAGATAAGGCAACTTCTACCTTAAATTCAATAGGTCGTTGTTTTGTCCTGCCTGCCTGCCTGCCACAGCATATCTATATGTTTAGGCCAATATGACAAACAAGAATCAAGCAATGCATTAGTTTTTATCAAATATTAATAACTATTCTGTCAATAGCAAACAACTTTGCCAAGCTTTACAACCAGGATATTCTAGTCATGCAAAAATATCTTCTGATATATTTGCTCTAGGCCTGTTTATATGAGAGATCATAAGGCACAAATTAGTTGTAGTCAGCTGAACAAGGGTAATAAGAGAATAACTAATCCCACAATGCAAATTACCTTGCTTGCATACTGGGTATTTATCTAAAAACACCTGTAATTTATTTTACAGGTTGTTTTGAGAAAAGCAACCAGGGTAATTGATTAGCTGGTCACCCCTTCATACATATAATCTCATTTAACCCTTTACCAAATGCCAAATTTTGACTGTCCCAAATTGAAAGAGTTTGCAGACGTTATTTCAAAATGTGGTGAAATTGAATGACAATCTTCTGTTAGGGTAGAAAACATCGCGGGAAAAGGAAAAAATGCTTGCTACTAGCAATTTCTCCTTTTCCAACCATGTTTTCCAGAGCCGTCTGCAAAAAACTGGTCAAATGTCGGGGTTATTTGGTAATGGGTCAAGAAAAGCAATCATTTTTAGGTTATTAGTTAACTTGTCACCCCTTTATATATAATATATATAATCTCATTTTAACTGAACTATAGCTAACAACTCAATGATGCACAGTACCAAAAGGAATACTGCTATTAACAATTCATTGAGAAGTTTTGCCTACAGTTTCTTTCAATTTAGACCATTCCAAAAATTTCAAGTTTGTGAGAATGGTTTTGATTCATTACCATACAATAACAGCATTTAACCAGTTTGATGCAGAAGTCTTTGGAAATCTTAACGAGCTATTTCTCCTTTTCCCACAATGATTTCTGCCCTAGAAGATGATTATTTTTCAATTACATCCCATTTTGAAATGTAGTCTACAAACTCTTTCAATTTGGGACAATCGAAAATTTGGCGTTTGGTAAAGGGTTAAATGTTTTTAGTTCTCAGTTGGCATCCCCTGTTTTGATCCTATCTGGTATATCACAGCCATAATTGAAGCTTTGGCTTTGAACATATAGCATCTAAATATAGGTTAGAGGCTAGATAGTGAAATTTAAACGATATAGAAACCCCAAGGAAGGAGCGATAGCGACTGACGGGGTTTCTATGTCGTTTAAATTTCACTATATAGCCTCTAAACAATTTAGTGTTTAACCTACATTTCCATAGAGCGCTCTATTTGACGCTGGCAAACCACGCCTCTACGGGTATGATCTGCGAATGGCATAAAACTGCTGCTCAGTATTTTGAAATTCGACATAAACCACGCCTTCCGCGGCTGTCAATTGCATGCCAAGAATCTGCAATACCATATTTGGAAGAAGAAAACTGCACTACCCAGTGATGTAGATTGCAATGTAGTTTTGAGTTTAACCCGTTACTCCATAATTTATTCCTCACCTACAGCAGAAAACTTGAGAAGCCCTTGTGACAAATGAAGAAATTGCTTGTAACGAGCAATTTCTCCTTTTGTCACAATGTTTTCTTTTCAATTTCAAAAAGAAACTGTGTTTTTTCATAATGTATATATGTGTTGTCTGTTGATGCTTTCAATTTGTACCCGTCACATTATTCCTAATGGGGTAAAAGGTTAATATAGTTCAGTTTCTTTTTTTCTCAACGATGTTAGGATACCCAGTTAATTGTAATTCCTTTTTATTTATTTCTGTGTTTATTTCTCCCCCGCGACGTCACAGCGATCTTTCAATCGCTACCGTAGGCTTACACGTGTCATTGATTTGGAGGTGGAGCCTAAAACTACACATTTATGCGCATGCGTGATACCAGAGTAATAGTCTCATAGAGCCCAGATAGAACACTCGAATAGTAGTTTATGGAAAATAAACCAACAAAAAATTTCAAATTGACGCATTCTCATTGGATGAAAATGTAGGTTAAACACTAAAACATCTATTTAACAACAGTGATGAATAAGCGCCTGTCTTTAAATACAAACCACAGACATGATATTTCAGAGGCAGTGAGTGATAATGGTAGTATATCTAACATAATACAGAAACAAATCTACCAGAGTGTGGCCATATGGGATAATCTATCATCTTGAATTAAGTTATTCCTCCATCTGGAATCTTGAGACATAATAAAATTGAAAGCACCACTTGATGTTTTCGAATAGGGATGGGTGAAAATCTCATACATATAGATATTTAAGATTTAAACAACAATTGTGATAATGATTTGGAAAAGGATTAAATGCTTTTTCGAAACAAATTCTTCATTTACCATAATACATGCACTTTATTAAGTCTAGCGTTTTAGAGTGCAACAAAATAACTCTTAAAGACACTTGGGTCAACTCATAATTCTTTGGAAATTCACTTGACCAATTCTGTCAAATGGAAATCTGGGTTGTGTCTAACTTGAGAGAAACAATGGTTACAAAAATCAAAATGAACCGACTACAGTTTTCTAATAATGGGTAAGAACCATTGTGTCAAAAGGGTAAATTGCTCATCATGAGCAATTTATCCTTTTGTTGCAATGGTTTCTATAGTCGTCTACAGCAGATGTGGTAAAGTTGGGTATTATAGAGTAAGGTATTCAAGTTTAACCTGTTTTTCATCAACAAACACATTCCCATGCTATTGCAGACTTAGATAATTGGAATCATTGTGATCATTTTTCCATGATAAGCAAATAATTCTTTTGATATACATAGTCTTAATGTAAGTCAAATGCTTATGTCTTCAAATTGGATATTTCATGGCTTCAATTTATGGCAGGCCATGGCCATTGATCAATTAACTTAAAATAGGGTGGACTGCTTTTTTATTGAATTGGACTAGCAGTTGGATTACTTTTGATAAAATGATATCATTTATTCTGCAGGGATGGCAAAGTCTGATTTTTGTTTACTTGTCCATCAATGCCGAATCATTTTCTGCACTTGTCCTTCAACCTTGTAATGGCTATATAGTAAATTTAAGTAAAATTTTACTTGTCCCTTAAGGCTTTGCCATAAGTTGGGTAATTCAGACAACTTATTTTGACAACCCTGATTATGGTATTTGTTTAAGCCCATCATTTCAGTAAATGACCCACCATATTTTGAACATTAAGGCAATTTTGGCCCACATTTACTGAAATGATTCTGGAGCTTTTACAGTCTTTGCTGCAACATAACGATTAGCATAAATGTCATCTGTTGATATTATAACTCTGTTGAGGAGATTGTTAAGTTGAATAGTAAAATGTCACCTCTCTTTACAATCTCTATGCCTATACAGCTAGAGTATCTTCAAAATTCAGATGTATGTTTTATATAATTTGTCACCTGCTGTTTATTCTTTACAAATTTTGACCATCCCATCCTGAGTCATTTGTTTACAGGATAAAACAACCAAATTGTGGTTTGTAAAATACTATGCAAACAGGTTAGAACCAGGCCAGCCCCCAAGTAAATTGGCTACCAGCCTATGATCTTTCCTGTTTTCTACTCTGAGTATCTTTCCTCATCAAAATTAAGCAGATATTGAAGGTTTTGGAAAGCAGATGAAACAAAAATCAATCTTTAGAAAATTACCTGGTATTCTAAGGGTTAAAGCAAAAAATAAAGAGGTTAACCCATTACCAAACAATAACGACATTTAACCACTTCAACTCAAGAAAACATTGTGGGAAAAGGAGAAATTGCTATTTCCCACAATGTTTTCTGCCCTATCAGAAGATCATTTTCTAATTTCATCACATTTTGAAATATTGTCTGCAAACTCTTTCAATTTGGGACTGTCAAAAATTTTGTGTTTGGTAAAGGGTTAAGCATGGAAGATACAGTTTTTATCTGGACCTCTGTTTGTATCGCTTTCAGAGAATCCATTACAATAATTAAAAAATGTTGCATCACACACTTGCAACATGATGCACACCATTATAACTGTCTGACCCTGGGAACCCGTTATCTATCATTCAATCATCATTTAACCCTTTACCAAACGCCACATTCTTGACTGTCCCAAATTGAAAGCATTTGCAGACGACATTTCAAAATGAGATGCAGGGCTCACGCTGTCGGGCGCCAAATGCGCCAAATGCGAATATTATTTCATTCTGGCGAAAGATTTCCCGATTTGGCGAATTTGCTTGGCGCATGTTTTTTTCATTCAACTTTACCATTTTTCCACCTGTCCGGACATTACAGACAGTTATATCTTTTGACACACTTAACAGTATCTCCGAAAACCCCAAATTAATCTGCTAATTGTTATCCCCGTGTCAAACAATGCCTGAGGCGTGTATTAATCGGGTCTTTATTATGTGTAAACAACTCGACACACTTGATTGGTAGACTCGATGCGGTTGTTCCACGAAAACCGATTACTATTTACCGCATTCCGTCCAGTGTTTTATGATGCATGGTAGAATGCGAGAATTTAAAGAGGATTAATTTGTAAAGTATTTTGATATTGACAGTTTGCTTCCTTCGTTGATGTAATGGTACTATTCAAATTGCGATCCTCTATTATTAATCATTCAAATCATCATACCGGAGTCTTGACGAGAGTAAAAACAAATAGACCTAAGATCATGTTTACTTTCCATTTAACTATCGGACATTTCTAAAATAAATAAAATAACAAAACTGAGAATTCAGAAATGTATAGTCTTCAATATGATATGATTTGATGTTATCTGAGATAAAAGATTCATTTTAATTTTGTCACTCAAAGCGTAGCCTTTAGTTATACCATCTTTGGTTTAAATTTGTTCGGAAGGGGGAAGGGGAATGTCTTGGACTTTTTTTTTTTTTTTAACATAATATTTTTATTGGCATTACACATTACATATTTATGACATTACAATTTTAATAAAAATGGTGAAACATAACAAACAGAAATAATTAACTAAGAGGATTTAACACATATCTACATACAACATGAAGAGTGTTTAAAATAAAGAAATTTTAATTGGAGCCATTTGCTCAGAATTTGGCTCCTACTTCTTTAATTTGGCTCCTATTTTTGTCATTTGGCGAATGTGCTGGCGCAGACTTTTTTCCAGCCAGGGTGAGCCCTGAGATGAGATTGAAAAATAATTTTCTGATAGGGTAGAAAACATTGTGGCAAAAGAAGAATTTGCATGTTAAGAGTAATTTCTCCTTTTCCCACAATGTTATCCAGAGTCGTCTGCAACAAACTGGTTGATATGTCGTCATTGTTTGGTAATGGGTTATGCACAAAGTTCCAGATAATAATGTTTATATTTCCCAGACTTACTCAAATCCATTCCTTCCTACAGAAACATGTGACTGGTCCCAATTGAAAGCTCCACCAGACCACCAAAAAAGTCAGCTAGGCAAGAGAAAAGAAGCACTAATCTATGTACCAAGAAAGATTTCTTCATTTATGTGGGTTTTTAGGTCACATAAACATTATTTCAGTTGTGTTGCAATGCCCTACTCTTAATGATGGGGGAAGATTACATACTCAACTGCCTATAATGCCCCTGTCACACTTGACCGCGGATTGGTGTACCGGACATCAACGGATAGAAATTTTTGGATATCCAGTGATGCTCGTCACTATCCGTTTTTATGTCCATCGTTTCCTGTCAGGTGATGTACGGTGGTATCCGTTGGAAAGTTTTGTGCATGCACAAAACTTGAAACGGACAGTAACGGATAAGAATATACCTTGGCTGTCCTGTGCATGTCCGTTTTGTCCTGTATATATCCTGTCATTGTTCGTTTATAGGCGGTAGGTGTATAGGGAGCATTCGTTACCCAGTCCGTTGATGGAACCACCTTTATCATGCTCTGTTTAGGTTTCAGTTTCTGTCTTGCCCTTTTGCAGGAACTTTATAATTATTTTTCTACCACGAGGCATTTCAGCGAGGCAGTAAGCACTGTAACTTTTTGACAACTGATTGTCGGAGAAATGCATATATCTTGTTTTTTTCTGCACGCGTATGTTAATGTCCGTTAAGTGTTCGGTTTGTCCGGAAAGCATCATGTACATGTCCTGATTCACCAGTTCATGTTCGTTTGTTGTTCGTTTCTCATTTGGAGACACCCCGTTGGTGTAAGGCAGGCGTACATTACATACATGTTCGTTATTGGATCATTTCATCCGTTCCATATTCGGTGCAAATATGTCGTCAGTTTGGATTTTTCTACCGGACTGACAACTTCACCACCCTATACCACCGTATAACAAAGATTTCTAACCGTTGATGTCCAGTACACCAATCCAGTCAAGTGTGACAGGGCCATTAGGGCTGGTCAAGCTAGGTAGAACCATAACCATTCCACCTAAGGTCAGTCAGGAGACTACCTCTTATGAAGTTCCAAATGCAACAACAGGGATTTGAACTAATGCAGAGAGGCTGTATGTGATTACAAGGTTTGTACTCGAACCACTAGGACTCCTGCTGAATCCTCATTTGTAAAAAGAAAAAATGAAAACAGTTTGAGTATTTCTTTTATCAAGAGTAATGAGTGAAATATAAAAAAGACCAAAAAAAAGGAACTTGGTAGACCTCCAAACTCAGGGTGTTTCTTCCATGCTTAAATTCATTCATTATCTTCTCCATGTTACACTTTTTACCCTTGTCTTAATAAACATTTCCCACAAAACGAGAGTTTAGATTCTGTTGAATCAATGTATAACACTAAAGTGGCTACTTCACAAAAGAATAGGACTTGTAACAGTCTTGCAATGAATCTGTAGATTGGTCCAAATTAGATGCAATCCCTGATTATGTCATGAAATCGCGGGAAAGAGAAATTTCTCCAGACAAACAAGTTCACTCCTGATGTAATATTGGAATCTGTTTGATATTATTCTTTTACCATACTCTATAACTGCACTCTGCTGTTGAGTACGATTTCAACCAGTCAAAAAGTATCCAACACATCTTAAATTGATTTAGATTCATGATTGGTTCTAGTTTCTATTCCAATATCACCAAGTATCTGGGAGAAACCTTAGTTTTCCCTACTTCCCTTAATTAATAAGGCTGTTGTTATATCCTTCTTACCCCTGGGTTTATTGTCTTGGTATCATAAAGTAAATTGATACCCCTATAGCCTGCTACTTTATGCCTGTCAAGAGGCGAGACATATATTCAATAAGTGAGATATTGCTCTGTGTCAAAATGAATGATGCTCCAAGTGACAGGTCATTGTTTTAACCCTTCACATCCCGGTTCCCTTGTTTTAACCCTTCACATCCCGGTTCCCTTGACTAGTTGGTTAAGGTAGAATACCCATAATCCTCCTGTTTAAGAGCAATAAGAACTGGTTCAAACAAATATTCATGAATATGTGCTTGAAATTCATCAACAATTCAACAACAGCTTTGTTTTCATGAATGGCCATTTGTAGTTCTTGAACTGTTCAAAAGTTCATGAACCAGTTCTTAAATCCATCGCAGGGGCTTAACGAAGCTCTGCGACAAATGTGTCACCATTGCTTCTCCCTTAAATCATAGGCAAAACATTCTTTTCATGACATTTTTCTATTGTCTGTTGTGCTTTCAAGTGGAATCAGTCACAATATCAATGAAAGCAAAATAATTAATAACATTTTGATTTACATCAACCTACAGGAAACAAATAAGACAAAAGAATAAATTGCAAGGTTTGGAAAGGTTAAGGTGCAAAATGTAAAAGTGTTACAATACAACACTGCATAGAAAATTAAGGATCACAGACTGCCTTTACTCTTTCCTATCAATATATTAACATGTTTTTACAGATAATCTGAATTAAACAATTCAAGAAAAATGATAAAAAGAGACATTGTTGAATGTTTGATAAAAGCCATTTCTTGTTTCACGCAAGTATTCAAGAATACATAATTGCCATTTGTTTTCGTTTTCAATTTGAAACGGCTACAAAATCCAAAGTGATGGAAGAGGTCGAATTCAACCTTTGTCAAGTTACCTACTACTTTAAACAAAACATCATTCTGCAATATGCTTTATATTGTCTTATGTCTTAAATTAAACTACCTATGCTTTCTATTTGAACTGGTTACAAGTACTCACTTACAGATTCTTATGTGTTTAACAATAAAAATATCAGCCTGAATGAAGTTTTACAACTTTCAACGGTCCATGCTTTCAATATAGGAGCAACAAAAATATCAGTTTGGGAGAATGGTTACTGCGAAAAGATAGGATAAAAAACAAAACTTGATATGGTTGTTATGTAGACAAGAGATAATGTGAGAGAAACATGCAACAAAATCAAACAACCTCACTTAATCCATATATCCCTCCCCCCTCCACCGGGGCGAGATTTTGTGAGTGGGTCAAAGTGAAAGCTGGAGCAAGCTTAAAGAATCGCAACTGCATCATCCTGGGTTCAAGTTCACCCGGCACTACTGGTTCCATGAAAGTGACCATTGGCAAGACATAGTTCTAAGCTAGCACCGGTGAATCCCAGGAAAGTTATTAATCATACATATAATTTTTAAATTGATGACATAGGGTTAAGCATTTTTTTTTTAAAGAAAAACAGCAGATTGTAAAGATCCATGTGATAATGGCTCATCAGGCATTTAGAGACTGCTTTGAATTAAAAGCATGAGCAAATGACGACGGTACCCAATGACGTTTAAAACATTTTGAAAAATAACATATCATTACCTATATGCAATATATGGTAGACAAAAGGAGAAGTTGCTCTTTATGAGCACACTGGTTTCTTAAAATGCAGAATGAGGGAGTTTGTTGAAATTATTAGATGATGATGTGTAAAGAATTAATAATCTCAAATAATCTTAGTTGCCCTGAACCCTCTTCTGCAGTTAAACTCTTGCGAAACATTAATGGGTTCACCATCTTAACCAGGAGAGGATTTTTCCAAGGAACCCCTCATATATTCCAAGACAGAGCTGCTCCCCGAAAACAGTTCCCATCTTTGACAACAGACAAGGATATATACAGGGAGTATCTGATTAAATCGTTCGCTCCCAGGAATCGATCTGGAAGCAATTATAGCCAAAAATCCCACAATAACCGAAAACAAATATTGGTGAAACTGACCAGGGTCATCCCAATAGTCGTCACAGTAACCCTTCACATGTTCCGTGAAAAAAATATTTGCATCAGACAAAATCTAAGTTTGAAATGACTTTGACGGCAAATAAAGACTTCAATGCAAGGCTATAATAAGTAAGTGCTTCCGTCAAATATGGGAAGGATTTACTATATTAATATAGTCTTGCAGTGAACCCTCTAAAAAAACAAGGCTCAACACTGTCATAGTATGTGGGTCTGTTTCAGAAGAGTTATGGGGGCCAAAGAATTAATTCTTCTCGTCATTATTTTTCTTATCTAATTTTCAACATCACATTAACAGTACTTCAGTTATATTGCAATACCTAGCTTATAATCTTATTAGAAATAAATCAAGATTAATAGCAGAAACCAAACAGTTTTTCAGCTATTATTCTTTACAATGCATCACAGAAACCATTAAAACCAATGGTATAGTGTCAAATGAATTATAAAATAGGAGTTACAATGGGAAAAGGATAAAAAGCAATAACTTGTGAACAAATTGTCCACATTAATCGCTTTAGCTACGGTATCATAATTGACTCTGTGTACCATATCAACTATTGTCTTTTATTGATTTGTGGTACTTTATCATTATATTGTAGAATCGGTCACAAATTACTTTTAGAGATCAATCATTTGAACACCCTAGAATATAAATATTGTTTTCAATGGCATTTCCTTTCCAGATAGCGCTCTTTCAAGCCAATACTGGTTTACTGTGAACCCATTTGTTTAGTGGAGAGGTAAATGAACATTTTCACATTGACCTCAACAGTTTCAAAAGTCAGCTAAGGTCCTTATTCTGTATTTCATATCTACAGTTATCACTCTTCTATTTCTTGCAAGAGGTTTTGCATTTACTGTATAGCAAAAGAATAGAAATGATTTTTATGATCAAGCAATGCTAACAAATAATTTGAAAAGTTGTAATAATAAAACAGAGTAGACATATTGTTTATTATGCATCAAGAATTATATTGAGGGTTCAGTGCAGTACTAGTATGTGAATCAATTACTTTATCTAGTATTGTGCACAGTGAACCCTTGATTATTTATGCACATGAGGGACAGGACATACTTATAAATCTTGCAGAAGTTCAGATAAAGGGTGCATTCTCATGTTAATTCATTCATTTCTTCTCGAAACTCTACGTATTTGGTAATCCTAAGAATTGAATCACATTGCCTAGATGAATAACAGGAACAAAGAAAGAAAAAATCAAAGAAACTACATCTATGTTTATGTTTAAAAGTTTTTCTGCAGTGTGGTGTGGGAGTATATAAAGAGTAAGTGAAGCGTAAAATGAGTCAAGTTTTATTTCAAGTTCCAGTGAAGACAGCCTCCATGTAACAGCTGTATAAAGATACAATCTTACAGCAGACAACAATGCCAGCCTCACATCACTAAGGCAGTTAACCTGTCAAATCTCAGTCATCTCCACTCATCTTTACCTAACCGTCTTTAACCCTTTACCAAACGCAAAATTATCGACTGTCCCAAATTGAAAGAGTTTGCAGATGACATTTCAAAATGTGAATAAAATGGAAGATAATCTTCCGATAGGGCAGAAAACATTGTGGTAAAAGAGCAATTTCACCTTTCCCACAATGTTTTCCAGAGTCATCTGCTACAAACAGGTCAAATGTCGATATTGTTTGATAATTTGTTAAAGGGGTATACTACTACTTTACCCTTCCTTCCTTTGAGAAAATCATATGATTTTCATTTACATGGGTTTTACCTCACATCAACATTATTTCAGTTACGCTACAATGCCCATCTCATAATGATTGAGGAAGACCCTAGTATGCTCAATGGTCAATAAGGGCTTGTCAAGCCGGGTAGAACCATCAGCATTCCGTAAGTCAGTCACGAGATGATCTCTCATCAGTACAGAAAATTAAATGTATATAAATAGAAAAGTCATACAAAAATGATTTATTAATGTGCGCCAACATCTTCGTGAAAGAGCGAGAATTTCTATACAACTTAATGTAGTTGACCCTTTTCTATTCTAACTAATTTGCATAAAATAGATTGACATCAAATATTTGCATATTATAAGTAAATAATCAACATCAACAACATAGTGTCATAAAGGTTTCTCTTCATAACTTAATTAAAGTAATATGTAAATCTTTTGAGTAAAACTTATCTGACCATTCCTATTCTATGAGTGCTTGTTAACCCTTTACCAAATGCAAAATTTTCGACTGTCCCACATTGAAAGAGCTTGCAGACGACATTTCAAAATGTGACGAAATTGAAAAATAATCTTCTGATAGGGCAAAAAACATTTGTGTGTCATTTGCTTCCCAAAATCTTAAATATTTGCTTTATTTTGATGAGGTAAGATATTCAGAGTAGCAAACAGGCTTGATCACATGCCTATTAGCCAATTTACTTGGCAGCTGGCCTGGATCTAACCTGTTTGCATAAGCATGAAGTCGGGTCCAGCACTATAAGGGTTAACCCTTTCATAAACAATAACGACATTTTACCACTTTGTTGTAGACGACTTAAGAAAACATTGTGGGAAAAGGAGAAATTGCTCATAACAAGCAATTTTTCCTTTTCCCACAATGTTTTCTGCCCTATCAGAAGATTTTTGTCTAATTTCATCACATTTTGAAATGTCGTCTGCAAACTCTTTCAATTTGGGACAGTCAAAGGTTTATTGTTTGGGAAAGGGTTAATCATTTGTTTTACCTGGACAAGAAATTACCTATCATTTCTTGCCATTTCAGATGCACATGCAGTAGGCCATTTAGGAAAGCCATTCACAAATTTTTTTTTAAATCATCCATATCACCATGTTCTCAATTCTTATCTGTTCTCATCAATCAATGATTTCTATTCAATGTCAACAAGGTCGTCTTCCATATTCATTTATTTACAATTAAGGACTTTATCTTTATTCCATAATTGGTTTGGTCAAGTATTTTCATTAAAAAGAAATAGTTTAACCCCCAACCCCAGGGCACCCGCCGCCCAACCCCCGTTCCAGGGAAACTGTAACAGCTCAGAATTGAAAGCAACACCAAACAAGAAATCATACAATTCAAAAACTTTAAAGAAGTCTCATTACATTTGGAAGCAATCATTGTGACAAAAGCATAAATTTTGACAATTTTGAGATATGACCACAGTTTTGTTTGTATAATGGTCTAGCCATATCAACAATGTTTGAGTTATGTATGTTAACGGCTTTCCAGGATGCACCAGTACTCAGCTAGGTTCTGAAGTGACTTCCCACGAAACCAGAGGTGTGGTTGGGGCTCAAACGAGGGACCCTCGGAGTTCTTAGTCCGCCACCTTAGCCATTGGGTGAAGCAGGACCCTGATTTAACCACAGTGTTTTCTGAAATGCTAAGTTTCATCAGTAGATAAATCAATGTAAGATATGGAGTATGGGGAGAGTGGAGGGGGTACAGCCCTGTATGAACAAGAACTCTGTAAGGTATTCTGTTAAGTACTTCTGACAGGCCCATACTGAAAACATCTGTAGACAATGGAATTAACCGTTTTCTTCATTCATTTCGTATTATCCAAGCAATTGGCTAAAACAGATAACTTATTCAACAACCAAAAAAACTTTCAACTTTTCCAATATGAGGGTATCACATTATTCTATGAAATCAATCCATACTAAATATATGCACAAACATGGAGAAAATACAGAGCTCCTTAACCCTTTACAAACCGCCCAATTTTTTACTGATCCAAATTGATATTTTACATTTCAAAATGTGATGGAAATTGAAAAATTATCTTCTGGTAGGGCAGAAAACATTAGGGAAAAGGAGAAATTGTTCATTTAGAGCATTTTTCCTTTTCCCACAATATTTTCCAGAGTTGTTTAGAGCAAACTTATTATACGAGTTATAGTTTGGTAATGGGTTTTAAAGTCATTTGTTAACCCATTTGTCCTCTAAGTCCTATATCTTTGGTACTCATTATGCAGGCTTTTCCATAAGAGGCGGCTGCAGGCAGATTGACCGCCTTAAATCCTTTTTCTGACTGGCTCAAATTTGTCAAATGGTTAAAAATTATATATTATTGGTACCTGAAAATAGGTAAAATTGAATTTTGGTGTTCTGGTCGCCAAACACCTTTGCCTCCTAAACAGGTCTTCTGGCCTTCTACTCCAATCCTTAAGGAAAACCATGAGTCATTAGAATCTTAGTTTGGGGTTCCTGCATGGCCCAGCGGTAAAGGTTTTGGGCATATAACCTGGGGTTCTGGGTTTGATACCAACTGGCATCACTAGTTTTGTTGAAATGTCTTTCAGCAAGACCCCCTAGGGCTCTAGCCATGAATTGTTTCACAGAAAAGCTTTTTTCTATCTGAAAAACTGTTGAATTGGCCTATAATATCATACAAAACGAAACTTTAAAGACAAAAAAAGTCATACCATATGGTTATTTATAATAATGAATGCAAAAAATTGGAATAGCCTTCCTGATGTTTTCCTAGATAACAATATCAAATTTGTGTATCATGTTACATTCATGAATACGATGAGATGGCTAAAAATGTTCATTATGCATATGCATGCATATTTCATAAAGTGAAAAGCAAATATCTCAGAATTTCAACATTTGACCAATATGAGTTTTAACCCCTTACTCCACCATACCCCATTTTGTCACATACTAATAAGCAATGTATCCTTTGGTCAAAATTGTTTCTATCCTTTATAACGCTTAGTATGCTGAGTAATTTCATAAAAATGGATTTTTGTGTCATTTGTATTCCAAAACCATAAATATTAATTTTGATGAGGAAAGATACTCATAGTAGCACATAGGTTGGACCGCAGGCCAGCCGCCAATTTAACCTGTTTGCATAAGCATGAAGTCAGTTTCATCACTATGAGGGTTAATAGAAAAAATGCGTCTTTTACTGATTACTTTTATTATTGTAATTTTACGTTGCTTTCAATTTGGAACATTAACAAATTCTCATATGAGGGAATAATGGATTAACCTTTCCAAGCTTGGAGTCTATTGTAGATGCTAATAGGAAAAGCACAATAAATCGACTGTTTTCTACATGAGGTGAGGGGCTTATCAAAACTTCTGCATGAAACAATTACTATATAGTCTTGTACTAGAGCCTTATCCTGACATCTTCTAGATTTTATCATTCTATCATCAAAGAATGAAGTAACATAATGAAGCGGTTTCCGTTCTTCAAAAACATGCAGAACCATGCTTCAACCTTATCAGCTGTTAATTCAATTATCAACACATTTATCAACACAATCAGTACCCTCACACCTACAAACATTTCAGTGGCTTTGAGAAAACCATCCTGATGGGAATACACAAGAAAAGGCACACACATGTCTAATCATTCAAGTAAGACTATAATAAAGCCATCATTCCATTTGGACATTTTAAAGAGGTTAAAATCTGGTTTTCCCTCGTCCCAATTATCCTCTATATTCTAGAGATGCATACATTGACCAAATAATGCTCTACGTAAACCGCCAGTCGTACATAAAATGGACGCCAAAAGCTTAATTTTGAGCTTCATCAATTTTAATTGATAGACGACTAGCTTATTAGAGGTGAATTGGATACATGTGTTGGCTTAGACGAGTCATAGATTATTTATGTATATATGTAATTTAGGTTTCCGTTTATTTGTCAGTTCCTTTGAACAAGAAATAGTACAATTTAAAACATGCACTATTGAGTATGTTGTTCGGAATTTGTAACCTAAAAGTCACGATGGAATTGAGACGTAGTGAAGCACAATGAATGGCCAAGTATTGCAAAAAGCATCGTTCATGGTTCATTATTGAGACTAGTGACAGAGATGAAATTTAAGTGGATTGCAAACATCTAAGCGGTGGCCTTTGTCCAAATTCTGTTCATTTCCCTATCCAACATGAAAACCAATAATTTCAAACACAAATTCTGAATTTGAAATCACTGTGACTGACAAAAAAATCAGACTCAATGATGAAAGCTTGCATGTAATTGGCAATTATTTAAGATTCTAGACCCTTGATTGTTCAATTTGGGGAGTTCTGTATCATTCAGAGTTGAATAGAGACCAATCAGACTATTGTACATCAGTATAAAGTTGTCAACTGAATTAAGATGGTTACCAAGAAAACGGCTTTTGACTTTCATCACTCTGTTTTAAAATGGTTTTCTGGAAAAATACATTGTCCTGTCAATCCTGACAGCTTCACATTTGAACAACATTTCTGTTCGTTCTAGGAAAGGTTTAAATAAATGACGATGCAGGGTAAATATTCATCAAGAATGATTCTTTTACCAACTGTAAATGATCTATATTTTAAGGGATCTTGAAATAAAGACAAAATAATCATGACCATTTGATCGCGATGTCAACTAAGAAAGACAACTCAAATTAAAAAAAAAACACGCTTCTAAATGAACGAAACTCTCTAATTGGGTCGCAATCTGCTTAAATAATCAAATCTATTGAAAGCCGAACTTACCAATTGGGTCTTAAATGGTGTCCAAATTAAAGTTTACTCCAAAATCCACAGATAAATAAAAAACTGACTGTTGCTTTGAGCAATGTAGGGTTTGCTAACGGTAAATTGACAGCCAATATTAATCTTGACCTTTTTCCTTTGTATGCTGTTCCGTTACACCCCCACGGGCAAACTTTTATTTAAAATGTTTTGAGAGCACCAAATCCGTTAGAATTCGGTGAATTGAGAGGAAGTCATAAAATATTATTCATTTTATTAGTAAATTCTGGGGGGAAAGTTATAGAAATGTTGATTCTTTTCGTTGTATGTTATATTTGTTTGGACTGATCAGGTTCTTTCGTTGAGCAATTTCTTAAACCGGAAGTAAGTTTAGCACGTGTAATGGCCAAGAAATCGGAAATGACTAAAAGTAAACAATTCTACTGTAGAGTACTGTACTGTAGTTCGTGTGAATTGACGTGCTCGATTTTTTTACGGGTTATCTTTGAGGCGATCACATATATCTATCTTATCTGTGGCGCTCAACTGGCTATATTTTGATGAAGGTTGAATAGTCTAATGATGCTTTTAACCGTTTGAATTGATGATCTATCGCTAATGACCTTACAAGTTATAATAATCGCTGGGTTATAAATGGTTTCTTTGTCTTTGATGAAACTTAATGAAAACGTCTAAACTCGAATTGAACAAATTAACAACGAAGTAATCATGCATGGAACATCGTGCATCATATTTGTTTGCTTCTTCTGCAGTAACGGACTGATTCAGTGAGTCATGTCTTCTTTAACTGATTTGATTTTGAGTGTGCTGGTTCCCAGAATTATCAAAGCTGTCAACCCTTAGAATGATAGGAAATATTTTTAAAAACATATTTTTGTGTCGACTGCTTTCCAAAACCTGACATATCTGCTTCATTTTGTTGAGGAAAGATACTCAGAGTAGCACACATGTTAGATCACAAACCAGATGCCAATTTTCTTGGCGGTTGGCCTAGATCTAACCTGTATGTACAAGCATGAAGTTGATTCCAGCAATATAAGGGTTAATGGCCATGCACGTATATGTTTTGATCGTCCAGGGTATTGTAGGAGCTGATTTGAATAAGTCATTTCAAATATCAATCTTGACATGTGACCTAGTCATAATATGTAAAAATCTCAAAAACTTAATTTTGGCTTATAAGACTGATTTCTGCAGTCAACAGCATTTCAAAATTCTGCTGTTGTAGCATGTGATTAAAAAAAAATCGAATTATGTATGTAACGAACCGAGCAAATGCACCTCTTAAAGACACAAACACATCCGATCAGTGAATAACACTGTCATACACTGAGCGGTTTTGTTCATAGGCGTAGGAGCCGGGGGGGGGGGGCCAGGGGGGCCCGCCCCCCCCCCAATATCCAGACTGGGGGGGGGGGGGCAGAGTATACTTTGGCCTCCCCAATATTCACAATGGAAGATGAAGATTTTTGAAAAGAAAAAATGAAAGAAATGGAATTTAACAGCAAAATTAATGTAAAAGTGTATTTTGCGCTTTATTTAATACCAATTTGCCTTTTGTTACGAACAATAACCAAAACATTTTGACGTAATCATCGCAAATGGCAATCTGAATACATCGGGTTTATCCAATTAAATCTCAGCTGTACGGAAAGTAGTTTCGACTAACGAAAACAGTGATGCAAAACGTACTCTAAGCAGTCAGACTCTATATTGTATTTAAATATAGTCATTTTTTATTCGGTACTGTAGTTGAAGTCGTGGCTGTGACAGCATGGTGGCTGTCCCTATTAGTACAATATGCTTTCCGCGCTGAAGGACTAAGGTGCGTTTAAGCAAGATGATTTAGGATACATTTGAAAATTTCTGTGGGCAACATCTCGAGGAAAACAGCTGCTCCTTTACCACCATTACTATAATTATTATTTCTGTGAATAGAGACTGAAATATTTTTCGAACATCTGGCCGTTTTACGATTTCCCATGAGGCAACAGTTATAATAATATAGAGCAAAACAAAGAGAGTAATTCCGGACTACATTCCTATTTCCAAGAAGGTATTAGTCCGCACAGTGAAGTCGGATGTTTAATGAGTAATTGGGGTCAGACTGTTCTTTGACAAATGCTTGCTGGGTTGGTCAACCAAAGAGCCTTTAAACAGAGAATTCGGAGATAAAGTACCGTCCCTCAAAAAGTGGTATGTAAAGTCAATGGACTAAGGTGCTGACACACCCTTAGTTCAAAATTAGCACTACAAAAATCAACAGCTTTGAAAATATTTGACAGATGAAAAAATTCGTTTGTGATAATTTGTGTCTCGTTTTATCATGAAACGTTTTTTCTTTCAGTTTCTTGCCTAACTTTAGAACCAGTCACTGATCCAAGTTTTGCGAAAATGTGATAATTAATATTGTGTGCATTTAACATGTTTTAGAACAGAGCACTTTGATGAAAACAGAGGGATTGCACATTTTGACATTATTATCTTTTTTATGACTTTTGTCGGGATCATAATTCTTAAATTTGGGCTGTGTAGCATACTGATAGTTATCATAACTTATTAGTTTTTTTTCTGTTTTTTTTTTTCGTTCATTTTTTTGGGGTGCAAATAACATAATTAATCTATACATAGGCGTAGGAGCGGTTTCAACATGTGGGGGGGGGGCAACCTCAGATAAGGACGGACCGGTCTAAGAATAAATGTTCCTAAACTTTCACATGACTAATCATGCATCTACAAATTCAATATCATTAAATGAATTAAAAGAAAAGAAAACGTATGAAAGTGTGTATCTTAATAAATACAAAACAACTAAAAGAAAAAGAAAAAAAGGATAGACCAGGTATCGATCTCACGGCGCATGGCGCACGGCTCACGGAAATCAATTGTATTGATCTTATCTAAAACTGACAGCGTCCATGCTGTCACAGCCACGGATTTGTCTATTTCAACTATCAGAAAAATAAGTTTATATTCAAATACAATATGGGGTCTGACTGCTAAGAGTACGTTTTGCATCACAGTTTTCGTCAATCGAATCTACTCGGATATTTCCGTGAGCTGAGTTTTCATTCGATAAACCCGATGTTTTCAGATTGCCATTTGCGTTGATGACGTCAAAAAGCTTTTGGTTATTGTTCGTAACAAAAGGCGAATTGGTATTATATAAAGCACAAAAAATACACATTTATATTTATACTGCTGTTAAATTCCGTTTTTTTTTTCATTTTTACTTTCCCAAAATCTTCATTTTCCTTTGTGAATATAGTGGGGGGGGGGGGGGGGGGGGCAAAGTATATACTCTTGCCCCTGCGGTCTGGATATTGCCCCTCCCATGCCCCGGCTCCTTTGCTTATGTCTATGGAATAACATGTATCTGCGGTTTTGAAAGTTATCTGCTTAAAGTCTCTCCCTGACTTAACTGCTACGGTTCTAAATACTGTATATACAATAAATCTTGTTTTAATTGACCATTTGAAAAGGAGACAGAATCATGGTTTTTATGTAGCTAAATCGTTGCCAGCGTCCATACGAAGTTCCTGATATCATAGGCGTGGGAGCGTTTTCAACATGGGGCAACTTCAGATGAGGACCGGTCTAAGAATGAATGTTCCTAAACTTTTTCATGACTATTCATGCATTCACAAATTCAAAAACATTATAGGAATTATAAGAAAGCGTATGAAAATGTGTATCTTTAATAAAAGAAAAAAGAAAAAAGGATATGCCAGGTCTCGAACTCACGCGGAAATCAAATGTATTGATCTTAACAAAACGTGGAAGCGAACAGGCTGTCACAGCCACGGATTCAAGTAATCAAACACAGTCAAAGAATTTAATTATTCTTCAAGCTTTAGCTAACAATTGAAGACAATATTGAGTCCGACTCCTTAGAACACGTTTTACACATCTGTTTCCATCAGTCAAAACTTCCCGGGTATTTTTGTGAGCTGAGTTTTCATTGGATTACCCGATGTGTTCAGATTGCAATTTGCGATGATGACGTCAAAAAGCTTTTGGTTATTGTTCATAAAAAAGGCGAATTGGTATTAGATAAAGCACCAAAATACACATTTATTTTTATCCTGCAGTTAAATTCTGTTTCTTTCATTTTTCTTTTCAAATATCTTCATTTGCCATTGTGAATATAAGGGGGGGGGGCGAAGTATACTCCCCCCGTCTTAATATTGGGGGGGACGGCCCCCATGGCCCCCCATGGCCCCCATGGCCCCCATGGCCCCCATGGCCCCCCATGGCCACCAGCTCCTACGCCTATGGATATATTATAATTGTGTTCAACACAACAATTAGAACAAATAGAATCCGACGTTTACTTGACCTAACAAACGAGTGCGCCAATACACGTCTACTTCCGGTCAAAATCTGAAAATGGGGAAGGTAATTTTACAGTTTAAATATGTTTGACATTGCCCTTCGTTGTTAATGTGGTATTTTTTTCATTGATAACACAACCGCATCATTTACTCTTTTCGACGAACAACATCATGTCAATTCTGTTACATGCTTATCTTCGTTTCATTAACACTGCAAACCTTGGGAAAACTGCTAATGCTGTACCCATATGTTTATGGTGCCGGTAACTTGTCATTTTTCCTCTGATGATTGGAAGATATGTTAGATTTGGTTAATTTTAACATTAATAAGCCTGTACATAACTTATATATACTTGATTCATTAGATTATTGCCAAGTTCTTGGTAAGTAAACTTTATGGATTTCTACAATATTGTGTTTGAAGTGAGCTGCTTTGTGTCTTCAATGCAGAAACCAAATAAGGTGAAACTACTTAGACATTCTCAGCAATGGAATCATGCAGAAGTTCTTTGCTCCTACGAGTTTAAATGCATTTGTAGACCATCATTTTGAAGGCTGACAAAACAATTTTTGTGTCCTACTGAATCATGAGTGTATGCCAATATGCCATGGTGCAAGTGGATCAAAATGCCAATCTCTGATACAAAAGATATATCCTTTACATGCCCATTTGAATTGAACAAGTGAACAGTCAAGCTGAAGAAGGCCTTCCCACTTTGTGAAACTATGAATGTTGAAACAAAATAATTTGATAAGATATTGTAAGGAACACTCTAGTTGTTGAACCTTATTTGAATATAAATGCATTGCACATCTTAATTCTTTTTTATTACAAAAAATAATAACTAAATTACGTGTTGATGACTGGAAAGTAACTGCTGCGATTTGAAAACAGGAACAAATCAGTGATTGAATAATTAATATTTTCAAAAGACTTCATCCATTACATGCTACAGTAGATACGATGTTGTAACGTCTTGTGGCTGATATTTGGTTTGCCACTGACGTTAGGATTCGAGGCTCATCACTTGTTGCCCAGAGCAAATCAATTTTAGTAATCCCCCTATAGATGATACTCTAATGACAACCTAGGCATTGTATTGTCTAAAGATTCAAATGAGATAGCTTGATAGTAGCTAAAGATACTTAATTAGGTCATATTTCCTTTTCTCTGATGAAATGGAATGATAAACAAACTCTTAGTAGCCATTTTGATTTTATCACAACTTCTTGCACTTTCTACTTCCCAAGGCGCACCATAATCATGGAATGTAATTCATTCAAACTCTCACTGTTTCTCGCGCGAAATATCCACCATAATTACTTGTTTAACATTTTTTCCTATGCTCAATGAATTGTTTCTAAGATCTTTGGTTGTTCATTAATTTTACAAAAGCTTAAAATACAAATTTTTTCATTGACCTATTATCTCTGTTTGCTCTGGTTTAGATGATATCTTCTAATTAAAATCTATGATGATTAATCGTAGTGCTTGTTATGTCGAAAGCCCGTCGTTTTTTCAACAGTTTACAGTTTTAACAGTTGACGTTTGCTTTGCTTTTTACTAATATTATCATTTTTGTTCACCAAGGCATCTTTTTTTATGATGTAAAAGTTAATCCAGGGTTGAACTTTCATTTGACTTGTCATTAGTTCAAACAGCTGAGACAAATTTTGCAACAGACATTTTTGAAAAGATTGTGATAAAAAGGCGTTTGATCATCATTTATAAGCATATTTTCCTTTTGTCTATCAAATAGAATTATCATCTCACCTGTAAAGGTGTTTATTTCCATGTATCCTGGATTACTTTTACTAGTGTTACACATCTCTCTGTTAAGTCTTAAACTGCCTCCTAGTGTTTAAACTATCTTAAAATGCTTTTAGTTAAAAGTAGTTTGAAAAAAATATTCAGGCACCTCATTCTGATTCCTATTCTAGGAAAACTTGATCAGGTAAATTCTACTTTTTGGGTAATCATTTGAATCATCTAGCTGAGGAGATTCTCATGACTTGGCCTAGAAGATTCTGTGGACTAACCACAATTCAGAGGTTATAGATGCAATAAATAAGGTTCAAAGATAATGCACTGATTTGCTAGAACCTATTGAGGGTAAATTAGCAACATACCATTAAACCTGTTTTATTCATCCTGGGATCTACAACATGGTGTTTTGAAAGTCACTAGCACAAAAGTTTGGTATTTTCTTCTAATGGTGTTATCAAATGTTACCAGCTGTTAAGATGAATTACATTGCCTTTTTTGTTCAGTGAATTGTTAATTGATTCTTAACCTAAACCATTATTTACATTTGGTTTGACTTCTACTTATCTGGATATCTAAAAATCTTTTACTTTCAGGAACAAGAAAACGGAAAGGTTAGATTTATTGATTTTGCATGGGTATAAGGATATTTTTAAAAACTATTTAACCTTTCCCCCCAGATTGGAATTTGTGCTGGGTCCAAATTCGAAGCAACAGCAGATTACAAATTTTATAAATAAAAAAGTCTGTTTTCTCTGTAGTATTGGCTTAAATCCATTGTGGCATAAGACAAATTGTTCCAAGGAGCAAAGTCATTCATCTTTTTGTCGCAGTGGTTTCTAGAGCATTCTGCAGCAGATGCATTAAGAGAGTTATTATGGAGAAAAGGGTGAACCAATTACCAAACGCAGACGGCACTGGAAAACATTGTGGGTAAAGCAGAAATTGCTCTTAATGAGCAATTTCATTTTCTCCTTTTTCCCACAATGTTTTCTGCCCTATCAGAAGATAATTTTTCAATTTCATCACATTTTGAAATGTCGTCTGAAAACTTCCAATTTGGGACAGTCGAAAATTGGGCGTTTGGTAAAGAGCTTAACGATGCTTTGAAGAAAAGGATGCATCTATAACTGTTATAAATAACGATTAATGTAATTATAACTCATGATGTTAATTCTATAAATGATTCTGTTTTAGGGTCAAAGCCTATAACTTACCAAACACATGTTGGAAGTCATGTTTCTGCTTCAGGGTACTTATGAAAATTTAATTGCAAAAGTAGAACTTGGCTGGTATGAGTATGATACGGACTTGCACATCACGAAGTGTTACTGTCAAGTGACCATTTTACCATTCATGGTGGCCGAGTATCATACTCTTCATACTTTGACCATTTATCATTCATGGTGGCCGAGTATCATACTCTTCATACTTCGACCATTTATCATTCATGGTGGCCGAGTATCATACTCTTCATACTTCAACCATTTATCATTCATGGTGGCCGAGTATCATACTCTTCATACTTCAACCATTTATCATTCATGGTGGCCGAGTATCATACTCTTCATACTTCAACCATTTTTCATCCATGGTGGCCGAGTATCATACTCTTCATACTTCGACCATTTATCATTCATGGTGGCTGAGTATCATACTCTTCATACTTCGACCATTTATCATTCATGGTGGCCGAGTATCATACTCTTCATACTTCGACCATTTATCATTCATGGTGGCCGAGTATCATACTCTTCATACTTCAACCATTTATCATTCATGGTGGCCGAGTATCATACTCTTCATACTTCCACCATTTATCATTCATGGTGGCTGAGTATCATACTCTTCATACTTCGACCATTTATCATTCATGGTGGCCGAGTATCATACTCTTCATACTTCCACCATTTATCATTCATGGTGGCCGAGTATCATACTCTTCATACTTCGACCATTTATCATTTTAGGAAGCAACTTATGTATAATGAAAATCTTGCAATCATGTAAAGTTTTTCACTTTGTAAAAAGACCATCCTTCTGAATGAAATGTACATTTTATTCTAAAGCAAAGCCTCCTTTAAATGCTACTTAATGTATGTATATATATATTTGTATTGCTTTTATTAAGCCTTATAGTGCTGGAACCTACTCTATGCTTATGCAAACGTGTTAGATCCAGGCCAGCCGCCAAATAAATTGGCGGCTGGCCTGTGATATAACCTGTTTGCTACTCTGGGTATCTTTCTTCATTGAAATTAAGCAGATATTTTTGGTTTTGGAAAGCAGCCAACAAAAAAATCTATTGTTAGAAAATTATCCAGCATTATACGGGTTAACCTTCCATGTGTGGGCTGAAATCTTTGTTACCACTGAAGGGAATGGATAAAACTGTCAAGTAAACTATTAGATCCTCATCTTAAAACATAGTTTGGCCTGTTTGACTTCATTGTTTACATATCGACCACCAACTGTGAGAATATTCAAACTGAAGAATGTCTCAGATTTCATTGGTTCCTGAAGTTTCTCGGCTCACCTTGTTTTATTACAAATTGTAAACAATCCTTATCATATTCACCTATTAAAGGTATCATGTGAACATGTAACTGTCTCTCTCAGGGTCCTGCGTGGTCCAGTGGTAAAGTTGGTGGACTTAGAACGCGGGGTTCCGGGTTCAAGCCCCACCCCACCTCTGGTTTCATGGGAGTGACCTTCGGCAAGTCACTTCAGAGCCCTAGCCTAGTACTGTTGGATCCAAGAAAGCCATAATATAACTGAAAAATTGTTGATGCCACCTCAAATACCTTACAAATGTTACCTTCTCAGTTCCTCTGTAAAAGAGAATTTCAAGTATTTTTAATTTAATTGTTAATTATTCCTGAACTTACATAATTTTAGTGTATATGATCACTAGTATGACTTAAAGAATCTTTTTCAGCAGACATGTAGATTCCAGGGATTGGTAAGCTAAGCTCATCCGAGTGATTTGACTCTATTTTCAGTATAAGACCATTGAGGAGAAGCCAGTCAAGATAGACAAATGGGACTCAGCCGCCCTGAAAAATGCTCTTGATGATGGAGCAAAAAAGGTATGAATTCGAATATTACTGCTTAACCCTTTACCAAACGCAAATTTTTCTGCTGTCCCTAATTGAAATAGTTTGCAGACAACATTTTAAAATGTGATGAAATTGAAATTTTATCTACTGATAAGGCAGAAAACAATGTGGGAAAAGGGGAAATTGCCCGGTATGAGCAATTTATCCTTTTCCCACAATGTTTCCTGAGTCGCCTGCAACAAATTGGTCAAATGTTGTTATTGTTGGGTAAAGGATTAAACTTGACTGCTTTTTGAATAACGCATTTTCCTACTTTACTTGTAAAAAGTTATGTTTTCCATTATCTAAATGGTTTCATTGACACATTATGGATCATTATAATTTGGTTTTTTTTTCCCTTTAAATACAAAATCATAAATACACAATCTACCTAGTGATACTAAAATGATACTGATAACTATGTAACTGCAATTCATTCCATTTTTCTTTTTTCTTTCTTTTGTAATGAGTATGTACTTTGTACATACCTACATGTGCATTTATTGCCATTTATACATTTAATGCTATATAGTAAATAATAACAAACCAGGTTGACAAATTCACACTTAATTAAAGATTTTATGAAGAATTGAACAAACCTACACCTTTAAGAGGGATTATATGATAAATTTTGATTGAAAACAACCACATGCAATAATAGACAAAAAGTATACAAAAATGCCATTTTATTTGGGACACCCTTAGAATGCTAGGTAATTTTCTAAAAATAGATTTTTGTGTCATCTGTTTTCCAAAACCTTAATATCTTCTTAATTTTGATGGAGAAAGATACTCAGAGTGGAAACAGGTAAGATCACAGGCTGGTCTGGATCTTACCAGTTTGCATAAGCATGAAGTCTGTTCCAGCACTATGAGGGTTCAGAAACAATTGTAATATATTCCCCATACCTGTTTATTCCAGGTGATGCTGGACAAGTTTGGGTTTACAGAGAGCCATAAACTGATGGATGGACGATTGTTGATCTGCACTGTGGCTGTAGGGTTCGCAGCGTTCGCTCTGCTCTGGGATTATTTAAAACCATTTCCCGAATCTCGACCAGTTCTCATTACATGCGTTTTATCGTATCCTTTCTCTGTGTGTTACTGAACAAAAGAGGGTTTTGCGAGAGTTTATATTATGCCATTCAGTAATGTTAAGAAGTTATTATAGTCTTGAAATTAACACTTGCATGGGTGAAAGTGTTCAGGATTATTACTGAACTTCAGGTTTTTGAGACTTTTTGTCCCTTTATGATGCTATAGCAAACATGTCTTTTAGGATAATGAGCTACAGATTTCAGGTTTTTGAAATTCTTCAACTTTCACCCATGCACTTGATATATGCATCAGATATTTTTTTAACTGTTTAAAACATCAAATATTGCTTGGAAACGGTTAGATATTAAGCAAGTTCTCCTTTAGGCATTTACTTGTATTCATGTTTCATTTAAATCTTTCGCTGTCAATTTTCTTGGAAAATAAATTTCCTAAAGCCAATTTAATTACATGTATTTGCATGTTTTTGACAGTGTTAATCTAACACCCATATATATATATTTTTGCCAAAATCAACAACAATGAAAAGCAGATTACCCTTAACTTGTTGTTTAGATATTTCTTTCTAATGGGTGTGCTCACAGTTTACACAACATTTTGTGAGAAGGGGATATTTCTGGTGGCTTTAGACAAGGATAGGACTAAGGTGGATCCAGACAACAGATGGGAATTATCTTCTAGTCTAAAAAAGTAAGTACAGTTGGACAAATGTTGTCAAATCAAACCTTTTATTTCAGTATGGGGCCTCCATTGACAAATGACATGAAACAACACATTACTTATCCATGGCAAATGTGTTTAAGGTCTTTATTCACAGATGGGAGGAAATTTGGAAGGTGAAGATTAATTCTTTTAAATTTCACACCAGCTGTACTACTTTATATTTTGCACTGAAAATAATAAGCAAAAGCAAAATAAGCAAAATAAGCAAAATAATATGTTTTTAATTCTTTTAAGCGTGTATACAGTGAATTAACATGTGTTAACATGTGTTTTTATTCAAAAGGGTGTCATTGCTTTTGAAGTATACCACATATAAACTGTTAGTACTTTTATCAATTGACCTTTAATGAATTAATCATGCTTTAAATAGCTTTTTTAGTTGTATATCAAACAATACATAAACTGCATTTCATATGAATTTTCTGTTTTATGAAGAAGCACCTTAAAGAAAAAGGTGTGTTTTGGTGGCCTTTTTTAATCCATTATCAAACTGTCAAGAGTAACTTGCTGCTGTTGAATTTATAAATTATTCTTTTTCTTACAATAATTACTTTATTCTGTTCGTACCAGTGGTATATCAATTTGATAAGTTCATGCAATGCCAGGACCTTTCTTGCTTGAATTGGGAACAGGCTTAGGCCTGTTGGTCTTTGGAAATGTATCTATGAAATTGCAGAATAGCTGGTGTGACTTTGATACTTTGGGAAAGCTGCATGAATTAAAAGAAATTACCAATCAGGAAGGTGCCTTATATAGGCTGTATCACTAATTAGAGGCCACCGGTGCTAAGTGGTTAGAGTGCAGAACTGAAATCACAATTGCCCCCTCTCCCCCATGGGTTCAAATCCAGGTGACGGCATTTTGATTTTCGTGTGAGGCAGTCTCCGAACTGACTTACAGAGTTCCCATGGTTCTACACAGCCCTTATTGAAAGTTGAGTATCAGGTTTCCATCCGTCATCTCAACACAACTGAAATAATGTTGATGGCTTGTAAACCCCATATAAATGATAAAAAGGGGCCAATATTGTATAGCAAGAAAGAACCAAGCTTGCTTACCATACACACATTTTAACTTTTTTGTTACTGACCCAGTAGGAAGTAATTGCAATATAGGGAGAAGTTTTTTGATACAATTTGCTTCCTTATGCATGTTAAGAATTTAACCCATTACCAAACAATAACAACATTTGACCAGTTTGTTGCAGACGACTCTGGTAAATGTTGAAGGGAATGAAGAAATTGCTTTAAACAAGCAATTTCTCCTTTTCCCACAATGTTTTCTGCCCTATCAGACGTGTTTTGTTCAATTTCATCACATTCTGAAATGTCGTCTGCAAACTTTCCATTTTGGTCAGTCGCAAATTTGTTATTTGGTTTAGGGTTTAATCAAAATGTTCTCTTTTCAGATATGAAGACCAATATACATTAAGCATGATTTACACAGATGGTAAACTAAAGAAGAACAGATCAGGACAGATTACGAAATCAGTAGCGGAATATTTTGATGAGG
The DNA here is from genome assembly GCA_947846245.1 of Cerastoderma edule. Classification (NCBI taxonomy): domain Eukaryota; kingdom Metazoa; phylum Mollusca; class Bivalvia; order Cardiida; family Cardiidae; genus Cerastoderma; species Cerastoderma edule. Next base: position 12,924,839 of record OX401419.1, read on the forward strand.
AGGGACGCTTTTGTTTCGATTTATTTGAACCCGAAGTCAGAATGTTGCAAAACAGAATCGCCACATCCAAAAAGGAATGACTACCATTAGTTAAAAATCTAGTAAAGATTGTATAGAATTGCATGACCTTTATATTAACCCATTACCAAACAATAACATTTGACCAGTTTGTTGCAGACGACTGGAAACATTGCCGGAAAAGGAGAAATTGCTCCTTACAAGCAATTTGTCCTTTTTCCACAATGTCTCCCTATCAGACGATTCTTTCTCATTTTCATCACATTTTTAAATGTTGTCTGCAAACCTTTTCAATTTGGTAAAGGGTTAACTAGCCCTTCCAAACCTCTATAAAGTCTTGCTTTATTCAGATGTATCTAACGTCTATGAAGATTCTTTTATGAAAGTTCCTTAAAGTAGAAGATTAAACGAATTTAAGGAATAAGGTGAATGTTTTATTTAATGCCCTCTGATTGTCCTTCAAATCAAGGAAGCGCAAAAAAATAATTCTGGCTTATGCTATCAATATTGTGTGTACTCATTACGATTGGTTTAGCAAGACAATTGATCAATCAACAAAACATCTCAAAATTGTAAACATTACAATTTGACCGTTAAAAGTGTGTTCAGAACTCTCACAAACAAAAGCATGATTATGTTCATGTTGTTATAGCTTTCAAAAGGTCCTATAGTGAAACAACTCTAACAATCATGGGAATTAGGGTTTTGTTGATTGGTCAATTATATTGAGCACCCACAAAATGAGAATATTTTTTTTAATTTTGCGCATAAAAGGCTCCGGTTTGGGACCCAAACTCGACCATTGTCTATTTATTGAGCTATTTATAGAGAGATACTATATCATCCTGTTGACAATAGATAACAATCACACACAAAAAATGACCGGTCGGATTAGGGATTTTACTCAGATATGTATGATCCCATAACCTCTTTCAGAGAAGCTACGAGATGTCCTTGTCCAAAGCATCGGCTTATAAATTGTGGTAGAAATGCTGGATTATGATGTTGCAGAATTTCAATTTTGGCTTTAATCAAAATCCCTTATGATAAACATTTGTTCCTTATTCATCTGCCACAGGTGTAGTCAAGTGTTTGTTTATATAAGATCTGGTAAAAAGTTACTGAAGATGTTGAGGGCATTTTCTTTTTCTGTGCAATGTTTTCACATTATTTTCAAGACATTTTAAGTTAAATCAATACATTCAGCCATACTAAATATTCTCTTGTTATATTCACTTTTGTACACGACAACTATCTTTGCAAGCTGCTTTATGACCCTTTCAATGGCAAGAGATGAGGTGTTGTTTAAAAATATCATATTTCTTAACCCATATAGTGCTGGAACCGACTTCATGATTATGCAAACAGGTTAGATTCATGCCTGCCACCAAGCAAATTGGAGGCTGGCCTGTGATCTAACCTGTATTCTACTCTGAGTATCTTTCTTCACCCATATTAAGCAGGTGTTTCCAGGTTTCGGAGAGCAGACGACAAAAAAATCTATATTAAAAAAATAACCCAGCATTCTAAGGGTTAAAAAGACAATTTGCTGTTTAGTTTAATTAGGTGATAGTTTTAATCAAAATGATAATTTTTGTCTTGGCATTTACTGAGTTAGTCTATTCCTAACTTTTAGGCTAAAGAGTTAGTCATAATGAGATATTATCCAGCAAAATTGGCCTGGCCCTAATCTTCAACTTCATTGAAATGAAAGATTAGGACCAGACATGTTATGCTGGGTTTTTGTGTGCATGTGGTATTGATGACACAATTGCTATGGTATCAATTACGTTTGAATCTGTGTGCGTTATCCAAAGTGAAAGAATGTGATTTTGTTTGAAAACTGAATGTAAGACATTTTGAAAAAAAAGAAACTTTGATTGTGCTCCAATGGGTTTTTATCAATGATTTGTAAACCTTATTTAGAAAGCTAGAATATCGGTAAGTATTATAATGTAATAATTGGTTATAAACATTTAACCTCTGCTGATCCATTTTTTTTTGTTGGGAATGAGAAATGTTACCAAACGAGAAAAATGATAGTTAAAAAAAAGAAACATTTTTCATACAATTGATGCAAGCGTTGAAAAACTTATGTCAAGGCAAGAGTAAAAAAAAAGTTGCATTACTTAATACAGATACATCCCTTAGAAAAACAGGTTATAGGAATTGAAAAATGAATTGATACCTTCACAACTGTGTATAACATACGTTATAATGTGATGTGTTTTTGTACTTTAATGTTGTAGGTTATGTATGCGTTAGTGTTGATTCTGTGTTGCATGGTGTGAACTGGTGGAAGGATAACTCTCGAGTCAAATAAATACGTCTATTAAATCCACTTAGAGTTGTCTATCTTCATTTCAACTCCCCCTTTGGACTAGACTTGAGTAAATTAGTATTAGTTTACTATAACCATTAGAATGCTGGGTAATTTTCTAAAAATAGATTTTTGTGTGGTCTGCTTTCCAAAACCTGAAATATCTGCTTAATTCTGATGAGGAAAGATACTCAGAGTAGCAAGCTGGTTAGATCACAGACCAGCCGCCATTTTACTTGATCGAACCTGTTTGCAAAAGCATAAAGTTGTTTCCAGCATGATAATGTTAATCTTTGTAAATTTAGCAATATATGAGAAAATTTCCATTGCATAGAATTGATTTAGCAGTCTGGTAAAGTTTGTATGTTTTAACATTACTATTGGGCAAACATAAACCCAGGATACCATACGTAGAAATACCATTATGATGGTTCAAAACGTGAAAAAAGCGTACACGCTTCAAGTAATTATCACCATATTCACAAGGATTTTGTCCTTTAGTTGGCCAAGCTTCATGAGCCCAGTTGATGGTTTGTCCAATTGGGGTTCTTAGTTCGAGTCCTGCCACGGCCAATATTTTTCCAGTGATGGTTCCATCCAGTTTTACAACCCCTTATTAGTTCAGTATGGAGTCTTCCTCCATTATAATTATGATGATTGTTTAGGAAAACAATCAATGTTTAGAAGATAGTTGTGTTGGCTAGGAGATTCTAGGCTATAGATACGTTAAATACTATTGAAACACTGTAAAATCCCAATCCAATGTAGAGGAATGATACTGACGATCTTCTTGTTTACCAAATTAGAATAATCCTTTAATCATACGGTTCATTTAAGAGTACCGAAAAAAGAAACCACTTTCAGATGCCTATTGAAACAATGTTGCAATTAAAACGCATTTTCTCACAAGGAAAGACGGAGCTGTTGCTCAAATGCGCAATGCAATGTCTTCGGTACCGAATACCGTAAGCTTCACCACAAATGGATCAGTTAACCATAAGGGATTTTTCTGTACGCTAAAGATTATATGGCTGACCTCTGGGCCATCTGCCAAGCAAGGTTATGGCCACTCTTACACCTGATCATCCGAAAATTGTCCTGAATACCACGTCATTAAGGTCAAAGAATGTGTATCCATTGAATATACGTTAATATCAAGGGTTCAATGCAATGCTATAGTAAGTGCTTCTTAAACATGAGGCACTTACTATAGTAATGCATTGAACATTCGATATCCTGATATATGACACTCAATCTCTTTTGTTAGGATTGACGTCAATGAAAAGAATTGTATACCAAGGTGATACATTTATAAAGTAAATCATTGGTTTTGGTTCAAGAACTGACACAGTTGTAAGATCATATCGATGGAGTAGTTGTGAAGGGTGGACCTCTCGCCGGGAAGGTTGCGGGTTCGAATCTGGAAATGAGTAATCCCTTTACCGAACGCCAAAATTTTCAACTGTCCCAAATTTAAAGAGTTTGGAAACAGGTTAGCTGCCAATCAAATTGGCGGCTAGCCTGTGATCTAACATGTTTGCTACTGGTTACTGTGAATATCTTTCCTGATCGAATTTAAGCAGATATTTAAGGTTTTGGTAAGCAGACGACAAAAATAATATATTTCTAGAAAATTACCCAGCGTTCTAAGGGTTAAAGGTTAAAATGAATATGACAAAAAGTGTACCCACTACTGATGAGTCATTGATCGTTTTTTTAGCAATAATTTCAAAACATCGTTGGCAAGATACCAAATATTAACTGTTTTATATATTATAAACTTATATATACTAATTTTCGACTGTCCCAATTGGAAAGAGTTTGCAGACGGACATTTCAAAATCAAAAGATTATTTTCCAATTTCATTACATTTTGAAGTGTCGTCTGCAAACTCTTTCAATTTGGGATAGTAAAAGAATTGGTGCTTGGTAAAGGGTTATACCCGTTGTGACGGTACGAATGAGTTTCGTGAATGGGCCACTACATTGTACTTAAGACGTTATCTATATTCCAATGTAGCATAGGTTCAACATAAATTAAACAATCGAAAATTGTAAAATTTGTGTATGTTCATAATTTCCGATAGTAATAATACTATACAAATACAATGGTGCTTTTCTGGATATCAATTTAGGACCTTTCTATTTGTTAAGTGTATGAAGAATCTGAGATAAGAATGTAAGAATTCTTGTTTCTTGAAAAGCATTTTTCAAACGACCCATCAAAGTTCGTATAAGAGGGATACATATTTTCTTTCAATTTAAGACCCTATGATTTTATGGTCTAGACGACATAAATAGCTCTAATTAACCCTTTACCAATACGCCAAATGTTTTGCTGTCCCAAATTGAAAGAGTTAAAGTGGTTAAATGTCGTTATTGTTTGGTAATGGGTTAAGCGAACAATGGTGGTTGGTTCAAAAAGGAATAACACAGACCAAAAGAATAGAAACATGGTCACGAATGTTGGAACTTAATCTAAGTCCATCGTTTCCAAAATTAGAATACAAACCAATTTGTTCTGTTAATATCTAGGTGCTCGTATGTACATATTAGTTCATAAAATAAGACGACCGAAGATATATTCCAAACCAAACACTTGAATAATGAACATGACCAAATGCAATAAAAAGACATGTTTGACGAAAATGAATTAGCTCGTAAATTTAAACAACTTCAGATAAATGTAAACAATGATGCACGCTATGCCTAACGACATATTTGTTTTGGTCGTTTCAAATCGAAAGAGGTTGCAGACGAAAATTGAAATGGAAGCAATTCCATGCAATCTCCGTCTAGTAGAAATAAATCAACGAAGAAAAAGTATATTTAATCGGTTGGTAATGATGTATATTTTCCACCGTTTTCAACAATATTTCAATCGTATTGAAGCGGTCGACACATATAGTCTATGCTCCCGGTATTTCCTCAACACCACTATACACACATTCTTTTCAAAATCGCCAACATATTATCTCTCTTGCAAGAACAAGACGAATCAGAAGTGAGAGGCGAATAGTTCATATTGTGTCGACAATGTTACTAGCCTTGGGTCCCGGCCCATTAGGCGGGGTATACGCATGGGCCAGGACCCAAGGCTGCTATGTCACAAGTCATAAACTAGCCTGGCCTCAGGCTGGTCATAAACGAATAACGAGTAAGCCGGATTCAAAACTCAGGACCCTTGTGGTCCAAGTCGGACATGCCGTCGACTGAGATATTTCAAGGATAAAAAGAGAGATTGAATACAAAAGCAGTTTAGCTCTCTTTGGACTCACGAATAATGCATCAAACAATAAACTACGTATAATGATATAACTTATAACGCCCTAGATTTTAACCGGAACTGAACCTTTAACCTATCATACAACATTATGTCACATGAAGAATGAGAAATGTATCTTTTCTCAATATAGGTTCTTAGAATGGGATAAATGTGTTTATATTTAATTTGTCCTCTCAAGTCTGCTTTTGCTGTCAGTTTCGACCAGTCATTAATATCTAAACGTGAGGTCTTAGATAAAAACAAAAATGATATGCTTTCCGTTAAATGTGGTTGCGCCAAGAGAATAGTTCGTTCCCCAGCACATGGGCGAAACTAATCATCGGGGAATAATCGAATATAGATCTGTCTTAATGTAGAGGAGATGATCTCACTGAACAATATTTGATCACAGATAGGTTGCGACCCTAATCAAAAGCTTTTATAATAACACCTTTATTTCCCGATCTGTTTCAGATCGAATCGATCGCATTGATGTGTTGACTAACAAACCGCACAAAAATGCAAGACATTCGCAAAACGACCAGCTGCCTCTTTTTTTTTTTTAAACGATTATGATTATGAGAAACAATTAAGAAAACTGTCGATTAGATATTGGCATAAAATACGTCTTTTTATGGTAGATGAGCCTTATGATCGAGTGACGCGGGCCACGACGAGAGAAGGGTGTATGTTTAATCATATTTCCAAATTGGAATCCAATAAAATCCGATTAACTTTGAACACATTTATATCACGTCCATAGTTAATCCTATGTTAAAAAGGGTTGTTTTGACATTGTTATCAAACTTGACGATTTGGATAGGATAGTAGCAAATTATACCACACCCTATCTAACTTTAACCCTTTACCAAACGCTTACTTTTCTACTGTCTCAAATTGAAAAAGTTTGCCGACGACATTTCAAAATGTGATGAAATTGGAAAGTTATCAACTGATAGGGTAGAAAACTTTGTGGGAAATGAAGAAATATCTTGTTACGAGTAATGTCTCCTTTTCCCACAGTGTTTTCCAGAGTCGTCTGCAACAAAGTAGTAGAATGATTGTCGTTATTGTTTGGTAAAGGGTTAATCCTTTGTTAAGAAAGGGTTGTTTGACAGTTTGTGTAACGTGACAATTTTGTTAAGATCGTAGCAAAATCATAGAGCACCCTATCGAACCTTAATCTGAAACACAACCGATTCCACTATATGGGGAAATGTGACTAGCCTAAATTGAAAACACGGAAAACGAATCTAGTTTTCACTTTGAAAGAATTCATTTCCCCTATCAAGCTAGAATGAGATGCATTTTTTATTAACATCATTGAAAAATTTGCCGGTGAAGTAAGTCTGTATATGCAATCGATGTTGTTGGCACACTAACCACTGATCCGGTCTACCGGTATTTGCCGAAGGATTCCGAGTTCCGAGTGATGTATATCATATATGTAGGAAAACACCTCAGCGCCTGTCTTAAGGTAGAATACCCATAAGCTGCCATTTAGAAACGCTGTCTTCCGTCCAATGACTTTGGGTCGTTTTCGAAATACATCGGTCGGGGCTGGAACTATTCGTTTTAATACGAATAGTTCCGGCTGTGACCGGTGTATACCGAGAACGACCGATGAAATCTGACAAAAGAAAGTGTTTCAAAAAGGTGGATTATGGGCTTCCAACATTACTTTAAAACTATTTTATTTCCAAAGTTTTTACAGTGAATTACAAACACAAATGTATTCTACATCAAGCTATATTTTCTCATAGTGACACAATAGTCACATTACAAAGACTCAAATACTTCGTGTTTGCTTAAGGTGTGCTTTATAAATGATTATTTATTTAATTCGATAAATCAAACAGTCCTACCCGTATTGGTAAATAATCACTGATTGATCACATCAAGTTGTTTGAATAGCGAGCTTAAATGACTATAATTGAGGGTTAAGTGCAATACTAAAGCAAGTCGTTCATTTCTTATAGAAAATTGTTTGAATAATCCTTCATTTATAGAAAATTGCTAGATTCGTGGGCTTAAATGACCTGAATTGAAGGTTCAGTGCAATACTAAAGTAGATCGTTCACTTAACATAGACAATGGATGAATTGCGGCCTTAAATTACCATAGTTGAAGGCTCAATGCATTACTATAACGCGTCCTTCTCTTATCATAGAAAATTGTTAAAATGCGAACTCAAATGACTAAAATTGAGAGTTAAGTGCAGTACTAAAGTAAGTCGTTCATTTACTACAGAACATTGTTGATTTGTGACCTTAGATGAAAATAAATTAAGGGTTTATTGCGACAATATTGTTAAATAACTATAGTTAAGGGTTCAGCGCAACAGTATAGTGATTGTTGGATTTGTGATAGTAAATTACGTTAGTTTAAGGTTAGGTGCAATTTTAAAGCAAGTTCTTCTTTTATAGAAATCATTTAATTTGTGTTATAAAATGACTATAATTGAGGGTTCTGTGCATTACTATAGTAAGTCCCTTTCTTTCGTGAAAGACTAACTACAGTATATTACCGAACCATATACAGTTGTAGTTTATGCTACCATCTAAATCAACTTTATTTAGTGGTGTGTTTGAACTGGACGAGGTCTGGTCGGGACTGTCCGCAGTTCATAGTGCCAATATTTGACCAGATATTTAAGCACAAACAACTCAATCGCCTTGATAACTCTAGATTGAGTTGTATGCATGTAGAAAACAGAGTTTCGCCCCCAAACTTTAATAATCCTCCCGTTATAATGCTACGGTCGTTGTTCATAGCAAAGCTTATAATGGTATCTCGTTACTAACATTGGGCCTATGACGAGGAGCGAACAAATTTTGTTCCAATAAATTAATAAAACTTCGGGAACAATATTTATCAAGATGATATTTCAGAATAGGAACCGCTCTATTTGGACAAGTCGGAATCACTACCAATGGTGACATTTTCCATACCATCGATTCCATCCAGTAAGCCGTAAATGCTTTGGGAGTGAAGCCAATAACACTTTAGGCGATGGTCTTTGCAATGGGTTTACACTTAAGCCCACACTTAAGGGGTTATGGGTTCGATACAAACACCAAAAGACCAAACGTCACTGCTAGTAATGACTTTCCCGATGTAACTTTGGTAATGGACAGTATGCTAAAACAACTGGAAAGCCAGTTGGAAAGCCCGTACCAGGTCTTAAAGAGTAGCGCCGGTTTTGCTCTAGGGAAGGCGCGATATATTTGAATGGTATGTTGAAAACGATATCTAAGTGCAGAAAATCCCGTAAGTGGTAATTACGTAGGGTTCATCCGAATGAATATTTCCTTTATCATCTATTTTACAGTTAGATGGGTGCGTGTCTTCTATTCATTTAACTAGTCACGGCGTACCATGACCTAGACTGGAATTTACCCTGAGAAATGTTTGATTGAAGAATACCCAAAAAGGTATACGGCGACATCGAGTAAATTTACACTGCCAAGCTCTTGTCTAAAGTAAATATTTAGTCAAGATAAAATTACAAACTATATCACGTGATTAAAAAAAAATTCTAAATAGGCATTGAAGCTACCATACTGCCAAGTGATTTTGAAGCTAAATATGTTCTTTACGTGAGAAGTGTTTGAAACGAACACAAAAAGCGCACGAATATTCAAACATACCTCTTTATGGACTATTTTTTAAGCCGCGTAATACTATATAAATAAAGCACAAAATCGTGCAGATCAAAGATAGATACAAGATAGCTAGTTGTATTTGAATGTTAAGTACGGGCCAGTTGGGTTAACCACATCGTGAGCTATACAAGGATTACTGTAATATCACCAATTATTGGTTTTAACCAAATCTTCGGAGTGGTATTTCCATTGCCATTGAGAATAGTCATTAGGTCGTGTAAATAAAACTGGACGCCGTTTTTAAGTTGAACGGGTAGGCTCGTTCATGTAGCGACAAAGATTAGTTTAAAAGAAACGTTTGAGTAGACTTGGTGCTTAACTGAATTAGACCTCGTAGGCTGGTGTGCTGAGCAAACGACCATTCGCTAACGTTTTACGTGAGGAACAATATACTATGTGTTATGTTATGGATACCATTCTTGAATAACGTAAGAGCCAGTGAAACATTCGTTACTGTGTTGCCGGAATTACATTGTATATCAGTTAAACAAACATGAGTGTCCAAAGCCGTAGTAAAAAACCGATGTCTTATGATTCGATACACATAACGGATTTCGATGCTGATGTAGATGACTTTGGTTTCTTTGATGACGATGTGAAAAGTAACGCTAAAGCACAGAATTATTCTAAAACTACTGCGAAACCGTCTCCGAATTCTCTGTTTAAAGGCTCTTTGGTTGACCAACCCAGCAAGCATTTGTCAAAGAACAGTTCTCCATTAAAACAATCAATTTCTCAGCCAACTAGAAGGCAACCGATGCAAGATGACTCATCGAAAGAAATAAAGGATACCATTCACGACACACCCAATAAACACAGTGCGAAGTTGGATACAAAAATACTGGAAACTGTCAAAAGCCCGGATGTGAACACTGTACCACCAAATAGCGCTAGAAGTGCGCTAAGTAAACAATCTGATGACAAATCGATACTATCGGGCGGTTTACGCACTCAGAAAAATACTACGCAACACATGACGTCATCGCGGATTGATACAAAAACGCCACCCTATCAAAGGACAGCATTATCATCAAAAAGGAACACGTCGACGCCACAGAACAAGAACTCGAAAGGTGCCGGGCATGATGCGAACGATATGTATATAGACGACCTTGAAGACTTTTAGACAGAAAGCCAAACAATCGAGCCGTTCTCACAGTATTTAAACTCATTTACTCAATATGTTTTGAAAAAAAAGGATTAAAGTTTACATTTAGGATCCGAGTTTGGATTATTGATATTAAAGACTTTAAGAGGGTCAGACGACCATTTGTTCCAGTAGAGCATTTAAACAAATTTCTTAAACATCGGTCGAGAAATATTCGATCTATCCTTTGGAAGTTATCCATTGGTGATTTGAAAGAGAAACCTTTAAAGTACCAAGTACTCCATTGTAGTATCAGAACTTGTTTCTTGTCCATGGGTTGAGAAATAATTACGCAATCTAAGTTGTATCGTATCAATCAATACACTTTTTAACTTGAACATTGATTTTCATCATTTCCCCCTCATATGTCAATTATGGCAAAATCGAAGTAAACAGCAGACGACAAAATGGATGAAGAACGAATACATTCTTATTTATAATTGTGGATAAAAACCACCATTTCAAATGGATTTATTGCTAAGCTAATTGATGAGCAGTTCATACTTTATTCAAAATAGTTCCTTATAACTTCTTCAAGTGACTCGAATTGTCGCATTATGGAGTAAGCATTTAAACACAGTTTGAAGGCATCGGTTGCGAACAAGTGCTTCAAGTACAGTTTGATTAATCCGATTCATGATCGTACGGTTTATTAACACTTAACTGACTCGTGGGCCAAATGTGTGAATTATCCTTCCCTTTACTAAACGACCATATTTTTATATCGTCCAAAATAAAACAAAGACATAGTTTGCATAGGGGAATTATTTCTTTTTTACTTCTTTTTTTCAATTGAAATGACATCGAAAAGAATCTTCTGATAGGGAAGATAATACAGTTTAAAAAAAATGTCATTGATAAAAAAAAGAGCATTTTCCCTCTGCTATTTTCATAATTTAATTTGTATACAGTATACATTGTACCTTTATTGTATGGTAAAGGGTTAACAATTCATGGTAATAAAATCCATTGTCGGTATTGCCCAGCCTGTCGAAAAGCCTTAACGGATTTTTATTGAAATCGACTATATAACCACTATACGGGAAAGTTCAATCAGAGATTTGGCATTTTCGGACAAGTGAATAAAAATCAGTTTTCGCCATCCCTGTAGTCTCAATGTTCCTTGTATTTACTATTTAACATCGTATTCTAATAAAAACTATCAAACATGTATATAACATTATTTGTTGTGTGTTGTTGGTTTTTACACTTTAAAGGTGCTTGTTCAAAGATGAGAGGAAATTCGGAAGTGCAAAATATTTTCTTTAAAACTGAATATCAGCGGTAAAGTCATATGATACGCACTGAAATATAGCCATTGGAAGCAAAATGGGCCACATCACGGGAAAAGGGGCACTCGGACATAGCAAACAGTGTAGCCCCAGACCAGCCGCCACGTCACTGACGTGGCGGCTGGTCTGGGGTTACACTGTTTGCCATCTTAGAGGACATCAAGTTCTACCTTTAAATAAATACAAATGATAACTGTCGTGACTAGATGCTGGAATAATAGCGCTAAGAAAGAGCTGAGTCAGTGGTTTTTATTTATGTCCGAGTGCACCTTTTCGCGTGACGCGGCCCAAATTAGAGTGGTTTTAATTCTTTAAAGTGTGAATACTTCGAATAAAAATATTCCGAAAGCGTGACTTTGCTTTTGAGATCGACCGCATATAAACTAGACATACTAGTTAAATTGACGCTTCCTAAATTGATTGCGCTTTTAATAGTTATTTCTAATTGTATACCAAACAACAATACACGAATTGTATTATTTCAACGACATTTTATTTTGACTTTCAAATGTCCTCTTCTGTGAAATATCACCTTTAAAATGCAAGGTTCGTTTCCGCGAAAGTTCGAATCCCAATACGAGAATAGCGGGTTTTCATGAGAGGTTGTCACTGGGTTGATTTTCAGAATTACTGGGTTCACATGAGTCCGTAATATATATCAGCTATTGGTGGAAATGGCACGAATCACTGACAACCTTAAAAAATGAATAAATTCTGGATAAAAAATGTCTGACAGACTACAATTATATTCATTTAAAGTTTTTTACCAAGCCTGGATGATTAAAGAATCGGAAGGTCTGGAACCCTTTTTGTGACATGCATTTTCATGATGAATTACAAGACTGTTATAAGTCTAACAGTTTGTGTCAAGCCCTTACTTAAGTACTGCTCCAAAACGTTTTCTTACCTTAATACCTGTAGTAGACTATCGATTGAATTAATTAATCAAATTGATTTCACATGCGACTTTATAGTAGTTTTATTACAACACAGGAAACAAACGTGTTACAAAGGTGATAAAGTACAACAGAAAGAGAAACATTTATGAGGGCCAACAAAATAACGCAATCCGCTGATTGCATTACATTTGGGTCTTCTTCCGGTTATCCTGTGCTTTCCATCCGCTAGACTCACTGATACTCACCTCATTGGTGTCCCAATCGGGTATCAAACCAGGAACCATTTGTCTGATATCCGTTCAGACAGCTGTCATATGATTCATGCTATCAGATTGCATTTGAAGTATATGGTTGTATGACCTTGATTTCAACAGGAAGAGGTGAATTATTTTAAAGTAAAGAGTGATGTTTTGGCAGATTGTCCCTTGTACATGTATTTCACCACGAACTTCGGCTTTACACAAAGTTAGAAATATGCAGAAAGTGTTGAAATATGAAGAAAGGGTTGAAATATGAAGAAAGGGTTGAAATATGAAGAAAGGATTGAACTATGAAGAAAGGGTTGAAATATGAAGAAAGGGTTGAAATATGAAGAAAGGGTTGAAATATACTGAAAGAGTTGAAACAACCTGAAAAGTGGAAATATGCTGAAATATTTCAAACATGCTAAAATAGTTGAAATATGCCAAAAGAGATGAAATATTGATTATCACTTTTGATATATTTGTTGCCAGCATTAGCTTGATTGTGAGCACACACACAGAACATTCCATGCGAATTATTTTTGACAAAAGGACAAGGTGCAACCTGCGGGCAGCGTCCAACGATTTCACCTTTGACTCTGTCAGATTGCTGTTGATGGGGAAAAACTAATAGTCGATCATGAAAAACAGTGTAGGCCTAACACAAACTAAATATTTCAAACTTTTATATCGGTTTTATTGATATCTTTGCATGTTTAACAAAAATTCAAAACAATTTCTAACATTGCCAAATTGCAGCTAATTCATCTGCAGCATGCCTATTTCTTTGTTTGATTGTTCAAGGACAAAAGCGTTGTGAAAACACTTTGTTGGAAATATATGGCACTTCAATAATTCAAAACTACTGAAGGATATTTACAACATCGTTTTATGTAAACGAAAAACCTTATCAATAATATATAACAGTGTTGTTTACCCTTATAGTGCTGGAACTTGTTTCATGCTTATGCAAACAGGTTCGATCCAGGCCAGCCGCCAGGTAAATTGGCGGTTGTCCTGTGATCTAACCTGTTTGCTACTCAGAGTAGCTTTTCTCAACAAAATCAAGCAGACATTTAAGGTTTTCTAAAGCAGACGACACTAAAATCTATTTTTAGAAAATTACTCAGCATTCTTAGGGTTAAAGCAAAATCTATCCAGTTAATACACTTGTACCAAATCGACTGCATTCTGTAACGAAAACCCACCATCTCTATTGGTCGATTTCACGAATGGGACTATGACTCTACAAATAGCAGGAGAAACCATTTTCTTTATGATAGAGGTAAAGGTAGAAATCAGTGTAGCAAAAGAATAAAAAACAATAAAAAGTTAACATCATTTAGCAGCATCAGATTCGGTAATACAGTGTATTGTGAGGAAAAGGGATGCAGCAGCACAAATTTGACGTTGTGACCGATTCAAACTGCAAGAAAGAGTACGCGCGGTATCTATGGAACATGGAAAATATTTGTTTCTGTACTATGTTGTATAGGAGGCATCCCTTTCACAAAAGGACGAACTGTTTACGATCAATTTTCATTTTTGCATAAATGGTTTTCTTAACTCACTTTACATATGAAGTAAAGATTCAACATAAAGCTCATGGTCATCTTATGAACGGCTTTTCCCTTTTCACGTGTGGTTTCAGACGTGAATATTGAATTCGTCTGCGTCAAGAGAAAGATATTGAGAAATTAGTACACTATCAGATGAAATATTTCCTTTGTCATTACTTCACAGTTTTCGTCTGGCGACACCGTCAACATGTAACTCACAGGATCAGTTTCACAATTCGACTTTAAGGTAGATTTACCTATAATCCGTCATTTTGCAATCATTATTTCGTCGGATAACTTCGGTCGTGCTCGGTATAGATCGGTCTTTGTCGGAACTATTCGGTAAAAAGCGAATAGTTCCGGTCCAGACCGAAGTTAGGCCTACCGAAAGCGACAGAAGAAAGCCGATGAAAGAATGAGTTTCAAAGTGGCGGTTTGTGGTTGTTTTACCATAAACATGTACACTCATATGCTAAGCCAACATGTAACTTTCTCGGAAATGTTTCTCTCAAAGCAAGACCATGTTCTTGAGACATGAGACATTCTGCATGCGGGCTTGGTCCACACTTGTCAATGATCAGAGTAATGTAGACGCTTCCATCCGCTTGTTGGTACCCTGGCGCGCAATCTTTTCAGATTGCGCACCGGAGTACCAACAAACGTGCAATTCCGTGCACTTCTGATAAGTTACAGGAAACCAGGTATACTAATACACGACGTCTGGACCCTGCATTCGCTTCAGAGCACCTGAAAAAGAAACCATTCTATAAAGCTGCGTCTTTTATTTGAATAAATTTCACCATTTTCGATAAAGTTTTCTAATTATATAAAAGCGGTCTATGGTGGACTCGTTCATGCTTCCGGAAGTTTCCTCAATGTTATTGAACTGAATTTATGCAAGGCCTGTCATGTTTGCTCATGTGTTAAGTATTGTTCACGATAAAAAAAGAATAACATGTCTAATATGCTTAACTTACGTTGAAAGGAACATTATTTAAATAACACATTTAAATATTATCTTACTTAAGCTTTACGAAATATCATTTGAAAAACGAAGAACCATTTGTAAGTCCTTCTCCTGCTTAACAATTCACCTTCTGTAAAATTGTTAGAAACGTCCTTTATATTGATGGCATTTTTTCATAAGAAAAATACAGAGTTTTAGACATTTTTACGGCTTAACCACATTGAAACTATCGTACACTGTTCAGTGTAAGTGTTACCTAATACCTAAGGGTTTGAATGCGAGTTCAAACACCAGGAAGCATCGACACAACTATGGTCTACTTTTTATAGAGAAATCAAAACCAAAGTACTCCACCTATTTATGATAATATTTCTTATGATAAAACTCTATTATCGTGACATTTGGCCCTGGTTGTCATTTATATAAGAGAGCGTATAAAAGGCACCATGGTATAAAAGATAAACACACAGTCTGCTTTCGAGTAAACAAGGTACACCAAAAAGGAAGAAGAACATGTTTTATAGACTTTCAGTCAGAAGAAAGGGGTAGCATGTACTGCTTAAAAGGCCTAGTTCACAGATTTGAAATTTGGGTTTTGAAATTGAAAAATGGTCTTTGGTTTAGTGACAATGATTGTTGATATCAATTCTTTATGACATCAAATTTTTAACGTTTATTACTCCCAGAACACAAAGCTCTGAGTTAGTCCCTTTAATAGCATCCAACCAGTATGACATTATAGAAAATATCAAAGGTGTTTCAGCATAGAACATTTGGACGTTAAATACTTGAGTACAATTTTGCTGTGAGGAACAAGACAATAACAAGATAAATATGGGCGTATCGATAGCATGCACACATTTGCTCCACGCCGTCTTTCGAATAGTGTCAGGTATCCTTTATTTTTTATATAGAATAAATACATGTATTACACTGGAGAAGTCACTTTGACAAAAAGAAGAAACGGCCTTAACCATTCAATAAAAGAAGAAAATGCTCTTATGAATAATTTCAACATGTGTCATGATGATTTCTACGTAATGTAACACTTTTAGAGTACTTTTATACCTCTTTTTTGTTTCAAAAGTTTCATCGCCTCCTATGATCAAAATGTGAAATATCTACATAAGTGACATCGTTTTTAGAAAACCTACCCGAGAGTTCAGCCAGTTCCGCCAGCATACAGACGCCGTACCCGACCGGGATTTGAACATCCGGGTTATCGTAACATCGAGGGTGCAGGAAACCAACGCTGATATCCGCGGCGCCTAGAAATAGAAACCACATGAAACAGGGAACCGACATGTAATTCGGAAAATCTCTATATGCTGACAACCACCCAACTCGGATGATCCGAGCTGTAACAGTGTGTTAGAATGAAATATCTACGTCTGGATTATTCGGACTAACAACCACCGCGCGCTTTATAAGTATTTAATTGGTAGCTCGACCTACCGACCAATTCAAATAGATTAATCTATCACTTTCCAATTTAACATTCTCCTTTAGACGCATTGACTGACACCAAAAGGAAAATTCACTGTTAACAATGAAAAAAATATTGCTTTTCATCGCATTTGTTTTAAAAGCTTTCAGCCCTATGTACAGTTAAGCGTGTATGTTTGAAAAAAGTGCTTAAGTTATTTGTAAACACCTATGTTGATTATACCCTATAAACGAAAGGTTGTATTGCTTGTATTACCTTTAAATGGAAACCCTTCACATGTGGTTTGTCAAAGAAATCCTTTCGAGTAATGTGGCGACATCAATACAAATAGTAAAAGTGTGTTTGTTTTTTCTAGTGTTTTACATCGCATCAACAATATTTCAACGATACCCGCCTATTTCTAGATTGAGAAGGAACCCATTCGTAACAGTCACTTCAAGGGCTGGTCAACCCGGGTAGAACCATTGGCTTTCTGTTAAGTCAGCCAATAGTTAACCTCTCATGAAAATCAAAACTACTCGCACTATATTTGAACCCTTGTTGATATGGGTCCTTGCCTGTGCGTATACCCTTTTCCCAAACAACAAACTTTCGATTGTCGATTGAAAGAGTTAGCAGACGACAATTTATGTGTGATGAAACTGAACAATATTCTTAAGAAAATGCAGAAAACATTGTGGGAAAAGGAAAAATTGCTCGTTACGACGAGCAGTTTCTCATTTTCCCACAATGTTTTCTAAGGTCGTCCGCAACAAAATGGTAAAATGTCGTTATTGTTTGGGAAAGGCATACCCTGCACTAAGTGGTGAGGGTTTACGCACAGGTGAGGACCTCTATACGCACAGTTAAGGACCCGTATACGCACAGGCAAGGGCCCGTAAACGCACAGGCAAGGACCCGTATACGCACCGGCAAGGGCCCGTATACGCACAGGCAAGGATCCGTATACGCACAGGCAAGGGCCCGTATACGCACAGGCAAGGACCCGTATACGCACACGCAAGGACCCGTATACACACAGACAAGGACCCGTATACGAACAGGAAAGGACCCGTATACGCACAGGCAAGGACCCGAATACGCACAAGAAAGGACCCGTTTACGCACATGTTAGGACCCGTATACAAACTGGCAACGGCCCGTATACGCACAGACAAGGACCCGTATAGGCACAGGCAAGTACCCGTATACGCACAGGCAAGGTCCCGTATACGCACAGGCGAGGGCGCGTATACGCACAGGCAAGGACTCGTATACGCACAGGCAAGGACACACATACGCACAAACAAGGACCCGTATACGCACAGGTAAGGAACCGTAAACGCACAGGCGAGGACCCGTATACGCACAGACAAGGACCCGTATACGCACAGGCAAGGACCCGTATATGCACATGCAAGGACCCGTATACGCACAGGCAAGGACCCGTATATGCACATGCAAGGACCCGTATACGCACAGGCAAGGACCCGTATACGCACAGGCAAGGACCCGAATACGCACAGGAAAGGACCTGTTTACGCACATGTTAGGACCCGTATACA
This sequence comes from Cerastoderma edule, assembly GCA_947846245.1. Classification (NCBI taxonomy): domain Eukaryota; kingdom Metazoa; phylum Mollusca; class Bivalvia; order Cardiida; family Cardiidae; genus Cerastoderma; species Cerastoderma edule. Next base: position 12,943,204 of record OX401419.1, read on the forward strand.
CACTGGCAAGGGCCCGTATACGCACAGACAAGGACCCGTATACGCACAGGCAAGTACCCGTATACGCACAGGCAAGGTCCCGAATACGCACATGCGATGTCGCGTATACGCACAGGCAAGGACTCGTATACGCACAGGCAAGGACCCGTATACGCACAAACAAGGACCCGTATACGCACAGGTAAGGAACCGTAAACGCACAGACAAGGACCCTTATACGCACATGCAAGGACCCGTATACGCACAGGCAAGGACCCGTATACGCACAGACAAGGACCTGTATACGCACAGGCAAGGACCCGTATACGCACAGACAAGGACCTGTATACGCACAGACAAGGACCCGTATACGCACAGGCAAGGACCCGTATACGCACAGGCAAGGACCCGTATACGCACAGACAAGGACCTGTATACGCACAGACAAGGACCCCAGGCGAATGCTGACAGGGGCTGTATGATACGATAACGTCCAGGTAAGGTTTAAAATGACTGAGTTGTTTATTAACAAAATAAGTGTTACTTTTAATTTCTTTGGTTCCTGAAATATGATTCAATTGAAATGAAGGCTTTTCCTTTGCACACCATTGGTGTCATAAACTTTTAGTCTATGACGAAGTTTTGTGTTCTTTCAGGATCAAATTGGTCTGCTTAGAATAACAATTGTAAATGATGATGGAAGTGAAGATAATACTTATATAAAGATATTACATAATTTTCCAACAATGTTTTTCTATCGTTCGTAAAACATTCTCAAAGTTACTCAACTGTCGTCTGCTAACTTTTCAAGTTTGATTATATTTTCTTCAATTGCAGCTTGTTCACTTGTGTCGTCTGCTGTTGTTTTTAATTTGAAACAATGTGTTGAAATATATTTATTTTTTTAACATGATACCTTGGTCGTCATTGTTATCATTTTCGGTTTAAAGCAGTGTTCAACAACCTCGTTGTTATTATATTCTGACATGCCCGGAATCTTAACCAAATCGAACTTTTCAACAGCTGGCACTTTATGTCAGCAATAATGCTCCCCTCACAGTGGTTTCCCTTTAGAAACGTAAATTGCGTTTAAATATGGTGACCACGCCCGAAATAAATCAACTATTTGTGCTTCATTTATAAAGGAAATGAAATACTTTTTTAACTCACATGAACTCACCACAAGAAGACATTTTTAATAGTTTAACTACTTTATCCGGGAAAAAAAGAGAAAAATAAACATCATTTGAAAGCCATCCAAATCTGAATGAAAATCCTGTGGTCACAGTGAACCACAATTGGAACAACTCGGGTATTTCCGTGAGCTGTGAAATACACCTCGGATGTACGTGTAGGGCTACAATTTTCTGGGTAAATCGGCCTCCGGCGTATAACACATTTTCTAAGCGTGCACGTAAAGTAGTTCAATGTATGAGGAAGTATTGGACATCCTTTTAATTCATTTCTTTTTATCAGTAACTCATACCAAATGGCATTATTGTTGTTGTGACATTTATAGTTGTTTCCTTAATCAAATTCAACGACTTTTCAAATTTCACATTAAAGATCTTTTATTAAAAAACGAAAGTCAAGTGACGTCATTATCGCAGGAAACAATATGGCGTCATCCCTATTTTTCAGAGGTGTTTTCATTGGATAAACCCGATGTGTTTAGATTGAGTGAACCATGAAGCGTAGCAAGGGGAGATTACTGTAAGGAGTTTGTCCGCCCCCACGACGTTTTAGCCTTTTGTATGATACTATTGTCGGTCTCCTCTAAGTTATAACTTACCATAGAAAAAGCAATCGTTGTCTTTATTACATGGTATATCTTTGTGGCACTGTTGGTGAAAACATATCGATCTCCCTTCAAGGTCTTCACAATCGTAGGATGTTCGACAACTCTGAAAAAAGAAAATTACATTCGTTACATATTAACCTTCCCTTGAATCTACCTAACATTATGTGTCAGGTTCAAGTTTTATGTATATGAAGACAGATAATTGTAGATTTGTATGAACATACTTTAGTTCGAATTTGAGGAGATAGTACTAAATAGGAAAGGAAGGCCAAATTGTCATTGTTTCTGAGTGGTTTCTTGAAATTAAAGCTACCTCATACCAAAGATCAAAATAAGTTTGTTTCCAAACACACGTCCTAAACCATGGCACTCGGAGATGTAAACTATTCTTTTTACAAGGGAACAAACCCGTGCTTCATTCCAAAATTAAATTGAATAATTATGTCCCTTGGTGAAATAGATTTAGCTAGAAGTTGACCCGAAGGTGTCTTTCATCATTTATCTTCCAAAGTTGTCATGGCTTTCTCAAACATTACCTTTTGCAAAATCACTCGAAAATCGGATAGACTCTATCATCGTAATAGAAACGATTTAATTATTTAAAAAAATGAGACAAGGCCCATAGGTCTGTGGCTAAACGGAATGAACGTATAACAACCCACTTAAATCCATTACCAAACAGTAACATTTGGCCAGTTTGTTGCAGACAATCCTGGTAAACTTTGTCGGAAAAGGGGAAATTGCTCTAAACGAGCAATTTCTTCTTTTCCCACAACGTTTCTGTCCTATAAGAAGGTTATTTTTCAGGAAGGAACATGACTTCTTGGTCAGGTGCGGGAATCACGTGACCACTGTTAACGATTTTATGTCCGAATAAGATGGCCGCGTCTATGACGGAATAGGTATTACCTTTTCACCTACTTTTATTAAAGCATGGGTTAGCATATACCACCGGAACCGGAAAGTTGGTAGTCAACTCATGCGGGGTACACACTGTGGCTATCATTGGTAAACGTAGGTGAAAAAAAGCAAGAATACCTGTTGCGCGGCCATCTTGCTCGGATATAAGATTGTACACCTTGGTCAAGTGATTCTCCGCCTATTGGTTGAGAAGAGACGTCATGCTGACGTAAAGATGAGATTTGCTCCTTGCTCAAAATATATATATTCTTTAATAAAAAGGAATGTTATTGATTGAAAGATGATTTTTAAAAGGTTAATTCTTGGAACTTACCTTCCCATACAGTAGTCCAAACATAACACTACACAATAAAACAGTCCGTAAACAGGAGTATGTTATTCCATACATTGTCACTAAACACTATCTCTGTTATTTGTAGTTCTCTGATACAACCCACTCGTTATAGGCTATGTCATTTTGGAAACGCCGACGTAATCCTTTCTGAAGTCGGTTATTTCCGTGGTGTCCGAACGTTAACGAAAATTAACGAAAATTAACGAATTGACACGATGATGCGTAGTCTTGTGGTTCCCATCGTACTACAATAAAAGGTGTAACGTAGTGTAAGGTAGTCCAGGCAAGATCACAACACGTTCGATGAATACAAGAACGAATAACATCAACGGTTGAGTTGACCTTGTTAATTCAGTAGATGGTTCAACAATTTAAACAGATATTCAGCAATGCTAACTTATTTTCCATTATTCATACTCTTTGTGGTATTATAGGAAATAAAATGTTGAAACTTCAAACTTCAAATTTTAGTCAAGGGATGATTGGTGTCGCTTGTAACTGAAAGCCGTATCTAACAAGCTGTAAAATAAAGACCACACAAATATCTATATATACACGAGTCACTCGAAATGCCTCAACAACTAAAAACGATTTACTTGGTAAGATGTAAACTATTTTGACCCTGTTTAAGTAAGAACGATTTTCACCCCTGGCTTGAAAACACATGTGTATCAAAACGCATTTGAAACATCGTGACAAACGGTGAAACAAGTTCTAATTTCGAGATTATTACTTCAATGGTTATCAATAATATGTGCATTTTTTATATCTATATATTAGTTTCTTTGGCAATAGGTTGAATTAACGTTCAGTTTAAAATGGATCGTCTCGTATGAATTCACATATCAAATTATTCACCTGAAGGTTCAACCATTGGAGTAAAGTCCTTTGACGTAAATATGTTGCTGTTATTACGAACTTAAATAAAACGATCCTTTTTTTGTCATAATGTCTCTAGTCTTATTTTGATGAGGAACACTATATGTTAACCAGTCTCAACGTATTTTAGCATAAAACATTTCCCCTACATGTCGAACTGTCGAAGTGACCATGACAGATTGTGGATTTATGTTGTGTCTTAGTTCGCATCACTGGACCGGCCTACTTCTCTAATAACAAACATTAGAGTCGTGTATCTATAAACGGCCCAATGGTCTGCTCTGTCAAGAATGATTGCCATGGACAGAACATTACCGCATGTTTGTGATACTCAATCATAAGAACTTTCATCCCTTAATCTTTAACCTCGAGTTGACACGTCTGGTTCAATGAGTGTTATAAACCAAAAGGCAAAAGGATAAACTGCTCTTAATGATAGCTTTTGTTGTTATATTTCTTCCAAACATTATCAAGAAACAGTGTTTTCTGTGCTATTTCTGTCGTCTTCTAAACGACCGTAAAATAAATCCAATATTGGGAAATTGGTAAAATATCAATTGTTAATGCTTCGAAATAATTTGAAATCAAAGATAAAAGACTTCTCCTAATCTTTATTGACCGTCCTCTGTATCATGTTCTTCAGTGTAGACTTCTTTAGAACCAATTAAAGAGAAGGGAAAGAAAAGCTCCTAACAATTTCCACATGTAGAAAACATACCATTTCTCAATTTTAGTTCGAATTTGAGTGTCATCTGCAAATGCTTTCAGTTTAAAAAGAACTTTCGTTTTTACAGAATTAAAGCCTTAAAGCATAAACTATCAGCCATGAGCAACCTATGCTGTCGGTAGATGCTTGTCTAAACGACTATTCTAACTACTTCCCTATTAGACATAAATTAAATGTGCTTTAAGCATACGGTATTTAGTGTACAAACGAGGACACCAAATTCAATACGAGACTATGAACATTATGAGCCAATCTTCCAGTTTGTCGAACGTTTATTAAACGATTATCTTCATTTGTAGTTTTTGTTTGGGGTTTACTCTGGCCAGTGACTTTGATGTCACCTTCAACATTTTAACTAGAACAGGAACGTGATAGAGGTACGTTTTTGTGAAGCCGTGGCCTATCTGTTAAACAGTAATCCAGACAGTTAAAACAATACAGTAGATCTTCCGATTGTTTCAAATGAACACAGATGTCTCCCTGTGATCTGTTTGTGTTTGTTTGTGTGTATACATGTATTATGTTTGGCAAGTAAAGGGTTGCCTTCCAGGGAAATAATTCAGAACCTTCCCACGCTTTTACAAACCAACAAATATTGAACCAGATTTCTGATCCTATTAAGAGGATGTGTACTTTAATCATATCTCTCTTCTTATAAATGAAAAGATACAATTCTTACGAGTTTGTTTTAGACAGAAGTGCTATAATTTAATCCCACTTTCCTTTTTATATAGATGTAACTTTCTTTCAGACTTTCTCTCTTTTACCAAGACATGTTTTCAATGAGCCTATCTCTCGTCACAACCAGACGTGATTTGCTTTTAGCCTGTATTTCTTTCTTTTTAATCAAAATGCGCCACACGTTTTGTCTTTTGTTTTTGGTTAGACGTGTTATGCGTTTCTTTCAGCCTGCTTTTCTTTTTTCTTATTAAAAGGTGTCACACGTTTTGCCCAACTTTCCGTTTTAATAAAACGTATTGGATAGTTATTGCTCTTCTAATCCAGACGGTTTTTGCTTAATACTTTTCATTTTGTATTATCAAAAAACGTGTCACACGTGTCTATCTCTCTTTTTGGGAAGACATCTTACGCGTTTCGACAATCTCTATGTTCTTATCCAGACGTGATTTTCTTTCACCATATCACTTGTTTTTTACCGATACGTGTCACTTGTTAAGCATACTGTTCACTCTTTGTCAAGACGTACGTTTATCAAATTTATCTTCTTATCCAAATGTACGTCTGTCTCTTTAAGCATATCGCTCATCTTTTCTAAACTTGTCGCACGTTGTTCATTGCTCTCTCACATTTATCAATCCTGCCTTGTAACATGCGAGTATCTCTTTTATCAAAAAATAATACACTTAAAAACCAGTACTCTAAGACTAACTGCTCTTTAATCCCATCTCTTTTTTCTATCCATACTTTTTTAACGAATGTTATTTTTTCAACCGTCGATATCATAACCTGAAATGACGCGGCTACACCAAATATCTACGGAAATCTAAATACAATGTATTCCAAATATTTACATTACACGTATTGGGAAGAAAGGAAGATACATTTGAATTATGCAAACCTTCCTGTTTTGCGAATGATTAAGAACTGCCACTGTCTTCAACGTTATGTTTTTCTAGCAATAGTTTGTGTAGATTAAAACCAGGAGGACTTAGATAGAAACGAGTAATAAAGAAATACATGTACTCTCCCTTGGTAAACTTAATTCGTTACCACACAAAGATGAATTCTGCAATTACATGAGGATGGAGATATGTTTAGGTTTAATTAGACACAAAATTAGATGACGTAAGAGAGGTTGTTTTAGCTCCTTTCTTGTAGAAAAATCCGAAATGTTGTTAGTTAAAATGTACTCCTATTTTCATTTGTTTCTATATTCGTTTTAAATCCCACTTTACACGCACACATGTAAATTAAAAAGGCATTTTACTTGTATAAAATCCTTGCTAAAACACACAAAAACATTTTAAATATACCTTCGTTTAGAAATGCTCTTTTAGAATCTATAGATACAAGCACAAATTTAGCTGACATATGATGTTTTTTTAACTGGTTTAAAATCCAAACTTTAATCCAATGAAATATTCAGAACAAATCACCATTTAAGTTGAAACAAATGCTTTAGGATACATTTCACATTTTCGGAATACCTCGATAGACGTCCAACATTACATCCATTCAACTGAACTGTCCTGTGACTAAATGAACTGCGCATTTAACCCTTATAGTGGTTGAACTGATTTATTGCTTATGCAAACAGGTTGGATCCAGGCCAGCCGCCAATAAACGTGCAGGCTGACCTATGATCAAATCTGTTTGCTACTCTGAGTATGTTTTTTCATCGAAGTAACGCATATATTTGAGGTTTTGGAGAGCAGACGACACAAAAAATTAGTTTTAGAAAATAACCCAGCATTCTAACGGTTTAAACTTCAAACGCAACAGAGTGAAATGGACAACGTCATTCAACCAATTCTACCATATGGGTGTTTTGTGACTCGTCTAAACCTAAAGAAATAGCAGACGATAGAAATAAAACGAATGAAATAAATCGTCCCTCCAGCCATTCGGTAAAAATCATTCTGACAAATGGAAAATGCTGTATATGAACATGTTTTATTCAATATAGTCTATAAATATTGCCATTATTAATACAAAGGTATAAATAAACACGTACACAGTAAGATTCTTTTGCTAGGATGAACATAATTTGCCCAAGAAAAGATAGGAAAAAAGAAGAGTAAAAAGAGAAACAAAAAGATCGATATTAGAGGATATTTGTTGTCTTAAAATTACATTTGATTTATTTGTCACAGTGGTTTATAAAGTCGTCTGCAGCAGACGTTTGGACGGTAAGTATAACGGTGTAAGGCCCCAAACTGTCCATTCAAGCCTGTGACAGAGAGAAATAGATATCGTCATGCTAAAAAGGCCGTTTGAATATACGTTCATACTAGAGAATGTACGGACTGTTGTCCGAAAAGACTTACAGTTTCCTTTTAAAGGCACATCAAAGGAGAGGAGTACAAATAGATTACTGAAAAAATATATGGATTTCTTTTATTATGTTCATAAAGGTCATGAAGATTAGTTAAGGAATACATTGAAACCCTTTTAAATAGACTCATTTAAAATAAGTTATTTTGTGCTTGAAATATAGTTGTCTCCATTTCAATTAAGTTTATCAACAACATGTTTGTTTACATATTCAAAATAACGAATTCTGATTGGTCAGTTCAAAAATGTGTGTATCAACTGTCAATGTCAGAGGTGAAGAATCAGGAAATCTGAATTATGAAATTTGCTAATCTGAGTTATTTCTGGTTTACTTTCACATTTAAGTTGTGCTGATGGTGTTTTCTTGTGAAAACTATTTGAATCTGTCCAAAAGTTTACCAAATAATGTAGTTTGATATAGCATTAATCTCCTTTAATGGGCCTTTAATTCATGATCATTGCGTTTTAGGTAGAAAATCCGCCATTTTTAATTTTTTCCTGTATTAGGATTTATTCAGTAGATTTCGGTAAACATCGGCCTGGTCGGAAATATTCGGTTTACACCGAATAGTTCCGGTCTCGATCGATGTATACCCAAGGACGAACGAAGTTATTCGACAAATTAATGAGTTTGAAAATGGGGAATTACGGGTATTCTTCCTTAAACATTCTTATAAAATGATTTCGATGAAAAGTGTGTCATTCGAAGACAACTTTTCAAAGACTTCCTAGAAAATTCAATTATCTCCGTTTCATGAACTAATTCTAAAGCATATGCATTAAAACCTTTTGGGAAATTATTGAGACCATCAGAGAAATTGCTCTTCAAGAACAATCTCTCATTTTGCTTCAATTGTATCTAACGAATATCTCTATTAAGAGATAAGGTTAAGCAATATAAATATGCTTTTAGAGTTGTCACATTGTGATGCTTTCAATTCGGACCAGCTTCAAATATCCATATGAGGGAAAATTTTGATACGTCTTTACTGTCCTGAAAAAAATTGTCTTAAACTGTTTCCCGACAAACTGAACGTTGACTTAACTCTTTCCCAAACAATAACGAATTTGTTGCAGACGACTTTAGAAAACATTGTTGTAAAGGAAAAATTGCTCGAAACGAGCAATATCTCTTTTCCAACAAATGTTTCTGCCATATCAGAAGATTATTTTCCAATTTCATCACATTTTGAACTGTCGTCTGCAAACTCTCTCAATTTGAGACAGTCGAGAAGTTGTTGTTTTGGAAAGGATCAAGACTTTCACCAAAAATATCGGTGTTTTCAAACGTAAAAAAGGCATTAACCGATAGTTGCCCTTTACAGAAATTTGAGACCGAATGAGATAAATACCCTTTTCTTTTTCGAAACGACATAGATAGTTAGTTATTGTTACATTTTCAATCGGTTGGAGCATATGGTGCGGTAGAAAAGATTGTAACGAATACAGGTATTGCCCTCCTCGAACCATTTCTCTTGACAGATTTGAGCTAACCGTTATAAACGTCTATTTAGTTTTACCTGTTCAAATGAAGCATATGTATATAATTGTTATCTTAACCTCAATCGAACAGGTCTTTTGGTTTTTGTTTCAAATTGTCTACGATAATCAAGTTCGAATTACCAATAACATCGATTGATCAGAATCGACCAAAGAACAAGCCTTCTCCGAACAAGTACAATCAATTGGGGGCCTTCGTGGTAAGATTACAGAACTTTAGAGTACATGGCCCCCTCTCCGTGAGGGCTCAAATCTCTGTGACGGTATTTGGATTTTCATGAGAGGCAGTCCCACCGACTGACTTACGGAGTGTCGATGTTTCTACCTGGCTTGACCAAGTTGAGTATGGGGTCTTCCTCCATCATTTAGAGTGGGACATTGCAACCAAATTGAAATAATGTTGACAGGATGTAAAACCCCATATAAATGTAAATGAAAGGAAACAGTCAATTGCAAGTGAAACAGAAACATCCTACAGGATGTGCACAGTATTGTTTTATGCATTCCATCTATTGGTATGCGATATCACATGTCCCCGTGGGAAGTGAGAACAATTCAATCTATGTCGGATCATTTGTACACAGGACGTTTTTACAAAAAGCCGGTCGACGGCCTTGAGAAAGGGAATGTCTAAAGCAAGAAGGGGGTGATAGGCATTGTTTTCATTCAAATCCTTTTCCATTGAATGCTTCAAGCTTCTGTCTCAGTCGATGTACAAGAAACAAGTTTGAACAAACAAGTTTGAAGCTGCTGATTGTTATTAACATCATACGGTTGTAGTATAAATTGTGAATGAACTTTGTTTAACCCTTTCCCAAACAACACATTTTCGACTGTCCCAAATTGAAACAGTTTGCAGACGACATTTCAAAATGTGATGAAATTGAACACTATTCTTCGGAAAGAGCAGAAAACCTTGTGGGAAAAGGAAAAATTGCTCGTCACGAGCAATTTCTCCTTTTTCCACAAAGTTTTCTATAGTCGTATGCAACAAAGTGGTCAAATGTCGTTATTGTTTGGGAAAGGGTTAAACTAAAACCAAAAGTAAGTGAAACCCGCATCGTCTCCATATACTAAAGACACCACAGTTGTATTGATATAGGGTGTGTAGACGGGTGCAGATTCAATCAAAACAGCATTGGTAGTAACTGTCGCGTCAATGACACACTAGGAAACCTTGTTGCAAAGCGATTCACATAGCACTTCCAGGTGAAAAATTAAAAAGAAAAAAACGATAATGTTGGTTGTGATTCAGTAAACATGGACGTGTGAAATGTCGTCGTACTAATAAGTGGATTTACTTTTTATAATTGGGGGAAAATAGTTATAAACCCCATTATTTCTCACGTAGAAAGGTTTACAAAACCTGTCCACTTGTGCTTTTGACTTCTAAGATAGATTAGAAAACCGATAGGCCATCGAGAGCCATACACCAGCGGGTCCGCTTTGAAAGAGTCCATAACAATGAACACATAAATCACTTGAACTGATGTGAAATGAAGGCAGAAAAATGGTATATAATCCCTAATAAAAGTCGCTAAACATCGCCAATTCCGACATGGTCCGAAGAGTTTCCGAACGTCGCTTGGCAATTTTCGCGAATGTCGAATGGCGTCCGTAGATCCTTCGGTAAATATCGGCGTCTACCGAGATTTTTCGACATTTGCCGATCTGTGTCAGGGCTAATATATATTAAGTTGCCTATGGGAAAGTTACCGCGAGAAAAAGGTTATGAATGATTCGTTTGGTTAAGATAAGGCCGTATCTCGTAATCTGATACGTCATACACTGCCTTTGATGTTAAATCTCGTTTTACTAAGTGAGTCAGCGACCGGTAAAAACGAAAACACGTGTCGTGTTTTTTTTTCTTTCTTTTACCCTACGGTATCTCTAGTAATATATTGGGTGAATAAGGTTTAAACAGTTCGGAGATATAAGACTATAGTGATGACCAAATTATTTGTTTTGCCTTATTTATGTCTTTAAAGCAGAAACAGCTCATTTCGAAACCCTCACCCGAATTTCAACCCTATTCTTTAACCAGCATCTTTGTAGCTATTCTGAGTTAGCATTGAAGATCAGAAGTGACAAAAGAATATATATATCCATTTTGCTTTTTGATCATTTGCCTTTGTTTAGTGTGCTTTAATCAAGTACCTAATAAACCTTTATTTTATTATTAATTGTTTATTAGGTATTTGCTTTAATTTATGCATTTAGTAGACGAAAGCATCAATTTGAAGAATGGTTTTCAAAAAAATGAGAAGATGTGTTGGATTGGTTTTGAGAAAAAACGAGTGTCTTCTGTTTGCGTAGTATGGTCGATTGTTTTCCCGTTTAAAGATTGTTAAGAGGGACGAGAGTTCTATTATGGTGAAAGAGGGGAAATATTCTCAGATAAAATTTTTAATTTCTGTTCTTTCCTCATTCTCCTTTCTAAAAGCGTTCGTGGTAGGAATAGTTACCGCCGATATGTACCATTCGAAATTGTAATTTAATGTAATTTAATTTTATACCCAATCAAACGTCAAATATGGACAATTGTTATGCGCATATTTGTTCTGCCTCTGATTCAAAATACTAATATACATTTTCTTATTACTATGCTCGCAGCAAGCTCATTAAAGACAAAAACATGCGTTTAATCAGCACAAATGACTTTACAAAGCCAGAACAAAGACCTAATAAACATGTTTATAAGGTCTTTGGCCAGAATGCTATTTACAACACATGATGAATCCAGCAGGTGGTCCTAACCTGACTCCATACCAAATTACAAACATCAAACGGTCGAAAAGTCGAGTTGATTTGCAGACTGTTGACAATAACTTAAATAATGAAATAAAAGCAAATATTCCCATTAGGATCTAAAACCCGATAGCAGAGCTTGTTTTACAAGGAATTCATCCTTATTTCAACACTCATCTTAAACAGAACCCTTGGGTAGAAGTTTGAAATTCCGAAAAGGAGTGGAAAAGGTTAACGAAATAAACACCTTCATTAGACATGTTTAGATAATCGAATTTGACATCTGTTACACCTGTGGTGTCAGCCAATTTAAAACTACTTGTTCACAGTTGTGAGTGGGGAAATTTGGAAGCTTACACTTTATTTTTTAAACTGTAAAACATCTATACTGTTGTACTATAGATCTACACACTGAAGAAAATGAATTATATAATTTTTAAGTTTTTTCAGTCTGTCTACAATGAATGATATGTGTCTAAATCCAGAAGCATTGCATTATTTATGTCGCTGCTTACATACAAAAGTTTTTGTTTTCGTAGTATGTTACAATTTCAATTGACGTCTGCTGATTGTTTTTTTTATTTTAAACGATGAGAAGGACAACATATCGATTTTTACAGGGTCTAATTGCATGTTTTTTTTAAAGCGTTTGTGTACATGTAACTGATATTCACTGTAATGAGGAGGTAGTTTAAATAAATGTATATCTAAATAATTATTAACTAATCGAGACACTTTTTTTGAGGCCACACATCTGCACTGTCATTATCGTAAAGCTTCCCCAAAACTTAAGATCTTAGCCCAAAAAGTGAATGCGATCAAATCTATGCGATCGCATTTGACATCGACATCGACTTTCAATATCAAAATATCGTCCCCGTTCTTTGCAACCCAACTCCATGCAGTGGTCTCCCTTACCACGCTGGTTCGAATAATTTGGGGTTGTCCCCCCAGCGTCAGGGAATTGATTCTTAATAACGTTATCATATGTCCACGAGTGACACTGTTCATAATTAGAAACAGATTAAACAAAACAGAACATATTTTAATTTCACGACTTGTACATAGTACATCATCATACATACATAGCATGAAAAACAAATATATCACATGGTGTATGAAAAAAGATACATATCATGAGAAGAATTCAAAAGAAAAAATACAACAACAACAACTATACAATTGAATTTCTGAGTGAAAAGGCTTCCTTTGCGTATTTTGCAACTCTAAATAGTGTATTTTTATCTGTTGATTTCATGAGTTCAATAAATTAAAAAAAAAATTTGGTCTGTTATAGTAAAATTTCTGCAAATACTTTTTTCGTTGATTATTAATACAAACACAGACACAAATAAAGTGAAATTCATCTTCTATGTCAATTGAATTACAACATAGACAATATCGTTCATTTCTATTAATTCTATTTCGCCAAAACCTCCCTGTCTGTATCCTCAAGGAAGGATGATAAATACAATGATTATAAAGATAATTTAACATTGACGAATTGAATTGAATTCAATTCGATCTCTCTATTGTCCCCTTTGCAGAAGATAAATCAAAGTATAAAGTTTTCTTTAAAGAAAAAATAATACAAGAAGAAATCGATAGATGTATGATAATGATATGATCTAGGTAAAGAGACCACACGTAACTAACTATAAATACAATCAAGTATATGTCTATCAATTCGAGAAAGCATGCATAAACATGAGGAAACAGTATTAAGTTAACCAAACAACTTCTTCACCCCAACGATTGGTCAAATAGAATGCTTATAATGATCAATTGATAATGATAAGTTCAATAAACTTAGAAATAAAAACGAAATCAATGAAGATACAATAATTGCTCGCTCGAGGCGAGTTGGCTACATGTGACTATAAATCAGGTCAATTTAATGTACACACAAACCTGAGTAAACAATGTTAACTTAATCCAGTAATTGGTCCATTTCAACGATTTGTTCGACTGATATACATCGAAGATTCAATGCAAGACTATAGTAAGTGCTTCATAAACATGAAGCACTTACTATAGTCTTGCATCGAATTCTCGACATGTCGAAATACCAACGTTTTATCACACCCGACTCAATCCGAGGTTTTATGGCTATCTTTTATAAGAAAAAGTGTAAGCAGACGAAAGCTACCGAGAACGAAAATTGACGGGTTCTTTGTGACATTCGCGATGCAATGTAGAAACCATGGTTCTTGGTTTTGTCGGATTTGTTTCTTAGATTACCTGGCCTGCGTTTCACAAAATTCCTCATAATAGGAATATGCGTAAGATATTGCAAAAGAAAGGAAAGTCTCCTCGTCCAACATAAGAAATTACTAGTTTCGGCCGCTTAAGCAACATAAAAGCTTTCTCAAATTGTTCCACAACTGAGGATCCCCAGATTTGAGTTTGAGATATTCCGTGAGACCCACAAGTTTAGAAATCTCAGCTATGTGTGTACGTCCTCAAATTGAAATCGAGATGATTCGTAAAACGCAGACCTGGTGTGTTAGAACGACCGTATCTGCGGTCCAGCGCCTGACTGTAGCAAATACTTCATGTTTGTAAATAGCTTACTACCGCACTGTATTTGGCCATATATATTTTAAGTAATTTATCAAGTCCAAGAGCGTATACTAGCTACACCAGGGACCATGATTTCTGCTTTTGTCGTATTTGTCTCTAAAGATCTCCTAGTGTATTAGAACAGATATGCTTGATGTCCAGTGCATGACTGTCGCAACTAAACTACTCCAATGCAATTTGTAATGGGAAGCTGCATCAGAATGAACACTTAATATGGGGCTATCGGTCGAATCCAAGAGGTCGATACAACTTCCTTTACGATGAAGGCGAGAGGCCATTTTCGGTAAACAGTAACGATTTTACACACTGTGGAATGGAAACCCTTTCCTATCATACATCACCCTGCTGGTTTATAATTGGCTCGGAAATCGATCCGAAGATCCTCCGAATTTCCAGAATTTTACCGATATGGAATGGTGTGTCGGCTCCAATATCTAAACAACTGGCCGCCGAAAATGAATCGTGTTTGATTGACGTCACGTCTTGAAACTGTGTTAAGGTAGAATACCCATAATCCGTCATTCTGAAACTCTTTCTTTCGTCGGATTACTTCGGTCGTTATCGGGATACATCGGTCGGGGCCGGAACTATTCCCTTTACACCGAATAGTTCCGCCTCCGACTGATGTATACCAAGAGAGAGCTAAGTAATCCGACAATAGAATTATTCTTAAAATGACATATTGTGGGTACTCTACCTTAGTAGTAGCCAAAGCCATTTAGTAAAGAGACATGTTTCTAATCACAAGTGCCCTCATTTTTCTAAATTTGTTTTCAGAAATATGTTCTTTAGTTATTGATACTGATCATCAACTCCATACTGATTTCTGTCTGCATCAGAAAACTACAGTTTAAAGCCGTTGTTCACAGATGTGAGGAAATTAAGAAAATCAAACTTCATTTCTTTAAACGCGTACAAAATGCTATGACATAATAAGAAACTGTTCATTACGAGTAGTCTTATTTTTTTCACAATAGTTTATTTCGAATATCACAATTTCTCTCTCAATTTCGGAAAGTGACAGAAGTCCACGCGACCGAATTTCAGGGAAAGCCGTAACACGTAAATCCATATCGAGTGTATAGAAATGGAGAAACGGAATTGATTATGACAAGGAGGGAGTGAAAGGCTTTAGAAGATACAAATACAAACACTATGTCTGTCTTGTATCAACTACATTCACCATAATATAATAATCGCATACGACTGCTAGACAGTTCTGGTTTCTCGTTATTCTGTTGAGGGCTGTCTTTTGCTGTATTTACCCGTTGAGTTTTATTTTATGCTGTATTTACCAGTTGAGTTCTATTTTATGCTATGTTTGCCATAACGACCTATAGCATGCTCTATATACCAGTTGAGTTCCTTTTTCGCTCTATTTACCCGTCGAGTTCTGGTTCATGCTGTATTAACAGGTTGAGTTCTCTTTTATGCTGAATTTACCAGTTAAGTTATGTTAAATGCTATATTCACCAGTTGAGTTCTGTGTCATGCTGTATTTACCGGTATTAAGTTCTTTCACGACAGTCGATATATCCATATTACCATGAAAACACCATGGTGCTTTTCCAAGATGACATAACATTCTTTCCAAGTTATTTGACCATCACGAGTGACCAAGGTTAGAGTGTCCTCTATGTGCAAATAATGTTGTAATCGAGACTACACATGATCAGATTGCCAAAAACTGAAGATATCTATTTTACATTCTTGAGATCCTGTTGCAAGCAGCATAAAAAAGTAATGTAACAGAGTTGAGTAAAGTTCATCACGCCATTGTCTGTTTAGCTGTAAATCTGTCATAGTTTTCTGCATTATCATCTGGTGATCAATGTGCCAATTTAACCCTTTCCCAAACAACGCATTTTCGACTGTCCCAAATTGAAAGAGTTTGCAGACGACATTTCAAAATGTGATGAAATTGGAAAATAATATTCTGATAGGGCAGAAAACAATGTGGGAAAAGAAAAAATTGCTCGTCACGAGCAATTTCTCCTTTTCCCACAATGTTTTCTAAAGACGTCTGCAACAAAGTAGTCAAATGTTGTTATTGTTTGGGAAACTATTGCTTCCTTCAAATACACCGTAAGGTAACAAGGATCAAATAACGAGATGAAGCCCAGTTCCATGTCAAAATGATGTTGATACTCAACCGGTTAAAGGTAGCATGGACACGTTTTAAATCACCACGAAATCGTTTTCAAGACAACGTAAAATATGAAACAAACAAACACATTCCAAACTTCCGGCTGCTTTCCCATATGGACATAGCTGTTCAGCTTTAAGATACTACTATACCATATCAAACTGGCCTCATTAACCCTTAAGCAAATGCAAAATCTTCGACTCTCCCAAATTGAAAGAGTTTGCAGACGACATTTCGAATTGTGATGAAATTGAAAAATAATCTTCTGATAAGGCAGAAACCATTGTGGGAAAAGGAGTAATTGCTCATTAAGAGCAATTTCTCCTTTTCCCACAATGTTTCCTGGGTCTTCTGCAACAAAGTGGTCAAATGTCGTTTATTGTTTAATAATGCTTGAAAGTAATGCTTGTCGTGAAGGAGATTCGATATAGCACGGAATCTTGGCCGTTTGATTGGAAGTCGACGTGTATGGCAACATAGCTGTTGATGATTGTTCGACTAGGCTAATCCCGAATACCAACGTTAAGGGTTTTCTTTTTGGTAAGAAACTCTCTTCAATTAAGGTAATCTACTTTCGTATGATTGGATTAGAAATCCAATCAATGCGGCACTGAAAAGGAAACACTCGTGTTTTTTCTAGGTATGCGTAAATTATAAAACGTTCGCTCTATGTAATTCTATGGTACTTCAGATATTCCTTAAAGAAAAGTCAATTAATCTCTCTTTACTCTCTCAGCAGCTCCTTATATGTCATCAGCTAAGCGATTTAGTATTTATGAAACGAAACTTCTGTAATCTGAGTATTTATGACTACCTCAAACGTATTTCTGGACAAACTAATACATTGTTTGTTTGAGAAAGTTGTAATACTATACGTGTTTTTTCTATCTTAACTCCGTCCAAGAAGAAGTCTGTCTATTGCAGATTGATAAGAAATTTCGTTTCCAAACCCTACTTTAATTCCAGACGATTAAATAGCTACATCATGATATACACGTTAACCATATATCTACCTTTCTTCGTATACTGACTACCCGTCTTTCGAGTAATGAAGTAAATGATGTTCGAGTCAGGGTGTTAGTGAAAAGGTTATGGGTTATCCCGGAAAGTGCTGGAACCGACATGCTTATGCAAACAGGTTCGATCCAGGTCAGCCGCCAAGTATACTATCGACTGGCCTGTGATCTAACCTGTTTGCTATTTTAAGTGTCTTTACTCATCAAAATTAAGCAGATATTTAACGTTTTGGAAAACAACCTAGCTTTCTAATGGTTACGACCCTTACAATAAAGTAGACATATCGGTGCAGTATAAGAAAAGAACGAGCATAAAATGTTTGTAAAAAAAGGATTGGAACTAGTGCTTGTACCAAGCCCAATAAGAGCTGGTAGCAAGTTCAAAAGGCAGTTTATAACAGACATTTGGGGGAAAATACTGAGTGGAAAACGATCGACATGCCTTTTACATTCATACGTCTTCATTTTATTACTTTTTAACGTATGGATTCTTCCTAGTAATAGATATTTCTAATTGAATATGTTAAACTCCCTATGACGCCTTTGCAAAAGACGGGTTATGAAACCAATGTGACAAAAGTTGGGGGTTTCATGGCGAGCAATATCTGCTATTATCGTAATGAATCCATATACATTCAAAGTGGAGGACAGGGGTCCAGATGTAGAGCGTCGGTCTCGGAACACGAGGGTCGTGGGTTCGAATGTCGTAAATAACGTGATCTGTCTTGCGACCTTTCATTAATTCACATTTTGCGCCAGTACTCGTTATGTATTCAGGAAGCTGAATCGAGAGTGATTATTCTAAGTTGAAGGAACTTGTTTCACAATCGATGTGAAAGAAATAAGTTTAAACGAATAAATTCAATTGCACACGCTTGAAAGTTGTCGTCTGCTGTTACTTTGATATTTTACCATGCGGAAAAGAGCGTACACACACTATCTGAGTTTTTCATTCAATGTGATTACTCATATTGCATTTATAATTAAACGATCATCGCTTTATTAGCGAAACGTGCTTGAAAACGATGCAAAAACCCTAATCATTCAACCAAATAATCAGTCTATCAAATAAACCATACTTAAGGTAGAAGACCCATAATCCTCCAATTTGAAACTCATCTTCGACGGATGACTTTGGTCGTGTTCGGTAGACATCGGTCGGCGAGAACGACCGAATTACGGACGAAAAAGCAAATTTCAAAATGGCGGATTATGGGTATTCTATCTTTAAACTAATTCGTTCAATGCAAATGACGAGAAACGTTAAAACTTCGTTTGGCTGAGTGATCTCTCTTATCATTTTGTAAGGGAAATCGAACTGACCCATCCCATCATGCTGAAATGTGTAACTTATCCGGAGAAAAAGCAACAACACATAGGCGTAGGAGCAGGGGGGGGCAGGGGGGCCCGCCCCCCCCCAATATCCAGACTGGGGGGGGCAGAGTATGCTTTGCCCCCCATATTCACAATGGCAAATGAAGATAATTGAAAAGAAAAATGAAAGAAACGAAATTTAACAGCAGAATAATAATAAATATGTTTTTTGTGCTTTATCTAATACCAATTCGCCTTTTGTTACGAACAACAACCAAAATCTTTTTTACGCCATCATCGCAAATGGCAATCTGAACACATCGGGTTAGCTAAATCTTAAACAATAATTTTAAAGTTTTGATAGTTGAATCCGTGGCTGTGACAGCCTGGTCACTGCTACTTTTTGTTTAGATCAATACATTTTATTTCCGCGTGAGATCGAGACCTGGCATATCCTTTTTTTTATGAAAGATACACATTTTAATACGCTTTCTTTTAATTCTTAAAATGTTATTGAATTTGTAAATGCATAAATAGTCATGAACAAGTTTAGGAACATTTATTCTTAGACCGGTCCTCATCTGAAGTTGGCCCCCACAATGTTGAAAACGCTCCTACGCCTAATAGCAACATAAAAAGATAATCATAATAATAATGGGTAAAACCATTGTGACAAAAGGATAAATTGCTCACTAGGAGCAATTTATCCTTTTGTCACAGTGATCTCTTTTTCAAATCGTCATCAACTAAAGCACTAAATTGTGATTTTAGGGAATATAGAGTCATGTTGGCAACCCCAATTGGTTATTGAGAGAGACAGCTCTATCGGAAAAAAAATAATGGAAAAGAGAGGGAAACAACAGGATCTTCTGTTTGTTGCGTGTCGTACGAAAATGTTCGCGTGCTATCTTATATCCTATCATCGCTCGAAATCTATTTTAAGATTGGTCCAAATTGAGAAATGTAGCAGACGATAATCATGATGTAAAATGAATGGAATTCTCGTTGCGAAACTGGCAAGAAGTTGCTGTGTCAAATAGATAATAGCTTATGTCGATACATTTTTTCCTTTTGTTGAAATAGTTTCATGAGGCAATTACTACAGTTGCATTGCAGTAATCGTCTATGGTTTAAAATTTAATCATGTAGCCTTGATATTTGTCTTAAATATCACAATCGAAAAAGAATATTGAAATCATTACTATACAATTCATTTCAATAAACAGGCCTCTGGCCCACGATACATATACATATAACACATATCAAATTAAATTCAGATGTGCCAAGCACTATCATCATTCTGATCTAAATCATTGTATTCGCAACAATACTTCATTCCGAAAGGAACCATGTCAATCTTTAAATCTGTCCATGTTTCCGATTTGATTTTGACCCAAAAGAAAGTTGCGTATGAGGGTAATAGGGTTAAAGATTTATGTCTTACGAAAAGGCAACCATTAAACCCCTTTGTGTCGTCATTCTTGATTTACGAGTAAGACTCTGTTTCTAACAGTTCTAGGAAAGGTCAGTAGACACGACATTATATTATCTTTTCAATGCCTAACAACAAGTCCTAATTCAGTATGATATATTCCCCTATATTTAGTTCATGCACAGTTTATTTAACCCTAACAGTACTGGAACCGACTGAATGCTTATACAAACAGGTAAGGTCCAGGCCAGCCAGCCGCCAAGTAAAATGGCGGCTGGTCTATGATCTAACATGTTTGCTACTCTGAACATCTTTTCTCGTCAACATTATGTAGATATTTAAGGTTTGAGAAAGCAGACGATACAAAAAAATATTTTTAGAAAATCACGCAGCACTCTAAAGGTTAGATGTTTTCGTAACAAATTAAACCGGTTATAGCATTCTCTTAATTGATTTAGTTATTTGATTATTCACGTATAAGTTTATTCACCATAGTCATGTCTGATTGATTAACGTTTGATGACCGTACATTAAAACGTACTTCTTCTTTTATACCACATTGATTCGTATGGTCCTGATTTCTTGATTTTAAAGCCAATGTTACAGCTAGAAAGGGTCTATATCATAATTCAATAGCAAGAGGCTTGCGAGCGGATTTACGTGTATAGCAACGCTGTTTACACCGATTTTCCATTTATATCGCGTAATTTTCTAGATCCTTATCATGGACCTGTCTCATGAAGGTTCGAACGACAGATTTCATCGAAGATGTAAATCTAAAGAAGAGTAAGGCTCTTTGAAAAAAGACAACTTAGAACGCAATCTAAGCTTTACATGTGAACTATTTACTGTACTTTAAAACGCATGTCTAGCTTTCATTAACAAAAATAGTGATGCCTTTGAGATTCTAGGGTTACGAACATTTTATTTACGTAGACGTAAGGTTACGACTCTTTGTGAGACAGGTACCTTTCGATGTGGCATTTTTTTCCCAGTCGTGATGGGATGCCTTTCACTAAAAGCAATACGACAGGAAGTGATAGTTAAATTGTTTTTCGTCTGTCATATGAAGAATCCATAGAAAGCGATCCCGAAAAAAGTCAACCATTTCACCGAGTGTCTTAAACCTATCAATGAAGGCTAGTTTATTATCTAGACATTTTCCAGAAAACCTAAAAGCGGCTAAGTAAGTGTAGTTTTATTTTCCTATGCCAGGATAAGGCTGTTCGGTTGAAAATCAATGTTCGGGTTTCGTGGTGGTAGTAAGCTTTTGGAAATGGCGACCTGCCGACCATGGTAGCGGGAGTCTATTCAACGATGAACCTTTATATAACACTACCTCCTAGCCTAATAATTGAATAATTCACAGGAAATTTGAAAATGCGATATACCTTAAAAATGGTTTAATACACAAAAGAAAAATTACGTTGTGAATCAATATTCACGTAATAGGCAAGCTGTTTGTGATTCTGGGTTTGCGATGTCAAGATCTGACTCTGACCAACATGTTATGATCAAACAAAGAACTTACGGTCAAATCGAAAAGAGTTAGAAATGATGGAGCAACGCATGAAGGCGTATTGCGTTAGTGTCTCAGAACGGACTTGTAAAAATGTTGTTGCATAATGACAACTCTGCCATATTAGATTACCTTTCTGCGATTTTTCAAAGTGACAATACGTTAGATTTGGTATTTCATGAGGAATAGCATCATGGTCAACTCATGAAATGCCGATAGGTCTTCCTGGCTTGGCCCAGTTTTTTTTTATTATTTTTACAAGTAATACTCTTTTTAATTTGGAATTTACCAATTATAATGCTTTACCCTAACCAAAACCAATTGTCAATATTGTCCAGATTATCCAAAAGCCTCAAAGGACAAATGATTCTTAACTGAAGTTAACTATTTAAACCAGTTTACGAAAAAGTGCAGAATTGACTCGTACGGACATGTCAAACAAAATCAGATTTCGCCTACCCGGAGCCTTAACCCGTAGAATGATGGGTAATTATGTCGTCTGCTTTCAAAAACCATACCTGCTTAATTTTGATGGTGAATGATACTCACGGTAACAACAGGTTAGATCACAAGCCAGAGCCAAATTTACTTGACGGCTGGCCTGTGATCTAACCTGATTGTATAAGCATTAAGTCGGTTCCAGCGCTATATAATACCACAAAACTAATGTATTATAGTTAATATAAAAAGGAATTTTCTTATGAATCTTACCTCGATACTATCTCTAACAATAACTAGTTTAAATTATTCGCATTTTTAGACTGTGTTCTCACAAATTAGAAATAGAAGCAGGCAGATTTAATGGAATACCCAGAGAAAACAGACATTGTAAAATATGCTCTTCAGAATAAGTTGAAAATGAATACCATTTTCTACTCGAATGTTTAAAGGTCATATGTACAGGTTGGGTTTATTTCATAAAATTAAAATATGAAGTAAAACAATCACATTGAAATTATTTGCAACATTTTAGCATAACGCATTACGTCATAAATCACCGTGATAGCGCACCGATTAATAAAAGTTCGTATGACTTACTTCCCTTTGCTGTGACGTCACTCGTGATCCACTAAATGCGCCATGTAAAGGGCGTGAAGAGAGATCGCTGGTTAGAATTGGTGTTTTTCTTCAAATAAACGATCCCAAAGACATTGTTTGGATTGACAGCGCATTTTCTTTATTGGATATGATTCATTTTATAAGAATATCAATTTGAAAAAAGATAAATTAATAACTTAACCCGTTAAATTTGCATGGATTTGTCATTGCGTAAACCTGTTCATATGAAAGGAACGGCTTGAAATTTGGACGACTTTCCTTGAAATAAATGATTCTTAAGTCATTGTTTGGATTGACAGTGAATTTTCTATTCTGGATATTTTTCATATTATAAGAATATCCATTTGAAAAAAATAAATTAGTGACTTAACGCATGAATTTACAAGGATATGTCAATGCGTTCATATGAAAGGAACGGCTTGAAATTGGGACGATTTTCCTCGAAATAGCAATCCTTAAGTCAATGTTTGGATTGACAGTGCATTTTCTTTATCGAATATGTTTCATATTATAAGAATATTCTTCTGAAAAAAAGGGTAAGTGACGTAACGCGTAAATTTGAAAGGATTTGTAAATGTTTTCATATGTAAGAATCGGATTGAAATTTTGACGATATTTGTGAAAACAGCTATTTTTATTAATATTTGTTGAAAAAAAACCAAGAGTACTTTTTCGTCAATGATCGTGTATTAGCATTAAGGTTTTAATTGAGTAGTGAACAAAGACATAGATCTGAATAAACGAATTGTCTTAAAACCGTACATCGTATAACTATTCACCCTTCATTGTCTTATCAATACATGAAATGAAACGGGAGAAGATCATAAATTGTTTGCGAACAAAAAAAAAAGTATTATAACCCAACTTACTTGTGATACGAAGGTTATCCTTTAACTCACATTTTCACCACACATCAACTTACTTGTGATACGTAGGTTATCCTTTAACTCACATTTTCACCACACATCAAAATTTCAAAACTAAACACTGG
The DNA here is from genome assembly GCA_947846245.1 of Cerastoderma edule. Taxonomy (NCBI): domain Eukaryota; kingdom Metazoa; phylum Mollusca; class Bivalvia; order Cardiida; family Cardiidae; genus Cerastoderma; species Cerastoderma edule. The sequence goes on from OX401419.1 coordinate 12,967,168, forward strand.
CACATTCAAGAGTATTTGTTAAAATCTTCCGACAACTTTCCAGTAACTCCACCCTTAGTAAGAGGTCTATGATTTCGAAATTGATTTCGATGTCGTCTTTCTAGATCACCTGTTTTGACTTAAGCATTGTTCTTCATATTCACTTTACATTGTTGTTCGTTTTCTCTCGTGTAAGTAGCCTGGGGTCCTGGCCCGTTCGTATACCGCGAACTAGGGCCATGTGTCAGAGAAAGTTTACCGAACACAATATAGCCTGGGGTCCTGGCCCGTTCGTATACCGCGAACTTTTATGTACATCCTCATATTTCAGAAACAGTTTTTTTTACTGACTATTACCCCTCTACGACATTATTAAATAGGCAAATATGCTGTCTTATAAACAGATCTTGTTCATTGTCATACATAATTGGTTATAAAAATGTATGGGCAACTTCAGCTAATAACACATTACAAAACAATAACGACATTTGACTAGTTTGTTGAAGGCTACTCCGGAAAACATTGTGGGAAAAGGAGAAATTGTTCTTAACAAACAATATCTCCTTTTCCAACAATGTTTTCTGCCATATTAGAAGATCATTTTTCAATTTCATCACATTTTGAAATGTCGTATGCAAACTATTTCAACTTTGGACAGTTGAAAACATGTCGTTTGGTAAAGATTTAAGTGAGGTGTTATGAAGTACGGATTTTAGTAACTGAATTAAGAAGGGTATGGTTGAGTTACTAATTCAGTCATGAATATGTATGATTATCTTTCAGCTACCTGGACCGACCACGTCAGGGAAAAGTAGACTGCCTGCACCATCATTTACAAGCAGGTTGAAAGCCCCAGCTACTGCATCAAAACGGTCAAGGAGTCCTGAACAAGTAAGATTTTATGTTTTTGTTGTGTAGTCTGTGTGTTAAGTGTTACCAAGGTGAGATAAACATGCAGCCAGACCGGAACTTAAACCTGGGACCTCCGCAAACGGTGCAAACGCTCTACCAACACAGCTTTCTAGTCCTCTTTCTAAATCAAGACCCCTACTAAATACTCCCCACACAAGTGAAATTTGTCAATAATTTCCTGGGAACAGCATTCATTTGGGGAACGAATCTGGAGTATCTCACTGTAGCATCTCACTGTAGCTTTTGGGTCATTTTCATTGGGTGCTAATGTAACCTAGGTGACAACAAAAATGTAGCTAGACTGGGAATCAGACCTGGCACCTCGCAAACTGTGAATGCTCTACCAACTAAGCTATCCGGCCCGATTACACTTTTGACTGCACCTTCTTAAGGGAGACCACTACTACAAAAGGATCATGTCTTTTCTATTGGAAGAAGTCCCTAGTTTGTTAATTTATGAGGATTTGTGCTGATATTGCTTAAATGGACTAACTCAGAGGTGTGCCCTCTGGGAGTAATAAAGGTACAAAGGAATTGATAATAACAATGATTGTCACTAAAATAATGACCATTTTCAATTTATTTTACTTCTAAAATGCTCGAATTCTGTGTTTTTGTTTAATAATGTGAATTGACATAAGCTCCTGTCAGTGGTTCTATATGGGATAGCTGGTTAATAAATAAACACAGGAATTCATTCTTTTGCACCTTACTTAGTAACTAGTGTCACATTTCAAGCGGGTTTAAACATTTTTGAAGACCCAAATCGCAATGATGTCTTGAAATACCAGATTTCATGAAACAATTTTAGGCCATTGACTGACTGAAATCCCTGAGGTCTGACAGAGACCCTCTTTGGTCTGACAGATTTTTACATAGACAAAGAAGAAAGTGTTCAGTTTGGTCCTTCTTGGGCTCCCACAGTATCGGGAAGTCTGAAATACCACCTTATTCCTTTTTCTAACTTAAGATCCTTGATAAGGGTCCTGCCAGGTCCATTGGTTAAGTTGGCAGACTTAGAACTCGGGGGTTTTGAGTTTGAGCCCACCCGTCATCTCTGGATAGGTTTGAAATCATATACACACCTATCAGAACAATAATTTGTTTCTTGATGTTCTTGTTTTGAAGGGTCCATCAGCCAAAAGACAAAGGACTACAGTAGAAAACGTACCAAAAACAGGCTTTCTACTGCCTCTCCACAAAAAACTAGGGCAAAAGTAGGGCAAGATTTTAGCAAAAAGTAGGGATTTTTACTGTTAAAAAGTAGGGCTAAATAAGAAAGTTATTACCATTTTTCAGCTGGAATTACCGTTAAATTGATACATATCTTAGTCCATCTGATGCTGTGAGAATGCCTTGTTCTGCCCATCCTTGAAATACAGGCACCTGAAATTTTAATTTCTCATTTAACATCAATTTACACAATGGAATACAATAATGAACATGACATTCAAAACATACACTGTTAATCTTATAAGGCAAAAGACAAAAACCCTTAGTATCAACCCTTTCCTCCATGAATATGTACTAAACTTCACCCACTATGAATATATAAGTATTCTTGCACTAGTTCTTACAAAGAGTTTTCTCACCACAGACAAAAGTGAAGAAAATGTTATTTGTGTATGGGCCGGTGGCCCTTTAATACAATAAAACTTGAATTGAATTGAATTGCATCAAAATACTCAGGTATACAAGTGCACATGCTGACAACTATTCACAGAAAGATGGCTCTAGCAGTTATACTTTTTTAGTTCAGCGTGACACAAACTTTGGGCTATGGATAGCTAGATGGACTGACAAACAAACAATGGCAAATCACCTCCTCCCTTTTTTGTGGGGTCATACAAAATAAATTATTTATGATTAATATGACAGTTAGGAAAAGCAAGCTTTACATATAAACTTAAATGTATTTTGTTAGAAAGGAAAGCAGCATCTGCAATTACAAATTTAAAACACAGCATGGCATTTGTGGGTTCCCTCAGCTAGTAGCATCATTGGGAAAAGAAGAAACTTGGCAGTGTAAAGTCTAGATGAAGCGTGCATATCTGTCACCTCTTTTTCAAGAAGCATGTATGTATATGATTAAATAGAACATACATGTATTTTCACAGTGAAAAAGATATTATCTTACCTAAAGACCAGTATGTCTGTACTGACTAGCCAAGGAACCACAGTGCTTTCAAGGATGGACATAACAAGGTGATCCCCCAAACACATCTGAACTGTTCTCATTACAAAAGATTCATAATGAATGGAATTTCTGCAAAATATCTAAAGAAGAATCATGTAAGTCTATATTTTACATTTTATTTCTTTTACTTGCAAAATGAAAAAGTAGGGATAATAGGGCTATTTTTGAAAAAAGTAGGGAAAAGTAGGGTTAAAAAAAAAAAGTAGGGAAAAGTAGGGAAAAGTAGGAAAAGTAGGGACCAGTAGAAAGCCTGCAAAAAGGTCAACGGAAAACCCAGCAAAACGATCAATTGAAAAACCTGCTAAAACATCAATTGAAAACCCTGCCAAAACGTCAATAAGAAACCCTGCAAAAAAGCCAATTTCAAAGGAAAATGTGCGGCCATCAGTAAGCGTTTCGAAAAGACGAAGTCTGAACAAAACTAAGCTAAAAGCTGTAGTTGCACCTGCAAAACCAGCCAAAGGTAACACTTTACAATACGTCATGTGTCACTCTTTTCTTTTTAAATCTTGGGAATGGGTTTTCTAGACAAATTTGAAAAGATTTCGCTGTTTTCTTCTAAAGTTAGGCTTTTTTTCTTTCTTGAGTACCTTAACTCAATTCATTTATACTTTATCGCACCAGGAAAACTGGTTAGATGTCAGATTGGGAATGAGTCCATGATTTTACGGGACCAAACATATAAGGGAATAAATCACTGTGTTATTAAACGATTTGTCCCCTTAATACTAAATATTTGTATTAAAGAACCTACAGTCAAAGGTTCCAAGAACCTTTTTTTTACTGAAAAGAAGATTTGCTTGTTATGATCTATTTCTTCCTTTGTCACAATGGAAATGAGTTGGTACATAGATCAAAATGGGCTGTGATTATGGAAAAGGGGGGCTTGTGGTAAAAGAAAAAAGATTTTCACTTTTTGATACATTATTATTGAGTAAACATGTTTCAGCACAAGACTAAAAACCATTTTAATTTAATGTCTTATATATTGGTTGATTTATATAAATTTTGCAATGTGGTTGAAATGATATAAATTGATGTCATCTTAGATCTACAAGGCGTCACTTTGATGTCATCGATAAACTGGTCAGTAACCAACTTTCCACAGATGGAGGCTCAATTTTTTTTTATGTTGTATGATTAATATCTGCTGTTGCTTTCAATTTTATATAGTCTGGCGAAAAGATGTTAGCCATTTAGGAAAGACAATAGGTTATTACCTTTTTTTGTAAACACAGTTTCAACAAACGGCTACCTACGAAAACATCGACCGCCGTATCATCAAAGGGGTCGCGTCATCACGAATCGAGATCGCCTACCCGACGCATGGCTTACAGAAGACGCGGATGTGCTCCCCTAAGACAGGCATCTGTAAGTGCTGAACCCTATCCCGAAATAAGGCGCCCATGGGACACAAATACACAAACACAAACTAATCAAATGTTAGATACCGAACCTATCAACGATGCTTAGGACAGACCGGGAAATGCAACTGAACTGAACAGTACAGACAGTGTGTTGAATTTGACTGACTTGAAAATGTGCTCTTTAAATGTTTGTGGCTTAAAACACCGTTTAAACTATCCTGACTTCATTGACTTCGTCAAATCGTTCGATATAATATGTCTATTTGAAACAAAAACAGATTCGACTGACATTGTTGATATTGATGGATATGTATTTTTACCAAAACACAGAGCTCAGACCTACACCCGTAAATCAGGGGGTATTGGCGTATATGTGCGCCAAAGTTTGTTTAAGTTTGTTCAAACAATTGATTCAAATCATGACTACGTTCTTTGGTTGACAATCGATAGATCATATACAAAACTTAGCGAGAACTTGTTTCTTGGGGCAGTGTATTTACCGCCCGAAGGTTCACGCTTTTTTAATGATGATGAAATGAGTACTTTTGAACAGGAATTAATGACTTATGCAAGTACATACAAGTACTTCTTACTCATGGGTGATATGAATGCACGAACGTCCAGTATTTCTGATTATGTAGAATTTGACCCATTTTTAAATGACGCGTTTTATATTTACGATGATTCGGATGCCTCTCAATACAGTGAATTACTTTTACGCCAGTCGTCGATCCCTTTAGAAAGAGCAAACAAAGACTCGTCTACCAACACACACGGTTCTCGTATTATTGACCTCTGTCGTAACAATAATTTGTTTATTCTTAATGGCCGATGTGGATCAGATGGCAATATTGGTAATTTTACTTTCCGAGACACATCAACAATCGATTACGCAATTGCTTCGCCTTACGTCTTTGCACTCATTAAAACATTTGATGTCTGCGAAACCGACCCATTGTTTTCAGATGGGCATTCTGCACTGGACCTTAAATTAGTGATGCAATCATGTTCAAACAATGATGAATTCGACAGTGCACCGATTGATAATCTCGCCTCGAACAAACCAAAATGGACTCAAGGTTCAGCATCCACATTCTTAAATAATATCGACAACAACCATGCATTATCCATAAACTCATTAATGTGCACTTCACCTCACTCAATGAATACAGTCAACACTATTACTAAAGAAATACAGTCTCTCTTTGAAAATGCAGCCTTTAAAACATTCCCAAGCAACACATTTCACAGAGCCTCTAGAAATGTACATAATCATAAGCCATGGTTTGGTAGAAAATGTAAACAAGCAAGAAGTAATTATCACAGAGCAAAAAGGGTGTATAGTGATCATAAAACAAATACAAATAAAATCAATTTAAAGCATGCAAGTAAACAATATAAACGAACAATGAATTTTTATATAAACGAATATAAGTTTAAAAACGCTGAGAAGTTGAGAAATCTAAATTATAAAAACCCGAAACAGTATTGGAACTTCTTAAAAAATATCAAGCCCAAAAGCCACGAAACGACAGTTCCTACAATAGATGAGTTTTTCACACATTTTAAAACTATAAATTGCAATGAAACGGATGAAGTCGATGATTTTTTTATAAATAGAGAAACATTCAACAACGACAGTCTTGATGCTCCAATAACGGATGCAGAAATAGATAGTTGTATTAAAAATCTTAATAACGCAAAGGCATAAAGCCCTTCTGATAACATAATTAATGAATATATAAAATCAACTAAAACTATTATGTTACCAATTTATAAAAATCTGTTTAATATTTTTTTGGAATATGGGTTTATTCCCGATTCTTGGTCCAAGGGTTTTATTATCCCAATATATAAAAACAAAGGAGACCCATCTAATCCGAGTAATTATAGACCTATAACAATTTTAAGTTGTCTTGGTAAACTGTTCACTGCTGTAATAAACCTAAGATTAACTAATTTTCTAGAAACAAATAACGTTATTTCTGAAAACCAAGCAGGTTTTCGAAAACGTTACAGTTGTTCTGATCATATTTTTACACTTTATTCATTGATTGAGATTTTAAAGAAACAAAAGAAAAAGCTATACTGTGCATATATAGATTTTACTCAAGCCTTCGACAAGGTTTGGCGAATAGGGCTTTGGCAAAAACTCCTGAATGTTGTAGATGGCAAGGTATTCAAAATAATTTATAATATGTACCAAAACATCAAGTCATGTGTTAAACACAATGGGTCTATATCAGATTTCTTCTCATCAGATATTGGAGTAAGACAAGGCGAAAATCTTTCACCCGTTTTATTCTCCTTAAATATTAATGACCTTCAATCATATTTGGAAGATTCTGGAGTTATCGGTGTAAAACTAGTAAATCCTCATGATGCATCTTGCTGGCTTAAACTCTTAGCTTTACTTTACGCCGATGACACTATTATTGTATCAGATAATGCCCAGGACTTCCAAACTTGTTTACACTCATTTCATAACTATTGTGTTACATGGAAGCTAAAAGTTAACATTGCTAAAACAAAGGTTATTGTATTTGGTTCTAGAAATGTTAACAATGAGTTCGTCCTGGGTGATCAGACCATTGAAATCACAAATACTTACCACTACCTTGGTCTTACTTTTTCACGTACCGGCTCATTTTTGGAAGCCAGGAAATATCTTGTACAACAGGCAAAGAAGGCAATGTTTTTACTTCTCACAAAAATTCAATATGAAGACTTACCTGTTGATCTCTCTCTTAAATTATTTGACAATACTGTGCTTCCTATTCTTCTCTATGGCTCGGAGATATTTGGTTTTGAAAACACGGATATGTTAGAAACCGTCCACAAAGACTTTTTACGTAAAATTACTTCTGCTAGAAAAAGCACACCGTTATACATGTTGTACGGAGAATTAGGACGGTATCCTATTGATATTCTTATAAAAACACGCATGTTATCATTTTGGAATCGCCTCATTATCGGAAATAATCGAAAATTATCCTTTCAAATTTATCAATTTATGTATAACCAAAATGTAGATTATAAATGGATTAAGAAAGTTAAGGAAATTTTAGATTCATGTGGTAGGAGTGACATCTGGATTTCACAGCCACTCCTAAATAACCCTTCCATGCATAAACAATTAAAACAAATACTTATTGACCAATTTAAACAGTCATGGAATGCACAACTTATACAATCAAATAAAGGAAGAATATACAAAACTTTCAAAGAAGAACATCTTTTTGAGAACTATTTAAAAATATTACCTCCAAGAGAACAAATAATCCTATTTAAATTTCGAACTGCTAATCATCGAATGCCAGTTGAAACGGGTCGTTATGACGGAACATTATTCCAAAACCGCAAATGCCCACTTTGTTCTCTTAATGAAATTGGCACCGAATCACATTATTTACTCGCTTGTCCCTTCTTCAATAACGAAAGGTTAAAATTTTTGTCATTTTCCCAAACTGTTGATACAAGTGCACGCTTTAAGATGATGTTACAATCAAATGATATACAAAAGTTAAAGCAACTCTGCAAGTTTTTATCGGTGATATTACGCAAATTTCAGTAGTCAAATTATGCCAACACCATTTAAATTTCATCTCTTTTGTTTTTTGTATGCACTTAAAAATGCCATCTTATTTAGAATCTAACAGCATTTAATCGAATGAAAGTTATTCATTCTATTTTATTTTTGTATCTATTTGTGGTTGTTTTTTTTGTTAAACTGACTTAGATGTTCTATTTGACATCAAACACTATAATTGTCATTATGCATTTAAACTTTTGTGATTTGTTATAAAATTGTTTATTGGAAATGTACTATGCACCTTGCCAATTGTATTGGTTAGCCATTTCCCCTTACTGTATATATGTTTATACTTGGGAGAATAAATGTTGGAACTTGGAACTTGGGTTATATTTTAACAATGGATTTTTTAGATAAATTTAATTGCCGCGCATTGAAAGTGTGAGATTTGCCGCTTGTTATTTCATGTCTGGAATAGCAGAGCGTGTCAGACCTGTTAATTAACAACAGAGATAATTAAGAGATTAACGCCAGAGGCTATCTTTCGCCTAAACAATCAAGGACTTGAGACTTGAAACATACTGTGCAAATGTGGCAGATTGGTGTTAATTTGCATCACGACCCTTAATCCTTGTAATGTCCGATGTTTGTTGATTGACCCTTTGTATGTGAGGTAAACTGACAATAATCAATTAAATTGTAAACAAAGAGATTATGTTCAAATGTGTAAATTATATATTTAGTGATCTTATTAATAAATTATCAGTATAAATTTGTAATAATCATGTTTGAACACCTGCATTCCAGTGTGACATACGTCATTTAAACCAATATTACCAATGTCAAAAAAATGAGGTGCGTGGTTTAAATAATTCCGAAAAGCAGACGCTTAAGTTAAGATCGAACCCATTATCATTTGCGTTGATGAGTTCAGAGACAGTTTGCGGATATCAAATATTCATTATTTTGAATTTTCATTCAAAGACAACGGCAGATAAAAGAAACTTGCTTGTTTTAATCGGTTTGTTATCATAACAATCTACGTACATTTTTCATTTTGTCTCATTTATGTACAATGGCAACGTTTCTACGGTTATGTTGAAACATAAAACAAGTTTTGCAAATAAGAACAAGATGCATTTAAGCGTTTAAAACCCAAAGACATGGCAAAACAATAACTTATGATGTTGAATGAAATTAACATATTCTTGCAACCCTTTGAATTCTTACGTAATATAATCGTAAAGCAGCCTAATTAAGTATTCCTGACTAAGTATGTAGCATGGTTAATCTGTTCCAAACAAAACTAGCTTGGCGAGTAAGAGAGTCATTCAAGGCAATTAACTTTCAAAAAAGGTGTAATCAACGTGATTTATCATTTTCTTGAATTTATCTACATTTACACAGTGCAAATTCTATATAAAGTTCTAGCAAGGCTATACGAGGCTCTAACACCCCAAACTAACAATCAGGAATTGTTTTAATCACAAACATCAGTTCAGGGAAATATAACGGTTATTCATTAAGTAGAATGAATTTGAAGCGTCTTCACCTTGATTCAGGTGTTAGTTGTAAAATGATCTCCATGCTTAAGGCAATCTATTCAAATGTGAAAGCTTGCGTCAAACACAATATGCAGATCTCCGATTTTTTGACATATCGATTGGACTTAAACAGGGAGAGCCTTTATCGCCTTTGTTATTTATATTTTTTATCAATGACATTGTTAATCACATTAATCTAGATCAGCTCGATGAGAATGACCTTAATACACTTTCAATCTATCTTCTTCTTTTTGCCGATGACATTGTATTATTTACAACAAATCCAGTGACACTTCAACAACAGTTAAACAATATCCAGAGGTACTCAGTCAAATGGGGTCTTAAAATAAACAAGGCTAAAACTAAAGTTTGTGTATTTCGAAAAAGTCATCAACCAGTCAGAGATCAAATAACTATAGAAAATGATATCATTGAAGTTGTTGATAACTTTGTTTATCTGGGGCTGAAATTTAGCTATAATGGTAATCTTAATCTAGCGGTTAAATGCCTCCAAGACCAGGCCCTTAGGGCATATCATAATTTATTAGGGATTTTTGACAAACTTAAGTTAGATTTAAAATGTAAGTTATCTCTCTTTGATTCAATGGTTCTCCCTATCCTTTTATATGGATCTGAGATCTGGGGTGTATATAACGTTAAATTCATTGAAAAACTTCATATACGGTTTTGTAAGTCTTTATTGGGTGTAAGCAAACAAACGCCAAACTATGCTGTATATGGTGAACTTGGTCGCCTACCAATGTACATCCTTGCAAAACAGAGAGCTATAAAATTCTTTATCAAGATATTAAATTCCCCTGGTTCTTTGATACAATTTTCTTATTTTGATCAACTTAATAATATTTCAAACTCATGCTGGTCTAACAAAATGAAAAGTATTGTTGAACATTTGGGTTTTGGCTATTTAACTCGAGGTGTTCAAGGTAACATCCCTCATTTCAGCGCTTTGAAATCAAGACTTCGTGACCAATTCATGCAAGATTGGTCTAGCTACATCAATAACTCATCAAAACTATCATATTATTGTAATTTTAAAGAAGAATTCAAATTTGAAAATTATTTAACCTCAATACAAAATGATCACCTAAGAAAACATTTGACCAGCATCCGTTTGAGCTCACACCCACTTGAAATTGAAACTGGAAGAAAAAATGGTATTGATAGAAACAATCGCCTGTGTAAACTATGTAGCATGAAAGTAGTCGAGTCTGAATTTCATTTCATATTATGTTGCCCAAGATATAGATTTTTACGTGAAAAATACATGATTAATTTACCACACCCAACTGTTTATAAGTTTTATAGTCTCATGTCCTCCTCGAATCATTGTAAATTACTCAAATTGTCAAAATATATTAAGGAAGCTATGGATGTTAGAAAACATATATTGGAAACCATGTTGAATTGATTTTGACTACATTTAATTGTACTTGCCAGTTATAAATACCCATGGTTTTATGACTGTTCTGTTGTTATGTTCCTTTTTTGTGTTGTATTATATCTTTTCTGTAATTTCATGTCTTTGCCATGTTTGAATTGTAAATGGCTAAAGGCAAACTTTTTTGCCGTTGCTAATAAATGTATGTATGTATGTATAAATTACTTTGAATTGAGTCCGATCATTTAAAGATCAATAAAATCAATTCTCTGGAAACGCATAACAGTGCGTAAACTTGCCGTATTCGAAGTGAAAGTAACACAGCCTACTGTTCTTGTTTGGGGAATATATCTTTTGCTTATTTGTAAAGTAAACACGGTCCAGTTTACTTATCGAAACTTTTTGCAGCTTTTATGTTCGTCGGACAACGGGAGAAACTCGCATCCCTGCGACCAAAAGCAGAATAACACCAGAAGACCTGTCAAAATACCATATTCAATATCCAATTTACGTTTCCCAAAACACAAATCAACACTTAAAATGTCCGAAATTTGTGCAAAAACACCGTCGTTACTGAGAACTAGATTCTTCTAACTGATACTTCATATGACTTTGAAGCACAAATGACGTCACAACAAGGGAGATAAGTCATTCACAAAAATCGATAAAGGTGAATAAAAGTAGTCAAAAAAACATTTTTCGCTTCTGTATGAGAAAAAAATCATTACCTCCGTCAAATCGAAACCATAACCTAATTAAAAAACCATAATTCAAGAAAATTTTGTTTATCGGGAAATATGACCTTTAAAGTACACTCAAATACGTAGAATTCATCTTTGTAGCGTACTACGGACTTATTCCAATATTTTTATAAAAGTAATGTCGTCGCCAAAAAGAGAGACTATACTAAACATCTGTAGATATCTTTCGGAGAGCTTTGCTATTTATGATGAAACTTTTAACACTATTGCTGTTCCTTAACCACCGACTTTCTTAATTCTTATAGTATCACCATTCTTGAACTTTATTTTTTTGTATGTTGTGCTCAATGTTTGTTGATTATCTTTATTATTTTTTGTCTAAGCCATATTCTATGTTATTGTAAATAGCCATAGACAAATTTTGTCAATGATTGCCAAGAACGAAATTGAATAAACTATAAGGGTTAACCCTTAGAAGTATGGACGGAAGGGATCTTAGCCCTTGTTCTCTGTTATAGAGTTGGGAAGTCGTCTGCAGTAAATGTGTATCAAATTGTATTATATACGGGGGTTAACTGAAACCCAAGCTCCGTCTGTAAACAAACTTAACGATATCGTTGCTAAATATAGCTTGGTAGGCCATAGCAAATATACCTTAAACGATATATTTGGGGAAACCCTTTCCGTGTTATCTCAATAATCCTTACACAATTATGTAAAACTCGTTTATAATGTACACATTAACATATCGGACATATTACAGCTTAGGAAGATTACAAAGGTGTTCGAATGAACACCATTCGGACAACTTTTTAAGCTTTCTCAGCCATCATACGTCCGGAGAATTGAGGAGCAATCACGCATATACTTCATCAAAAGGCGAATTTTAAGGGTACCAACAAAATAGGACTTGGCCTATAAATCTTGAAACACAGCTTGCAAAATAATCCAAAACGCCCTTTTCTCTGAACCTAAGCTTTGATATCAACTTGTTGGCTGTTGATGGTGATTAGTAGTGTGTACGAAAAGGGTAAATTTTCCTTCAGCGTAATAACATACTACTGGCTTGTGACATAAAGAAGACTTGTGACAGGGGTTGTTAACTACTAGCTGACCACGATAAACTGGCAGAACGCTTGATTATAAACATCGTGCACTTTATCACCGTTCGCAAATATTGCCCAGGGTAGCGTTTTACTAAACATGCTAAATATGCTATATCTTTGCCTGAGTTCAAAACAACATTGCCTCTTATTTCAATATTGGGCTAAGCAATATTGCAAAGTAACGCGTCATTGGAATCGTCTCTCCGAGACGCTTCCAATGACATGCGCATTGCAATATTGTACTTTCATTTAAGATAACATCGATGTTTATCAGTTTTGTCTGGTGAAAATATTTTCTTTTAGTCGTTTAGTAAAACGGTACACAGGAACATGTCGCCGATCTGGGTAATCTGCCAGAATATGTCTAGGAAGTAGTATTTTGTCGAAGGAAACTCATAAAGGAAATCTTGAGCACCATCGAGGATCGAACCCGGTATTTCTTGTCTCAAAATCTCGACGTCAATCACGTGGTTAGTGCCACAAAGTTGAGAAGTGGCATCCAAGGTTGGGGCCCAGAATAACTCCATGCTGACGTCAAGCTCCTTGTCTAATACAGGCTGATTTTCTAACAAATGTTAACATGAGAACGGCCATTGCTGTACCAATGATAAAACGGCTTTAAATACATTTGTGGTGTAAGCGACCATTTCTTCCACAAGATTGATGCCGTTTATATCATAATGTAACCAAAAATAAAAGGGTATGTGGTCCCACCATACATTTCTTACTTCTTTTACACAAACGGTTACCGCCGTGGTTCAGCAAAAATATCAACAAAGATTTTGCATCCGTTTTTATCCATAAGGAAATTTGTAACTGGTCCGCAGACGACAAAAAAGAGTGAACAATTGAATTTAATAAATTTCGTTAGGTAGACAAAGGAGAAATTGACAGTTAAGAGCAATTCCTCCTTTTCAATAATGTTTTCCAAAGTCGTCTGCAACAAACTGGTCAAATGGCGTTATTGTTCTTGGTAATGGGTTAAGTGTGTTGCCACAGATTTGTGAACGGGAGAGGGCTTTATAATGGAGTAAGTGATAAACCATTGCCAATATATCACAGTGAACCGATACAATACCGAATAGCATTCCCATACATAACACAGACCGGTTTGTTATCGAACAGCACATTGTAAGGGGGATGTAAAAACATGGAATCCGAGGAAGGAGAAGAGGTTAGATCTTTCATTATTCTCTTTTTGTATAGTCAGAGACCATAGTTGTCTTATATGAAACAATATGCCAACTGCTGTGACATTATACACTAGATTTAAATTGAAATATCGTGTTAAGATTTTGTTTTCGAGACCACTGCGTAAGGTATTTATTACCTGAGGTAAATCTGAACGACCCAAAAATGTCGGCGTTTAATTTATCTTGAACTTTCAAGTACGCAGTTTGTGTATACATTAAATTGTGTTTTCATTGCGCATGAGAAATTGGTCTATGTAGACCTTTACCGCTTTTTGAATTATGTATTTGTTCATTTCTCCAGGCATGGCGCTAAAAGATGACGTACAAACACATTGTGATAAAAAAAAGTAACACTACTCACAATGTTTTAACCCTGAAAGTTCTGGAACCTAGTTCATGCTTATGAAATAGGTGAGATCCAGACCAGCCGCCAAGTAAATTTGCGGCTGGCCTGTAATCTAACATGTATGCTACTTTGAGTATCTTTCCTCATCAAAATTAAACTGATATTTAAAGTCTTGGAAAGCAGACGACACAAAAAAATATTTTTTGGAAGATTACCTAGCATTCTTAGGGTTAAGATCTGTTCTGCAATACAATACAAAATCTTTATTTCACTCAATTCCTTTTACAGAAGACATGAGGGTAAAATAACATGAAACATAATGTACACGAGGCGTCCGCTTTGTAATTCTCACTGGTCTCAACCTCTCTATCTCTACCTCTCTCTTAATACCTTAAAAGTAATGAAGTATGATAATAACTGAAATTGCCAAATATGTTTACAATAGAGTGTCTAGTGTTATGAAATGCACAGCGTACATTTGATGCTAGGTCAATTGTCCATTCGATCCAATCTGATCACTTCATGATTTGTCAAAGAATGACAGCAAAAGCAGACGGCAAATGTAAAGTTTAAGAAAAATGGCTTTTATTTGTGATGAAAGACCGTTCAGAGAAAGACAAAAGGGTCGATACGATGAAAAAGTCCTTTTACAAAAGTGGTTTCCCTAATTCTCGTATGTATTATGAAGGAACTGATTAACATGTAGATCATGTTTAAAGGTACATAGGTACAAAAACGGTATAGTTTCAACGACTTTTAATTTTTCTTTTTTTTTTCAATTATCCTCTTCTGTTAACAAACAACTTCAAGTTTTGTTCGAAGAAGTCTTGTTTATTCCGTAAATTTTGATCAAATGCATCATTATCAACATACCACAGTTATCTTATACCCCTTTTCCTCATATTTAATACCACCATATGATGGAATGGTTACATTTCGCAAAGCCCTTTTTAAACACTAATGTTTCTATCGAAATAATCAGAATAATACACTGCATCTTTTACTATGTCATTGAGCTATATATTGCACTTATCATTATATCTATCGAAATCGTTTTGAGTGCCACTAATTTTAGTCGGATGTTTGATAGATAACGAAATACTGTTTACACGACGAACGAACACATATAACCCTAAATGATAAACGAATCAATAAATACATGGTACTGGAATACTATAGTTAGTGCTTCATATTTGTAAAGCACTTACTATAGTCTTGCATCGAACCCTAGAAATAAAATTTTGAAATTCGTTCATGAAACATGGCATATCAAACTGACACATTACATAGTCGAGGTTTATGATATTCCAAAAGAGAAGACCAATATCGAATACACCTGCATTGTTCGACAATGATTTCTTTGTAATAAAGTTGTTTATTAATCGACCCATACAGTCATGAGCGTCAATTCATAACATGATAATGTTACATGGTATTATAAGGATCTATACATTACATATAGCTCGGATTTCGGTACTCCGTATTTGGCTTCAGTTAACCCATGAACAAACAATATCAACATTTGACCAGTGTGTTGCAGGATCTGGAAAACATTGTGCGAAAAAAGAGAAATTGCTCTTAACGAGCAATTTCTCCTTTTCCTTACAATGTTTTCTGCCCTATCAGAAGATTATTTTTCAATTTCAACACATTTTGAGATGTCGTCTGCAAACTCTTTCGAATTTTGGGCAGTCCGAAATTTGGTGTTTGGTATTGGGTTAAGGCAGTTGCAAACATTACATGAAATAATATAATTATATTCAGCATTAACCATAACAAAAACATGCACAAATGTTATAAATTATATTCATATAGCATATGCAAACGTATCGAAGGTTCAATACAAGACTATACAAAGTCCTTCACAAATATGAAATACTTACTTTACCTACTCTACATAGTCTTGCACTGAACCCTCGATGTATTAGGACGATTTCCTCACTAGCGATTTAACGTTGTTTTCAACAGTCCTTTCAGTTTTATCCCGCGATAGCTTATCTACTCGATTTTCCTATGTAGTGACTATTGTAGTCGATCGGTATATTATGAATTATGTCATCTTGCCCAATGACACTTCAGGCTGAAATGATAAGCCATCAAGGATTAAACCTCTGCATTCAAATCCTCAACGCCAACAACTGCTGTTAAGACTGGAAACAATCTTGATTTCGATATAGATACAAAATCAGACTCCGTGAATCGGTAATTTAGAAGTTCCGAAAGGCTGCCTTCATGCTTATGCAAACAAGTTAGATTCAAGCCAACCGCCAAGAAAATTGGCGGGTAGCCTGTGATCTAACCTGTTTGCTACTCTGAGTATCTTTCATCATCAAAATTAAGCAGATATTTAAGGTTTTTGAAAGCAGACAACGTGATTTTTTTTTCTTTTTTAAATTATCCGGCATTCTTAGGATTAAGAAGCTAAGAGCTTAAAATAGTGGATATATGTCACTAGATACTTGATTTATGCAGATTTGCAAATTCTGGGATTATTTGTAAAGGATTAAGATATGATCGACCATATCAGCAATCCTTTAGATTATTAGGCTACCCCCAAACTCCACGAATATTTAAATTCATGCACCTGCATAAGGCATAATTTATCATTCTCCAACTGTGACAACGAATGAGTTCAGCCGTATTAAAGTGAAGCGTGTGTAATGAGATTAGTTTTCTTATTTCATTCACAATTTCATTTACAAGAAAGTTTGATATTTCATGTCACGTATTTCAGTATTTCAGGATGGTCGTTTGCTGCACTTTCAATTTTGACTCGTCCTAAGTATTTGTTGTATTTAAATGAAACGCCATTTTCAACAGTGATTCAATCATACAAATGTTTTCATGGCCTTGTGGTTAATGTACGGAACTTGAAATCACATGACACCTCTCCGCATGTGTTTAAACCCTGATGATGGATATGGACTTTCAAGAAAGATAGTCTTCCGACTGACTTACGGAATGCTGATGGTTCTACCCTGCTTGACCAGCCAGTTTTGGGGCAGTTAAGTATTGGTTGTTCCCCCATCATTAAGAGTCGAACAGTGTAATATGACTGAAATAATGTTGACACGATGTAAAACCCATATATAAATACATGTAGATATATATTCAATCATATAACGTCGGTGGGAACAACCTTCCATGTAAATTGTTTTCCCTCACCAATACTATACAATATCCATGTCAAGGCACTGACTGTTTTCCATCATGACCACGATCGATCAGTATAAAGAGACTGCTAAATCATGTCTTATTGGCTCCATTATCAGGACATTGGCTGGTCAAGTGAAATATATCTGTGTTGGTTTTAGATTATGTCCAAGCTGCGAGTTAAATAGTTCGCTAACAACGGGCCGTTCATTCGGTTACAGTGAAGCCTCGTTTATCCGGATGTCTCGCAATCCGAACGAAATTGTAAGGGAACGGAATTAGTTGAACAGTTTGTTGCAGACGACTTTTGAAAACATTGTGGGTAATAGAGAAATTGCTCGTGACGAGCAATTTCTCCTTTTCCCACAATGTTTTCTGCCATATCAGAAGATTATTTTTGAATTTCATCACGTTTTCAAATGTCGTCTGCAAACTCTTTCAATTTGGGACGGTCGCCAATTGGCGTTTGCTAAAGGGTTATAAGTATACACGTGCATACAGACCGTTTATGTCTTAATTCGTATCAAAACATACTCTGCTTCATTAGTCCGGATGATTCGGTATTCCGGACACTTTGTTGGGACCGGACGTGTTCGGATTAACGAGACATCACTGTATACTGGATATCCCTAGGCTAGTTCATTCATTTTGTCATTTTAAGGGTTTTTTAATCGCATCAAAATGATTTCAGTTAAATTGCGTTGCACGACTCTTCATGACCCTGGGCCCCCTACTTAACTGCTTATAGGGACTAGTCGAGCTGAGGAAAACAATCGGAATTCCGTAAGTCCGCCAAAATACCTCTAATGGACGTCCAAATGCTGTCACCGGGGTTTGAACCCACGCGGAGTGGGATTATGTGCAGGTGAATTCAAGTACTGAGTACTCTTGCAATTGGGCAACAAATGCTAAAAGATCCGGATTTGAATGAGTAGTTACTGGCATGGGTCATATGTAAACAAATTTCAAGATAATGGAGTGGTTGTTTGGGTAATTAGTTGGTCTGTTTGGGTTTTTAATCGAGCAAAACTTTCATTTATTTTAAAGTAAAATAATCAAATTCTAATTCGATTTCAAGTATTCACTACAAAATTCATTAACTTGTGCTGGTAACAGCCTTGTCGTTTGATACAGAAATCAACGATTGACTAATCGCCATTCTCACAAACGATTCACCCCGATAAAGTGACAATCATCTAAGACTAAAAGCAGTTTATCTTTGAAATTTGATATCTTTCTTTTAAAATTCTTTAGTAATGGCCATTTCGAAAATCCATAGAACCATAGTACCAGGTTATTGACAGACGAGAGAAATTGATCGTATATGTACATATAATTTCATTTTTATCTCTTCAATACAATGCGTTTCTATCCAGCACACAGAGGAATCTTTTCTTTATTTATGTAACGAACCGAGCAAATAAACCTCAAAGACAAAAACCACACCCTATCAGTGGAAAACACTGTAGTCCGCTGATCAGATGCGTTGTCTATATTCCAGCATGCTCTCTATATCAATGCGTTGTGTTTTCTAATTGACATAAATATCCCGTGAACGTTACATTTACAATTACTGTACTTCAATTGTCGTCTGCAAACACTTTAATTTGAGAGAGTCGATATGTTTCTGTTGTGTGAAAGGTTAACATGTAGATACGTTTACTTAACTTGTCAGGTTTTGAGACGCTTGAATTACACCTGCATATTATACACGTTTTATACGCCTTGTGGGCTTATAACGCAAACTTTAAATTTATACTTGCTGTTCCTTAACAAATACAATACGCACTACAGCATTCTATTTGTTTGGTTGGTATTGTGGCTTATCACCATTTTCAACAGTATTTAAGTTATGTTACGGCGTTAATTGTTTCTAGCATTGGTTCTTGAGTGATTACACTAGAATCTAACACTGTTGGAGGACTTTCAGGAAAACAATTTCGTTTAATTTTGTTCAGGTATTGTGGCTTTGAATCTGTATAGCTTTTCAGATCTTGTTCAGTACAGCTCTTACTTTCTAATCTGAATCAAACGATCTCACTTTACATATATCAAAACAAGCGTCCACAAGAACCTGATCTGGACTGAAAAGCCTCTAGGTCTTGGATAGGTGCAACTTTTCAGTTTGATCCAGACGTAAGATATTTCATTTTACGTATGTAACGTCAAGAACCTTATTCTTGGATCATCTGAGTTACACTAAAAGACGTACGTGTGAAAGCGCCGCAAGAGGGGAATTGTAATCATGTCGTCGCCATCTTGTTGCTGATATGACCTGCTTACCAAGTGCTTCCACTTTTATTTACACATATTAAAACAACGGTCCACGATAACTTAGTACGGGCGCTAGGTCGCCATGATTGGATTAGACATGACTGGACAATATAAACTAGACTACACCAAGCAAATCCCGGCGCCACATCCCCCTGTCGTCACCATCTTGTTGGTGACTTGTCTTACTCATAACAAACTTTCTCTTTACACAGATCAAAACGAGCGTCCACAAGAACCTGATCCGGACAGAAAGCCTCCAGGACCCGGATGGAAGCGTGACAATACGAGACTACAACGAGTATGTGTGTCGCCGCCGCAAGAGGGCCGCCATTTTCGGTGTCGTCGCCATCTTGTTTGTGGCCGCTGCAACCTTCACCGCTGTTTATCTCTTACGTGTGTTCACCTTTTATGATGTTTTATTCGGATTTGCATCACTTTAAATTTTTCATTCGTTATTTTGCTATGTCAGGTTCATTAGAAATATATAACTTGCTGCAAAAGCCAATGTTAGTCGGGGTAGATCAATAGGTATACAAGTACCTCATGGCATCTGATAGGCTACCTCTAATGAAAGTTGTTGATTTGTTGGAAATTGATTTGTAGTAAATTATTTCACTCACACTCACAAATTTAACCAAGTACATCTTGACATTTTTTCACCTAGACCCTAAAAATTGGCATACATGTATTTAGTGTTTTGACGGCATATTTGGCTTGATCAGCGCGATTCCACAGAGTAAGCGTGTCCATCTCTGGTGTGGAAGGCTGTTAGTTGAGAACTGTTAGATCATACAGGGAACAAATACCAATGAAAGCGTACTCTTGGTAATAGGGATACCATTACGAAAGGAATTCTAGTTGAAACCCCTTATTGAGTAATACTAGTTTAGACACATGGGCCTGTATAGCTTATTAATTATTAAAAACGGTCTTTTAAGAAATATGGATACGATGCTACAGAATTTTATTTTATTTTTCTCTTTTCAGATATTCATCCGAAACTATCAAAGAATGACCAGCTAGGAGGTGGGTTTTTGAACTGCTCATGAAAACAATTCAGTAAAAGCACGAAATATTTAATGTTCCCGCCATAGAATTGTTTGCATACGATGTTGTACAAATTCGAAAGTATGCATATCTTTCGAAGGTGAAGTCTAGGTTTAAAAAAGGGAAATTGTAAAGATGTTTAACTACATCTCAGGCACACAAATCTATGGCGGAAACATGATTTAGTAAAAAGAAAGTTTGGGAATAAACCTTTGTAACCAACGTATACATTTTTGAATTAGCTTTATGTCTATTAGTTACCATAATTTTAAGGATTTCTATTGCAAATACAGCAAGGTGAGGGAATTTGGAGTAAGGGGTAAATGTGTATCGCGCAAAGACTTTGAAGTGGTTTTAATTTGTTTTTCTTGATAGTTGGGTAAAATATTCAGCTTGAAATCGAATTAAGACTGGACAGTTTTAGATTAACATGAGCGAAGTTCATATTGTAGACCAAATAAATGGTAGATTGAAATACATTTATAGTTATGTCAATGATTGGCGTTTTCTTCCAACAATAATGAAGAGGAGCATGATATAGGTGACGCCTTGTTGTAATGCGGAATGATAAGCAGTTCATACAAAATAAGAACGGTATTATTGATTTCCCTCCGTGTCACAGGGCAATGTGGACAGCATTGCGACTCCATAGGCCATTTCAGGTCAAAAGAGTTTTGGTTTTGAATTCATATAATGTCATGAGTCAATTGCATAAAAAGTGTGAAAATGTCGTTAGACGAGCAAAAAAGAGTATAAGAATTCATTTGCAACATTCCCTCCAACACTTTAATCTCCATTATATAAACTGTTAACGAGTAGTATTGACTCGGTGAAGAAATCCTATCCAAAACAAACTTTTGTTTATAGATTGCAGTGAGAACCAGGTACGTTTCAAGACGGTCGACAAGAAGTGTTTTATGTACCGCGACGTGCAGTCTATCCGGGAAATCCTGTTTAAGGGGAACGCCGAGGGCTGCATGAAACAGTGTTTCTCACAGCCTGCCTGTCTGAGTGTGGACTTTTTCTCGGAGGACGGCGAATGTTGGATGTTTACCGTGACGTCAGACCAGGTGCTGTACGAGTGGACGGATAGCCAGAAACTGAGTCAGCTTGACGTGGAACAACGTCGTAAACTGAAGAACTGTGTCCATTATGATCGGACATGTATGTAGATTTATTGTACGACTGGCTGTGAAATCAGCGCCGTAAACTATTTATCTGCGTCCATTACGATCGGACGTGTATGTAGATATATGTAAACAGTGGGCTGTGAAATCAGCGCCCCCTCGTACATTTTATCTGTGTCCATTATGATCGGCCATGTATGTTGATGTATGTGTACGACGTATGGCAAGCTGAAAACAAGTGCTTTTATCGTCACGACAATGTCGAAATTGACCGAACATGTATGTAGAAATAAAAACGTACCACGTAGAGTGAAATCAGCGCCGTAAACTGTATATCTCCATTCAATATGACCAGACCTATATGGTTGTGTACGACGTACAGTGCAATCAGCGCATTATACTATATCCCTTGGTCCACTTTGACCGGAAATGTATACATGCATATGTGCACTTCATGTGAAACCAGCGCCGTAAACACTATAACTATGTCGAACTTTAGTGGGCATGTAGCCATGTATGTTTATATGTACGACGTACTGTGAAATCAGTGTCGTAAACTGTTAAACTGCATCGATTTTCACCGGACATCTAAATTGGGATACCGGTATATGTACGTCTTACTGCAAAACCAACCCTGTTAGCACTACTGTTTCGAATTTGACCGGTCATGTATGCTTATGTTTAAATGCGTATGGATATGTATGTAAATGTGTACAACATCACGGCATAACTTGAAAGGGTTGATTTCAGATGCGTACATTTATTTATTGTAGTGGCCTTCGCGTCATGCTGGGGCCTGTTTAAATGGACACTCAGTCAGTTTAACACTTAGGAAAAGGATAAGGGTATTTTTCTAACCTTTTTAATTTTAAAGATAATGAAGAGGACAGTTTAAGCTGCTTCTTCACAGATGTGAGGAACTAGAAATATAAAACTTTTCATTGAACATATATAACAGCTGTTCTGTTGAATAAGTGCCGGAGAAAAGCCATTGGAAAGAAGCGCAAGAAGTTCTTTTTTAAGTTAATAAAGCCTGTATTTATAGTGAATAGATATGACCCATATGTATTTAGATACAAAAAAAAATGCAACGGTTTTGAGATCTGCCACATAAAGACAGTGCATAATAAGGTACATGTATACTGATGCTTTCTTAAGTAGTCATACTTTCAATAACTTGTTTTCATTACGTATCAAACATTACAAAAACTATGCAAAAACAATAACTATTTTATTTTGACTTTCAATTTTTCTCATCTGTGGACAAGCATCGATAAGGTCGTAAGAGATACCTAGTACATTGAGGAAATAACTCACAAAAAGGAGAAATCTATAAGTCACAATTTCTCCTTTTGCACCGATTTTTAGTTTCAAATGCTTAAAGGTACTTGTTCACAGAAGAGAACATTTGAAAGTTAAAATACAATTTCGTTGTAACAATCTAACTTTGCTTCCAGTGACTAACCTTCAGTGAATGTCATAAAAACATTAAAAAAAAAAAAAACTTCAAAATTTCTTACATTGGTTTCTTTGTGACAAAAAGCGAATTAGCCCCCATGAGCAATTATTCCTTGTGTCACTTCAGTTTACTCACTATGAGTTGTTTAAACCTCTTCAGGATTTATGTTATAATTCATACATTGCTTGTTACTTGTTGTAAATGATAAAATGCTTACATTTTTTAAGATCATGTTGGTTTGTTATGATAATATAATTCTTCACCTTATAATGCTGGAACAGACTTCATGCTTATGCAAAAAGGTTAGATCCAGGACAGCCGCCAAGTAAATTGGCGGTTGTCCTGTGATCTGGCCTGTTTGCTTCTCTGTGTATCTATCCTCATTAGAATTGAGCAGATATTTAAGGTTTTGGAAAGCACCCAGCATTCTATGGGTTAAGTGTTTAGTACAGGTATGAGAGTTGGTGCCCCACATTCAGTCCCCTCTTTCAGCCCTTATCCCTTTCTCTAACAACAAATTTTCAACTGTCCCAAATTGAATAAGTTGGCAGACAACATTTCAAAACATGATGAAATTGGAAAATAATGTACTGATGGGGCAGAAAAGATTGTGGGAAAAGGAATTTCTCCTTTAACCACAATGTTTTCTAAAGTCACCTGCAACAAAGTGGTCAAATGGCATTATTGTTTGGGAAAGGGTTAAATGGTCTAACGTTCTTTGACAAGGCTCATTCTCACGGCCGAGTAATTGAAGATTACAAAAAAGTGTAGGATTAGATAAAAAATAGTACTAGGAATGATTGAAAAACAGTTTATGCATTTAAAAAACAATGAAAAATCAAATCGTAAGTTATATGTTGTACTACTGACTTATATAAGGAGCATATCAGTCTTTTTTACAAAATAATTCAAAATAATAATTTACCATAAATATTAAAGAATACCATATATTTCGTTATTGTGTTGCTACAACAAGTAAGCACAACGCCTAATGTGAAAAAAGAAACACCTCTTATTTGTACCACTGGTTTAGCTTTCATAAAGACTACTTCCACAAAGCCGCATTACCCAGTTAGGTGTTTCTTGGTGAAACATTTAATCAATGTTTTAACAATTTCTAATGACACAGCTCCCCGTATACCTAACACTAGCACCCCATTTCCCCGTATACCTAACATTAGCATCCTTTTCTATCTTATAACCTACAAACCAGAAGTTTTCGCTCAACAGCGGACAGCGGTTTCTTCCTTATGATTGATTTGGTCTTCAGAACAATCATAACTGTTTGGACACAATTATGTAAGTATGCAAATGTTTGAATTTATGTTGTGTAAAGTCCATTTTGGGGAATTGGTTTAGACTTGACCACTTACTAAAGTGCAATTGTTTAAGACTTTTTGAAGAATGACATCAGAGTTTTTTGCTTGCCACTCCCATGCTGTCCTTTCTTTACTGGAGATTTCTTCTTGGGGGATCCTTTCTTACCCTGAAAATAAATTATAAAAATGAATAAATCATCAAGTATGTAATTACCAATCTTGTAAGAGTTGTAACAGAGCTACTCATAAGATAAGTAATAGACATACTTTTAATGAGACAGTAAGCTCACAAGCTCATAGTAAAATACACATGAAATTACATGTGATTAATAGTCATTAAGCATGCAGTATAAAAAAGCCCTATATAAAGATAACAAGCTGTTATGGTTCGTTTAACTAATTCTATTTTTAAGTTGTACATAAGTACACCCTTGATTCAAACACACAATACCCTCTTTCCTTATCTTGAACTTGATTTTCGCTTTGAAGTACTTCCATAATTACCCAGAATGTTGAATTTTGATATTCAGCCTAGGTTGGTGAAAATAATAAACAAAAGGTAAAAATAATTGACCTTTTCTGGAGTGGGAATTTTGGGTGTTGCTTTCTTCACTGGTTCTTCGGCTTCGGATGCGTCAGTGGAATCACTTTCCCAGACCTTCTCAGTAACTGTAATCGAATATGAAGTTTAAAAAAACATTTTTCACAGACTATCATGCATAGGTGACATCGCCAGATAACTAACAAGTCTACATTGCCCAAATTTCCACTGTTCAGGGCTAATTGTTATGTTTTGCTGTTGCCCAGCTTTCTCCTGCCCTGAGCAAATTGCTATACTTTGTTGTTTGACTGTCGGTTGTCAAGTTACGTCAGGAGTATTTCAATCCATTTGCTGTATCTGGCTCACAAAGTGATTCATAAAGACCCTTAGCCTAAAATAAATCAAAGTTGGAAATCACATCAATCTGCAAGTTATTATACCTCTCATGAAAGTCCAAATCACAGGTACCAAGGTTCTGATGGTGAGAGGAGACTTGTGCTATTAATTTTAGTTTCCACTAATACATCAAGACCCCTTTTTTTTATCATGAATATTAAAAAAGAAACATCGAGAATACTGCAAGCTCATGTGTTTGCCAAATTTATCAATTTCAAATCAGCTTGATTTCTTTAACTCCTTCTCTGTTCTTAGAAGTTTATACAGTACAACTGGCCTCTCTGAAACTTAGTACTTAAAAATTACAGTGGAATGATTGTTTTAATCCTCATTTTGAGTATTTGAGACAATAGGATAACTAGCTCATAATTTTTTTTATTTGAAACTGTTGTAAAAGCAAGGATGAACGAAAGCTGCATTGGTAGTTGGTAAAGGCTAAAGCAATTCAAAGTAAACAGTTCGACTTGAATCACCTTTAAATATTTATCATACAAATTTACCCATAAATCCATCTTTATCAAGGTATGTTTTAGGCACAAGTTTTCGTTTCCTTCTTCGTTTCTTCTGCCCACCACTGTCACCAGCATTGGTTATCTCCCTTTTCCCTGACTCTTTAGTGGGAGAAGGTTCCTTTGGTGCTACTGGTTCCTCTTCCTCATCCTCAATCACTTCTGGTTCCGGGCTTTTCTCCTTTTCTGGTACTGGACTCTCAGGCTCTGCTTCCATTTCTTAAGTAAAAAAGATTCTCAACTCAGTAAATACATGTTTAAATGAAACATATCAAAACTATTTCAATCCGATCAACCTTCACAAAAAAAAAACTTGTTCAGGTACTTCCTATTTGAAAAAGAATATTTTGACAAAATACTAATGTACTTTGGATTTCCACATTGGACCAATAATACTTCAGTTGTTCTGTGATGCAGTTATCTACAGCCTTTTAAGGTCTATTACTTCTAGTGCAAAAATCTGAGAAAATCCCTTTAAAGTAAAGGATGCAAAAGACTCAAACAAGCATCTAACCTTTGCCTATCATTGGAAACAATATGACATGACCTTACCTTCTTCCTCCTCACTGCTACTCTCAAAGATATCTGTCTTGGTCCTTCGTCTCTTCTTTTTTCTGAATATGTCTTCATCATCTATAATGAAACCAAATATTTCCTATTTAGCACTTTCATTTTTTCCATATCTGCAAGAATCTTAAGAACTTACATAGATAATCATGTTAATTATTTCACAGCAATCTGCTGTTAATCTACCAAAGAATATCATGTCAAACAACCCAATAAAGATTAAACTGTAAACTCTGCAATGCACCAATTACCTGCTTGTTTACTAGTGTCAATTGAATATGACCATTAGGCCAACAATATTTCTGCGGTTTTGTAATTCTACACATAAAAAATATAATGGACTCAATTTTGGTTTTTGTTTCAAATAGACAGGTTTCTCACTATTCTTTTCATGCAATCTTTCCCAGACAAACAAAATGTTCAGAGTTGTTTCAGATTAATTTTAACAAAATTGGCTCAAAAATATCAGAAGAATTTCACCAATTCTATATTCCAAAAATTGACCCTAGGTACTGGATGAATGATAAACAAACAAATATTTTGTCAAAATTCTATAAGGCCATACTTGCACTCATTTACACTAAAATTGTGATAGTTCTTGAATAACTGAAAATTAACTTATAAGTACTTTAAATTCCCCTTTTCAGAGGATTTGAGACTGTAACACGTTCACATGATGCTTTTAAAAGAGTGAATACTACAAGGTTTGTTTTACAATAAGCGATAAAACAAGATCAGTCAAGAAACGTTTAGAACCAGTAAAACCCAAGAAATTCTCCCTTTTGAATATTAATATTGTTAATATTGGATAAATGATAGTACTGTTATGTGTTTTACATGATTTTTCTAACCAGATGATTGCCTCTCATTAATCCGAGTGCTCCCTTCTATCTTAGATGTTACTTGAATGTGAACAATGAAGTTAAATTGGTAGGCACCAAATTTATGAAAGCACTTTGAAAAATAGATAACAAATAGTGCAGACGTTATATTGTCATGCACCTGTGGTTTTTCGCTATGTTTCAACGTATTCTTTCATAATCTATAATTCATATTACCCAGTTTTGCAGTTTTTCTGAGCGCTAGTAAGATGTTATCTGTTGCACAGGTTATCAAAGCGTTTGTATAAGGGAGAGTATGAAAGGTGCTTAAACACAGATGTGAGGAATTTAGGAAGTTAAAATTGTATCTCTTAAAAACTGCACAACAGCTGTTCAGTTATATGATATGCACTGAAGAATATATATAGGAAGAAGAATTAGATTGCTTTAAGCATTTGTACTGTGAATTAATATGTACTTCCACCCAAATGCATGACATTGCTTTAAGCATTTGTACTGTGAATTAATATGTACTTCCACCCAAATGCATGACATTGCTTTAAGCATTTGTACTGTGAATTAATATGTACTTCCACCCAAATGCATGACATTGCTTTAAGCATTTGTACTGTGAATTAATATGTACTTCCACCCAAATGCATGACATTGCTTTAAGCATTTGTACTGTGAATTAATATGTACTTCCACCCAAATGCATGACATTGCTTTAAGCATTTGTAATGTGAATTAATATGTACTTCCACCCAAATGCATGACATTGCTTTAAGCATTTGTACTGTGAATTAATATGTACTTCCACCCAAATGCATGACATTGCTTTAAGCATTTGTACTGTGAATTAATATGTACTTCCACCCAAATGCATGACATTACTTTTCAGATCTACAAAATTCAAACTGTACATACTTAGATGAATGGACTTTCTCCGAAATAATTACACTATCAATATCTACTTTAAATTATATATCAAACAACAATACAAAATTTTAATACTGTATTGTTTCAACGACACTTTATTTTGACATTCAAATTTTCCTTTCTGTGTGCAAGCACCTTTAAGGTTGCAAGGAGACATCAACAATTAAAAGGAGTGGCATACCTGAGTCGTCTTGCCTCTGTGATTTTTTAGATGGCGCAGGCGAAGGCTCCTTTTTAACATTGGCAGGTGATTTTTTGCTATCTTTGGTTTTCTCCTTCTCTACGGCCTTTGCTTGTTTTGTATCTTTAAATACAAACCAAGTCTTTATTAAAAATAATGGATGTGTTATGGTTTCACAATATTTAACTTGTGAATGCTGTTCAACAAGGTAATTTGTGAGAAATCCATCAAAACATCTCCACAAAGTTTGTGAGAGTTAATGTATCTAAAATATTGCAAAATTATAGTACATTGCCACATATTCCTTCATTAAAGATGCTGATTTCAATAAAATACTGAACACCATACAAATTGAATGTAAACTTAGTTCATATTTTTGGTTTAACTTTGTACAAATCATTTTTCAAAATGAAGTTGCTTTCGCGGATTAATCAGTACTAGGCTAGGGCTCTGAAGTTTCTTACCAAAGGACACTCCCACAAAACTTGAGGTACTGTTAGAGCTCAAACCTTATTCCTGAGTTGTAAGAGCACCACCTTAACCATTGGCCATGCAGGACCAAGATTGTTTACCAAATCTTCGACTGTCCCAAATTGAAAGAGTTTGCAGTCGACATTTCAACATGTGATGAAATTGGAAAATAATCTTCTGATAGGTCAGAAAACATTGTTGGAAAAAGAAAAATTGCTCGTTACGAGCAATTTCTACTTTACCCACAATGTTTTCTTAAGTCGTCTGCAACAAAGTGGTGAAATGTCTTTATTTTTGGGAAAGGGTAAACACTTACCAGTCTGTTTGCTCAGGAAACCCATCATTCCTCCTTTCTTCCCTCCTTTAGGTGGCTCCTGAAAAGTAAGAGTAACTCTTCATTAATAATAAAATTATCTTCTGATAGGGCAAAAAACATTGTGGGAAAAGGTATAAAATGTCATTATTGTTTGGTAATGGATAAAAACTATTTCACACATTTCTCAGTCATGTTGTAGTGTTCCTTTCATCCAAACATGGACAACCCTTTTTTGTGAAACCAGAACTCACTTGTCTAGTATTGATACTATTTACCTTACTTATATGCCTTGAAGACAACCAAGACAACAATACCTCCTACACAAAAGGCAGAAAATGCTCTCAGCATTTCTGCTATCACTTTTTACCTTCCAGTGGCACCTTTTTTTTAAATGTGTATGTTTATTTTTACAAGTTCACAAGAACTTTTCTTATTGCTTTTTCTTCAAAATGAAATTAATCATGATCCATCATGATTTGATAATTTGTAAAATTGTAAATAAGGAAACATTTGCAAGGAAGACAATACATGGTGTTTTCCTGATCACAATCCACTCTGCATTATACAAAAACAAATTAAATGTACATCATGCGTCATGCCCCCATAGAATTGTTAACATTGTCTTTAAGTGTCTTACACAGAGAATGTTCTCTTTCTGAACCTTATGGTTTTTTTGTTTTGTTTTTTGTTTTGTTTTTTGTTTTTAAAACCTTATAGTGCTGGAACGACTTCATGCTTATCTAGTAAATTGGCCTGTGATATAAACTGTTTGCTACTCTGGGTATGGTTTCTCATCCAAGTAAGTAGATATTTAAAGTTTTGGTAAGCAGACTAAAAATAAATCTCTTTCTAGAAAATTACCGAGCACTCTAAGGGTTTAACATGTC
Source organism: Cerastoderma edule (assembly GCA_947846245.1). Lineage (NCBI taxonomy): Eukaryota > Metazoa > Mollusca > Bivalvia > Cardiida > Cardiidae > Cerastoderma > Cerastoderma edule. The sequence goes on from OX401419.1 coordinate 12,997,451, forward strand.
AAAAAATGTTCTGCTACTTTGGTTTGTTGGCTCATTATTAATGGTATAAACATAAAAGAAAAACTTCCCATTAGGGCTGGGTTTAGCAGGTAAGAACCATATTGTGGGTTCAATGTAAGACTATAGTAAGTGCTTCACAAGCGTGAATCACTTACTATAGTATTGCACTGAACCATGGATATGAATTTTGTTAGTCATACTTTACCTTATGTGATTCTTTCTTTTCTGACTCTTGTTTTACTGTCTTTTCATCTTTAGCAGCAGGCTTCTTTTTGTTGTCCACTTTGGAAAACATGTTTGCAATGGCTGATTGATTTCCTTTCTTGGTCTGGGTTTTACTGCTTCCACTGGCCTCAGTGCTCTTTACAGTACTGGGTCTCTGAAGAACAATTCAAGCATCACAGAACAATTAGTACATCAACATCTATCTTAATGCACCGGCAATGACTGGCTCAATAAAACTTAACGCCATGACAAAATGAATGGTTAAAAATCTAATTCCCACAAGTTTTTTCTTTATTCAGATTTGGTAAAAGTTCTTTTATTTTAAACAAACTTCAATGTTTTTCACACATACCTTTTTTTCCTTTTAACGGTAAAACATTTCCTAGGATCCAAAAGACTATTTTCCTTTTTGACAAGAAACTGGCTTTACCATTCAATATGCTCTCACTCAGAATACCATGGAAGGAAGCCATTTCCTCGCTTTATTGGTTTTCTATAGGTATTGACTAAAAAAGACCAACATATACCTCAACACTAAAAAACTACAACACCATCGTGATGATCATGTTTCCTTATGGATTGGAGTAGAAGGCCAGAAGACCTCTCTCTGAGGCAAGGATGTCTGGGGGCCAGTCGCAGAAAATGAGTTTTATCTCTTTTAAGGTACCAATGATATATCTTTTTTAACCTTTTGGCAAAATTGAGCCGGTCTGAAAAGGATTTGAGGCGGTCAAATCAGCCTGCAGCCACCTCTTAAGGAACACCCTGGATGATAGGATAAGTTACCCGCGGTCTCACCAGGGGCACAGTGGTGTCAATCTACTTTTACAATGTGAGACAAGATATGTAGCCAAAGATAACAGAGGAAATGATTTTACTCATGCAGTATAATTATCACCTGTTGGTACTTTCAATTTTGACTGCTTCCCAAATCCTATATGCAGGTAGGTGTTATATATTCTGTGTATGGTGTTTAATGATGTATCAACAATCTTTCAGTTATGTAACAGCTTTCCTGGATCCACAGGTACTAGACTGGGGCTCTCAAGTCATTCCCACAAAAACAGAGGTGTTGGTTGGGCTTGGTCCAAGGACGCCCATGTTCTAAGTCTGTTGCCTTAACCACTTAGCCATGCAGAACCCCTTGTAAGTATTTTGTTTCAAGTTACCTTATCTGCTTCCGAGGCTGGCACATTGAGCATCAATAGGTCCATGTCATCATCGGACCTAGGCTTTGCCTTATCATATTGAATACTGCTGTACCTGAAATTGATGTATATGTAGTCCATGAAAAATATGCTCTCAGGTTTGAAATTAAGAAGAAATAATTGTGACAACAACAGACATTCCTTTTAGGAATAAATTCATAATATACCCATATGGTTAATTGATAATAGATAGTGGAATAAAGGAATCACTCATTATGAGGATATTCTAAGTTGTGAGACTTTCTTAACGCTCTTTCTCTATCATTCAATATTTCTTTTTGATTCAATTGGATCCATACTGCACATTTTTTCAACTCTTTCCCAGAGATCATTATCATTTAATCATCAAAAATAAAATAGGTTGAAGCTGATACGAAAGGTATTTCTGTAATAGGTAATGCACTTAACCCTTTCCCAAACAATAACGACATTTGACCACTTTGTTGCAGACGACTTTAGAAAACATTGTCGGAAAAGGAGAAAATTGCTCGTAACAAGCAATTTCTCCTTTACCCACAATGTTTTCTGCCCTATCAGAAGATTATTTTCCAATTTCATCGCATTTTGAAATGTCGTCTGCACACTCTTTCAATTTGGGACAGTCGAAAATTTGTTGTTTGGGAAAGGGTGAAGGAGATATCCAGTTCCCACACCAATTACCAAAGTTGTGTCTGCAGTTTACACATTAAATCTGGAGTGATTAAATGTTTGGTAAAGAATAACAATTTAATAGGTAATAACATCTGTGAACATTCATTTTTGCTTCTCCATTAAAGCGGACAAATAAAAAAAAAAAAGAGCTGCCTGTAAGACAGCATGCTCAACTATACAGCAATGTCAGAGGGGGGTATAGGTCATTGAAATATTACTTTTTTTTATAAAATATGAGGGTGCAAACAATGATTGCCTTCAATAGCTGTTGAGAAACGAACATGCATGCAAAGTTTTAAACAATAATTTTAAGTACAAAGGACCGCATAATTAGCTTAAATTCAAAACACCAGAATTGCATAATTTGCTTAAATTGGATACAAGAGTTTTGAAACTTGGTCAGGGACCTTACATTATTACCCTGAAAACATGTGTGAAGTATCAACCCATTCACTAAAGAAGTTCATGAGATACAAACTTGCATGTAAAAACTTAACCAAGATTTTCTAAGTTCAAAAGGCTGCAAAAATTTGCTTAAATTCAAAACTAGATGTTTGAAACTCTGTCGGGACCTTAAATAATGACCCTGAAACCATGTGTGAAGTATCAACTCATTCACTATAGTAGTTCAAAAGAAACAAACTTGCACGTAAAAACTTAACCAAGGTGTGACGCCGACAGCAACGCTGACGCCTGGGTGAGTAGTATATATCTCCTTAATCTTCGAATAGTCGAGCTAAAAACTAATGGTTCTTTAACACATCGCTTCTTCTTTTTAAGTTTTTTGTTTATATGGGGATTTACATCATATCAACATTAATATTCCAGTTATGTTGCGATGCCAACACTTAATGATGGAGGAAGATCCCTTACTCAAATGCCCATAAGGGCTGGTCAAGTAGGGTAGAACCATCTGCATTCCACAGGTCAGTCGAGAGACTGCCTCTCATAAACTTATTTTAAGAATCAACTGTCTATGAATGTCATCATGTTACCTACCAAAGCTAAATCAAAATGCTACTCCAAAAATAATTTATGAAAAAAAAAATTACATAGGTAATAATCACAAAATGTACATAAAAGATTATGATTCATGTACAGTATTTGTTTACTCACTGTAATCTATCTCCCTTTGAAATAATACTTAATTGAAAATGGACATAAAGGATCATATCAAGCATGAATGGATGACATTTTAAGCAGTGATTAAATTTTCTCCCTCAGGGGGAGCATTAGAAGTTATTTAAATATTTGAACCTTAACTTACCTGTTACAATCAAAAACATTTTCCTTGAACTTTTCATAATCAGACATATAAAGTGGGTTGCTATCCTGAAAGAAAGAAAAAGGACTTGGTGAAAAAATACTGAAATTCTGTCAAAATTAAGAGATGAAGACTAAGTTGATAGTTTTTTGGTCCCAAGTTGGTTGGATTTGAGATCTGCACCATTATCAACAGTATGTCAGCCAAATAGCAGTGGACAGGGCATGTATCAATGCTCCTGGTATTTCGTCATCAGAACATTCCAAGCCACCTACTGCTTTCTAATATTACACAAGTTTAAGGTGGTATGAGACAAATAAAGCATAAAAAAACAAGGGGAAAAACATATTTGATAATTTACTAATGACATTTTTCATTACAAACCTTTAGTTTTGATTTCTGCACACTGTACAAATGGCAGCTTGTGACAACAGCAAAAGATTTCTTCCATTCCTCTACCTTTTCCTCTTGTGTAACAATGCATTTGAAGACCTGAAATAGTTAAGACCAACTTTTATCAATACAAATGTCAAGCCTTGCATGAAATTGCTAAATGCTTGTCATTTAGTTCAAGACCAAACATAAAATACCTTGTTAAAACAAAGAGAAAATTTGTTTAATTAATTGAGATTTGATTTTACATGCAAGTATGATAAGAGAACTCGTTTAATTTATCTAATTTGGTTTTTACCTATGATTAACATGATTTCAGTAATACTGTGATACACATTGAAGAAAGACCCCAAACATAAATGCCTTTAGAAATGGGTCAAGCAAATGTGGCAAAAACCAAGGGCCTTCCAAACGCCTGCTGAGAGATTTATACCTCTTATGAAAACTAACTTGTAATTTTCAATTCAGTTCTCTTATCAAGCGGCCAAGAAGACCCTAAGAAAACTGACTGAAATGAAAACGCCTTACCTGACTACCTTCAGAATCAGGTTTTGTAAATCCAGAGATGAAATATGTGGCAGACAACGCATCATCACCCTTCTTTTTTCTCTCTCGAGTAAGAAATGCATATAACATCCTGAAGTATAAATGAAAATCACCCTTGATTCTTTCCATTTTGCAATATAGAAAAGAGTTTACAGAAGAAAATATTATTTGTTATAATATGTTGTATGATATAAATCTTGATGAATATGTTTAAAGGTGTGAAACAGAAAATTGCTTCTTAGACTATGTCTTCTTTTCCAATAGTTATTTATAAGAAGTTTGATTTATAAAATCAATTGATTTCTTTGAATAAGGCTAATTGGCAAACAATTTAACTCACATCATTGATTGGCAAATGACTCAGTACTTAAACCCCCTGTTCATAATATAATAAATTCACTTAAAATGAATTTATGGTAACTTTACAAGATACTTCACGAAACTTCATAGGCCCTAGGCCCTTGACTGACTGAAATCCCTGAGAGACCCTCTTTGGTCTGACAGATTTCTACATGGACAAAGAAGAAAGTTTTCAGTTCAGTCCTACTGGGGCTCTCAGAGTTTCGGGATTCTATAAACAAATATGTTAAATGAATATCATTAATACCAAAGAAGACTACTTTTATCATGGATTTAAAAAATAACTTGTTAGTCAATAAATCATTAATTCTCATTTCTACAATTTAACTTGAAGACAAAAAGTAAAAATATACACAGTAAAAAGAGTACTATTTTTGGAACCACAAAGTCTTATTAATTCTCAATGAAAAGAAGAGTGCTCTAATCAGAACATTAAAAAAGATCTTTCAAATTAAGATCAAGCACTAGTTTCAAAGCAAGTTCAGTTGTTTCGCAGCAACAATTAAATATCAAAGTTTCCAGTTCTAAACCAACCATACATTTTCGTGCCTAAATCTAAAGCCTAGTCAATATGCTTGTAACATCATCCGAACTTCCATGGAAGGTCGTCAATACTGCCAGTGGTCTTTAGATATGGTATGACCAATCTTAGACTCCTCTTTTACTTAATGACAAAGCAAAAATATTTGCCTTAGTCAAAACGTATAAACTTGGATAGTTGAGGCCTTTTTTCCTTGATTTGGGAAGTGGCCTACGTCCTTTAATTTTAGGAAGTTGTATAAATGAAAGTGTTAAATTTGGAAACCAAAATGCTGCTCTACCTGCGTATTATACGGAAAACTTTAAGAAATTTCCAATCAAGAGGGTGCCCTTTATGGGCTTCTGTTGTATAGCGCAAAAAAAACCCTGAAAGTATCTTAAATATCGCAAGTGACAACATTTGAAGCATCTCGTAGAGAAAATCTCGTTGACATGTTACTTTGCAATGTTGCTTTTCTCAATACTGAAATAAAAGAGAATTCTATCTTAGATTTACATGAATGTTTACCATAAGATGTTTAGTAAAGCACTATCCAGAAATCTTAACCCTTAACAAACACCCAATTTTCGATTTTCCTAAATTGAAAGAGTTTACAGACGACATTTCAAAATTGGACGAAATTAAAGATTAGTCTTCAGAAAACGTTGTTGGAAAAGGAGTTAAGAGCAGTTTCTCGTATTCCCACAATGTTTTCAAGAGTTGTCTGCAACAAAGTGGTCAAATAATGTTATTGTTTAGTAATGGGTTTCACATGTAGTGTAACAAACTGAAAATATTTAAAATCATCCTTAACTTTTATATCATATTGTAGTAAGAAAAGACACTTATTTTTGAAAGATACTGTTAATCACTTACTGTTTGGCAACATTGCATTGTACCTTCAACAGGTAGCTTAGGCTCTTGTATGTAACCTGCAATTACAAAAGAAATTTGTACCAAGAAACAAACAAAAAATGCCTACAGAGTGAATGACTTTTCCCAATTTTTTCAAGAATTAAATTCAGGCTCTGCAGGGGTGGCACAATCTCATTTTGATTTACTTGTCCAACTCATTTCCTGCACTTGTTTGTGTAAATTGTAATGGTTATAAATCTAGTAAAATGCAGTGTTTTGGCTCTTGGACAATCTTGGAATTACAGCAAATTGATTTCGCCAACTCTGCTCCGCAAAGCAGATGGTCTGTAGGTCCAGACAGACATTCTCTTGCACTTTTGGTGAAAAAGATTGTAGATTCCTCCAATGTTCCAGATCATTCTCATATGTCTGTTTTATATTTGTCTTTGATTGACTCATTAAACTTCATTTGAAACTGCATATCCTTTAGCATGTCTCTGGTTATTTTATTCTTTTACTCTAAAAATATAAGTCTCGGAAAAGTTTGATGCCCAAACAATTGTTGGCCTTCAGTCTACCATTAGATTGAAAATAAGAAAAAAATCAATAGATCTGTATAACAATTTATTTTGACAAGTTATTCTCTTATAGGCCTTTTCAATTTTGAAAGACTTGAAAACCGCTTTTTATTTCTCCGAAAAAAAAAACCTTTAATTTTGACCAAAACTGTTTCAAATTGTAAAGGATGGGCTATGTTTCATTAGTTGTAACGTCGTGTTACGAAAATGACCTGGGACGAAACAACACAAATGCAACAAACGAAGGCATGGATTACACACGCTTGGATATTTTGACAGCATTTTTTATGTAGACAAACTTTACCACTTTATTTTCGTCGTAAACCAACTCATCAAGGTTCTCGAGATAGAGGTCGTCCGTCGGCATTTTGTGTTTGTTTTCGTTTTCTGTGAATGTTATTTCCCGCAATTTTGTAACCGGTGATGTTGTGTAATCTTATTTATCGTTAAAGTTACTTCTAACGGAAATGTCTGGAACTGATTCTTGTCATAGTCTCTAGAAAACATGTAATTCTTACGTCTTTGATTCAGCTTATATAGAATAAGAAGGCGATTCAAAATTCCTGATGAATGTAATAAATGACACCGCCGTAAATATATATATATATATATATATATATATATATATATATGTGTGTGACTAGTCTACATAGTGTATGCTTATAGAAAAATTAATTTAAACAACTTTATGCTGTTTTAAATAAAAACTTTGCCGGCTCTCAAGTGTTCTTACTCGCTTGTCCATGAGAATCCGTTATTATGTTTTCAAATATTCAACGGACGACTTTTGCGTTACGTCTGTTTTCACACCCTCGCGTTACAGTATCATATATCACCGTATTTGTTTTAGATCGACTGTGAAGGCAGCTGAAAACTTGTTCAAAGCCACTCTCGGTGACTGCTTCCTGGATACTAAACCAGTAATTGCGCCAGTTTTTGGGTTAGTCCCGGAAATTTTCACCCCGCCTAACGGGAATTCGAACCCCAAAAGCCCGACGCTCTACCCCTGCACAAATGTTACGTCACAACGTTGAAGAAATTTTGTGGTTTTTGACCTCTGATACATTCACGAACTAGCCTACATTGATTTTATTGCAACCTTTCCAATCAAATTCGTAAAAGATCAAATCTTTCGACAAACAAGCCGGTTGATAGCAGCAATTATGTTAACCAACTGCATGAGGAATACAAAGTAGAATTTCCAAATTATTCCCGCCTTTTAAGTTAATGAAACGGCGATTATTGACGCCATGCGGACGTGACAATCAATTATTCATTTTATCCTTTTCAGTAACACAAAAAAACATCTAGAAATGTTCTGGAATGTAATGAAAGAGGATTTTTCATTGAATATTGCAAAATATTATGGATTAATGCACTCGTTCTCTTCGAATTCACGGATAAATTCTCGTTAGCTTCGCTCGCTCATTTCTTTCGCATTATCCGGAGTACTCTCGTTGATTATTGAAAACTCTTTACATATAGGCCAATAAATATTTTGAAATATTCTCTACATGTCTTTTGTTTGATGTTTTCAACTATGCCAGTTTTTGTTTATTATTAGTTGCAAAATTAACTTGTGCAGCTTTTAAAGAAGTCTGAGGAAGAGGGTGATGTTTTCATTTTGTTAAAATATTTTGGTTATTTATGCGTAAAAATCTTTAAAAAAAAATAAATAAAAAAAAGGAAAGAAAAAAAAGAAAATCGGCGGTGTATTTGAGGTAGACCGAAAGTTTTGGAACTGTCCCTATATTAAGGACTTTATTGTAAACGAAGATAAATCAGTGATAAAAAGGTTATTCTCTACGATGGTGAGAACTGTTTTGGAAAACTTAACAAATTGTGGGTGAAAAATAGAAGTAGTGTTACTACCGTGCCCTCATTGTTCTTACCAAATATCAGCCACACGACGTTACGATATCATAGTATCTGGGTGAATATCAACACTATGTACGAAGTCCGACCTACACGTGCAATGTAACAACGTGGGCAATGACATAAAGTAGGATACCCATGCGTACGAGCATTTTACCTGAGAAGAACCATGTAAAGTGCTTTGCAATATTAATTTTGAAAGGTTATCAGCATTCACTGATGCAGCTTATTAAAGAGATTCTACAAAAGGCACGTGCCTGTATGGGTGCTGCCTACTCACGATTTCGCCTACAATGAAACATGTAGTAAACCAATAAGAGAGTTGCGCCTAGAAAGGAGATGCATAGTGATTATATTTCACAACTCAATAAATAATTCATAAAGTTTGATAAATGATGAAGTTTCTTTTATACTGTTTGTACATAATCATTATTGGTATCACTATTTTTAATCATAATTGTGTTCAGTTGCTAGATCAGCAGGGCTTTTTGCGATATCACAGACTCCCATAAACAGCACCTTCACAATCTGAAATTTCTTTAGAATCATGCAGTTTTCCCAAACGCTTAAAGTCATAACTTGCTTTAAGGCTTCCTAATTTATTAATTTCAGCGATAACATTTCCCAAATTCAACAGGCTTGGGCCGCTTCCCAATTGAAGAAAAAAGCAGGGTATCCCACTATACCACTCTAATATCTAATTAGTTCAGACTTATTTTACAACGATTGTGCAAAAAGCTCCTACAACTTAGATAAATCACTCTCGATTCTGCTTTCTGTATATATAACCAGTAAGCCTACTCGCGCCATAGTCTATGTGGATTAATGAAAGGTCGCAAGGTGGATCCCACTACTCACGGACTTTGAACCCACGACCTTCGTGTTCCGAGGCCGACGCTCTTCCCTGGAACACTGTCCTCTTCAAACTCTGATATATCTATTTTTCAGGAGCTGGCAATGTCAGAGACATAGATAGAATAACACATGTTACATGTCTACAGACATTTTACTAAATGTTTCATGCCATGCGAATTGTTAGTAGGCGAAATCTCCGTAAATCGCGTATATCATACTTTTCCAGGATTATGAGCATGATCAAGCTTTAAATGGGTAATATTCGCATGGCAGCGTATCTTGACTTTTTTTTTGTTCATTCTGTTAATTATTATTGGAACAGCTGTTTTAGAATCATGGTGTCGCTTGGTAAGCCACACATAAATACATAGGCGTAGGAGCAGGGGGGCCAGCCCCCCCCCCCCCCAATATCCAGACCGGGGGCCAGAGTAAACTTTGGACCCCCAATACTCACAATGGCAAATGAAGATATTTGAAAAGAAAAATAAAAGAAACGAAAATTAACAGCAGAATAAAAATAAATGTGTATTTTTGTGCTTTATCTTATACCAATTCGCCTTTTGTTACGTCAATAACCAAAATCTTTTTGACGTCATCATTGCATATGGCAATCTGAATACATCGGGTTTATATCCATGAAAACTCAACTCACAAAAATACCCGGGAAGTGTTGATTGACGAAAACAGTGGTGTAAAATGTGTTCTAAGGAGTCAGACTCTAAATTGTCTTCAAAGCTTTAAGAATAATTTAATCTTTGACAACTTACAGTTGAATCCGTGGCTGTGACAGTCTGGGCGCTGCCACTTCTCGTTGAGATTGATACATTTGATTTCCGCGTGAGTTCGAGACCAGGCATATCCCTTTTTCTTTTTTTTTTTTCTTCTTTTTTTTTTTTATTAAAGATACACATAGATACACATTTATATACGCACGCTTTCTATTAATCCTCATAATGTTATTGAATTTGTAAATGCATGAATAGTCATGAAAAAGTTTAGGAACATCTATTCTTAGACCGGTCCTCATCTGAAGTTGCCGAAAACGCTCGCCTATGAAGTATATGTTGCAATCATTAAGATTAATTAATCAGATTATCTCTTTTCAAATGAAAAAAAAAATGAAATTAAAGTTAGATTTAACTAGTTTGAATTATGTCGACCAACTATTTTATTTCTCCGAAGAAAGCTGTAGAATTGTTTTAAATTTGAAAGTTATTGTTTGAACCCTGGACACATGCGGATAATTTTTGTATCGTCCATAATTGACGAATGCCCAAAATGCTGCGATTTCTTTAGTAAACATTTCCGAGCATGCGCACTCCACCGCATGCCATTGAATCAACCAATGAAACAAGCTCTCTGACTGACACCGCCAATATCAGTTTTGCAGAGAAATAATTATTTTTGCTTGGAAAAGCGACTTTATCTAGCACGCATATGAACCTTATTTTCTGAAGCATACCTAAAACACGTTTGCCTCCATATTCATCACCAAATTTCCTTCGAATTGATAAGAATACCGGAAACTGACACTTTGCTTTGTTCTTCATCTGGACTATGGATAACTCGTCGCCATTTTGTCACTGAAAGAGGGGTGCTAGACCGAAACTTTGGATACAAGTGGCAAGTCTTCTGTCAATTCTGCCGGACATTCAGCAATAAGCAACTAGAAGAGTTCCATGTATCCGAGGAAGACCAGCCATGGCTAATTCAAACACGACGTTGGCGAGTTTATGGGACGATGGTAATTGTCATTGCTTTCTCGATTGATCATTTGCCATTCAAACAATACTAACCAAAAGAAAAGATCGTTTACAAAAATGAATGTGATTTGCATCTTACTTTTAATTCAAAAGCACAACTGATGTCCTCTGACAACCGAACCTCGAGGTTATTGTCCAACGTTACCAAGCAAATGGATGAATGGCATTAAGAAATTGATGTTGGAAGATGAGAAAGTTTTATTTAGTTCCAACAATTTATTAAACATAAAAGGTAATAATGCTCTTTTTGTAACATTCAATATGCATGGAACATTAACCTGACATTGAATAATTTGAACAAACAGGGTTTGGTTTACAGGTAGTCGGGAAAGTTTGACATGAGCTGCGTCATGAGTTTTGCCTTTTATTTATTGATGGGGCAATCTAACGCCGGCAATCTAACGCCGGCAATCTAACATCAAATTATTGAACTACTGTATGTGGGGTAGCTGTATTATTTTTGTTGCATTATAGACAAAATGACCGGTAGACGAAAATGACTGTAGGTCTTGGTTTATAAGCTGGTGATTTCTTATGAAATACCCGAGGCAAAAAAGATAACAAAATGTGAGATCTGCCTGGACTGTTTAAAACTAAAAAGTGTTATTTCCACACTAAAGTGCCAAACAAACAAGTGTTTCTGTTTGAAAATAAAGATGCCAAATTGTGCACAAATCACAAATTCTTCATATAAACAATTATTTTTGCTGGAGCTTGGAACATCAGATGACTTTGATAGGTTTGTGAAGGCTGTCGAATTGCTGGTCTTATTGATACCATCACGTCAACCGTAACAGAGATATGCCAGTATTTCCTTAACAAGATACTTGTCAAAGCTATTTCAGCTTTCATACATTCATAATGCACAATGTTTTATCATTTCTTGAAAATCACAACTTGCTTATCAAACACGAGAAGCTGTGAAATAACCTATGAGATTGCATTTTGACATTCTCTAAACTTGATTATTCAACAAGTATTTTAAGTTTTGTTCTGCATTTGTTTAAATTCCTTAGCTGATAAAAGTCGATGATACTAAAAAATTTATGGTGAGGACACTTAGTAGTAAACTTAAATATTTGAAATTATGCAGTCAAGTTTCATCATTTTAATCATTTATATAGTCAGATAAACTTTATCTGGCTTAAGCCTTTATTCCATTTTGTTTTTAAACAAATGCTTGTCAAAAAAGTCTTGATTCCTATGTTGTTGTTACTTGTCATTTTCATCTTCTCCAGAGGCATGTGAAGTACTTCAATGTAAAATTCAGAACCCTTCATCTTTTTAGTCTATTGCAGTGCATGTGCATTTGGAAAAAGTAATAAAAGTCTGCTTGGATTTTTAACAATAGTCATGTTAAGGTTATTCACAAAGAACTGAAAGGCCAGCAGCATGTGGAAATGTACTTAGTAGCTTTGATATTACATACCCCCAAAAAAGTCGGATAAGAAAACTACAATGATATTCATACACAGGGGATTTGTTAATATTTGTAGTTGAAGCATGATTTGCAATAGTAGGCTGGGTATGGGTGACCTCATCAGTAGATATTTCATAAAACTGAGCAAAAAAGCCGGGGTTTCTGGTCAAATTAGCCAGTGGATATACGCAGCCCCGCCTCGGAATGAAACTTCTGCAGAAGCTATTACAAGATGAAGGGAAGAATTATATTCAACAAGTAAAATTCACTCTCTGAAAACATAATGAAATAGCCTTACAGGTACTTAACTCGGTCTTGCAATGAGTCCCATGTTATAGATAGGTTAACAATTTCAGGTCAGTCCAGTCCCATGAAGATCTTACAGAGTACTCCAACCAAGATGGATGGTGCGACAGGAGAACTCAAAGATGACCTTGTGAAGTTCTACAAAACAACTGGTCTAGAAACAGCTGCTAAAGAGGTTGGTCTTCCTTATGTTTTTTTTCCATAGATGCATTGAAACTTTTTAGGAATGAATGTAGATCAGTCCACTTAATTCTTTTAAAGCCTAAAGTTGGTCTTTATTGTATCTGCTAATAATCTATGTCATATATAATTGAAATACTGTTTTAAGTGACTGCAAGATTCTCTTTTATAACACATCACAGGGCTTATTTACGTCATATAACAGACTTCCATGAAAGATACCTTCCCAATTGGAAATTTCTTTAAAATCATGCAGTTTTCCCAAAAAGTCAAAAGTCATCCCAGCTTTTAGGCTTCCCATTTCAGCAATTTTAGCGATAAATTTCCCAAATTCAACAGGCTTGGGCCTCTTCCCAATGGAAGCTAAAACAGCCCTGCATCAAGGAGTGATATACTGCATTATGAATTGTTACTAGTTTGACTTTGTATTGATATAATAATGTAATCTATGCACGATCATCAAATGGGAGGAAGAGAGTAAATAGAGGTTTTAGATACTTTCCTTTTTTCCACAGCATAGTGCTTTAGACAACAATGGATTGATAGCAGATTTCCAAAATAAGTGAGATATAAAGTAAAACTGCAATATTTTCTCTTTCTTTCCTCCAGCATGGTATATTAGATGGCAATGGACAGATTATAGGATTTAAAGAAAGCGGAGGCCCTACAAGAACAGGTATAAATATAAGAAATTTGATATGAAACAAAACAACATCTGTTATTGATAATTTGACTTATTGCATTATTCTTACACCGTAAGAACAGTTATAAGTAATTATCAAAAAATATAAAGAACTGGTTTTGTGGGAGTAAAGACATTATCATACATCTGACCCAATGGTTTTAGGATTACATGTTTTTTTTTGCAAAATTTCTCTTGACATCTTCCATCAATGCAAACCTTATATTGTAGGATTTCAAGAACAAATAAGGGGCCCAATGGCTAAGTGATTTGTATCTAGAACTTATGATTTCACCGCCCCTCGATGTGTTGCGTTGTGCATCTGAAATTGACCTCTGATGAAACAACCTCAATCTTATTCACTAAGTGATTTGGTCTGCTGATGGTTTGTTCTAGTTTATGTATCACATCAAAGGATTTCATATTGACCCTGTTTTATTTTTTAGTTCAACTGGTGGCTGTTCCGATATCCCAGTCTCCCCACAAAGTCTCATATAGAACAGAACTTTTACCTCGTGTACAGTCTAAGGTAAAACATTAGTCTGTCTTAACCCATTATCAAACAATAACGACATTCTACCACCTTGTTGCAGACGACTCAAGAAAACATTGTGGGAAAAGGAGAAATTGCTCTTAAAGAGTAATTTCTCATTTTCCCACAATGTTTGCTGTTCTATCGGAAGATTTTCTTTTCAATTTCATCACATTTAGAAATGTTCTCTACAAACTCTTTCAATTTGGGACAGTCGAAATTTTGGCGTTTAATAAGGGGTAACTTTAAATAGTTGGATTAAATATATATTTATGCATGCTTCACCTGCAAATGAACTCAAAGCTTTTGCAGCCTAGCGATAAGAGTACAAAACTTAAAATCACAGGGCCTCTCTCTGCATGTATTATCGTTTGAGGCACTTGTTTGACTGACTTGCAGAATGTCATTGGTTCTACTGGGCTTTACAAGCTGTTATCAGCAGTTAAGTTGAGGGTTTGTTTTCCTTTATCATTTTGAGTCTGGCATTGTAAGATAACTGAAGAAATGTTGATGTCATGTTATATGATTACAAATTAGTACAAATAAACTGAATAGAACTTGCTTTATTTATTAATTTTGTATAATACTGCTCATCTTTGAATTTGCTTAACTTGTTAAATTGCCATTTTTTTTATACATTGATCTGGGGCAAGGTAATTCCTTTTATGAAGAAGAACTAAGTGTCTCATGAAATAAGCAACTGCATTACCAATTTTCATTTTTGTGTTTACTCTCATAAAGTGGTAATGGATTCTATGTTTTTATGTTGATTGATTTGAAATACTGTTCAAGAAGTACTTTTGTTTTTAAAATGTAACTTGTTTTGACTTTCTTACCTGCATTTTAGACATATACGTAAGATTCCTTCATACTCACATTTATATCTTTCTAAAGCATTTATTGAAATGCTGTTCACACAATGAGAAAACAAAACAATTGATTGCATGGATACTGGCATACTGCAGCGACGTTATTGAACTCGCGAGTAGCATTTAAACTGTTTACTCATTTAGAGTCTCCTATCTACTCAACCACAGCGAGGGCACGGATCTCCACAAGTCATAACCACTGCCTCAAGTCCTAGAACACCATTAATACATACAGAACCAGCCTGGGGACAAAAGAGACAGAATGAAATCCTCATAGAGCCAGACTATGGGGGTGACAGGTAAGGCCACTACAGATACCACCTCTTATTTTAAGTTTAGATTGTTGTTTGCAAAATAAACCCGTTAACGGTCTGCGATTCTAGTGTTCTTTATCTTTTTCGTACAGGTATGAGCAGGGTTTGGAAGCTGTCATTAATCTAGTTTTATCTTACTTGAGAAATCCATGTTGATACTTTTACTGTAGTAAACAATTCATTTTAAAAAGTTAAAATCTCAATCTCTGAGAGTCTCTTTTATAGTCAAAGGGCTTTTTGACTGGTTAACAATGAAAGTAACTGTAGAAAGCTTTAATAAAAGGGTTTGTGATATTTGATAAGAACCATTTTTCCTAATGTCATAATGGTTATTTAAAGTCGGTTCTGAAGGCACATTTGAATGCATATATTTGGAGAGTTATGTCATGCAATGTTGAAGGAGTATTGAAAGTCGTGCAAAGATCAATATCTTTAATGCCGTATTAGCGTAAGCATGTTTTTGTATAGATTTTATGAAATCAAAATAGATGTAAGCAACACTATTTTCTCATCGAATTTGTGTTTATCTAAATAAGTGTAAAATGAACTATAATTATACTGTTTTAATTCCACAGAAAAAGATCTAAAAAAGGTGAAAAGGGTGGTAAAGGTCTGCGCCATTTCTCCATGAAGGTTTGTGAAAAAGTCCAGAAGAAAGGCGTCACTTCATACAACGAAGTGGCGGATGAACTTGTCACAGAGTTTAGTGATCCGAAATTTGTGATGTCCCCACAAGATATGGTAAGAATAGATATCAATTTGAAAGCTTTCTGAACTGTTAATCTACCCTTCTTTTTACTTTAGATTTTGTGACTAGTTCAAATTAAAGATATCAGTAGGCAACTTGTATAGAGTTTAAAACTTTACAGTGTTGTTTGAGCTTGAATTGTTATGACAAAAAGATGAATTCTTCAGACGGTTCTCTGCAAAATGTAAACATTTGTTTAATAGAGATGATATGTATAGGAATTTTTATAAAATATGCTTGATTTCAAAGTCTTATACCTTCAAACAATTTTTAAAGACTTTTTTCAACTTGCATTGATCATGCTTATTTTGTATGTGTATGTGAATCACTTGCATGGGATTGGTATCTAAATTGATAATTAATCTACCATTTCTAATCAAGGATATGACAGGGCTTTTTTAAGTTATACAACAGGGGCCTATAAAAGGCACCTTCCCAAATGGAAATTTCTTTTAAATCATGCAGTTTTCCCAAAAATTCAAAGTCATACCAGCTTTTTGGCTTCACAATACAGCAATTCAGTGATAAAATTTCCCAAATTCAACAGGCTTGGGCCTCTATCCAATTCAGGAAAAAAAGCCCTGTATGAACAAATGACCCTCTGACTTGCTTTACACTCAAGCAGTGCCCTACACTCTTATTATTCTTACTAGTGTATTCTTTCCTCTCTTTGATCAGGGAAAAAATGCATTTCAACATGTAGTGTATATTTTAATGAAATCTGTACATGTACTTTGGAAACATGGGGAGTAATTGTTTGTCAATTTGGTTGTTTTTTCTACTCCACAGCAATATGATCAAAAGAACATCCGGCGGCGTGTCTATGATGCTCTCAATGTTTTAATGGCCATGAATATCATATCGAAAGAGAAAAAAGAAATAAGGTGGATTGGTCTACCTACAAATTCCGCTCAGGAGTGTCAAAATCTAGAGGTAAGTAGAGATCAGTTCATTATATCATGTCACTTTCTGCAAAACTCTTCCCCACATGTTTATAGATGGTTATTTTATAAAATGAGGGTTCAATGCAAGACAAAAGTCTTTTTCTGGTGTGAAGCACTAAAGCATTGTACTGGACCCTGGAATAGGAACTCTTAAAAGTATTATCCAAATTTTATTGGTTTAACCGTTCTGAATTGTATGCTTGGGTAGGTATTTTTCCTCATTTCTACAAAAGCATAGTGTTCTCAATAAGAAAAGACTGCAGGCAAAAATGACCGCTTCAAAGAAGGTTTTGGTCTGTTCAAATTTGTAGAGATGTTAAGAACCCCTATGGAATCCCCCTCAGAGTGACATGTTCAGATTTTGGTTTGGCCTATTCAACCAATTCTTTACTGAGAACACTGAGCATATCTTTTTTCATTATCTAAGGGTCATTTATCTGTATTACTGAAATGGTTGATCAGATGTTAATGGGGTTGCCTCCGTGGACAGTACTTGATCACATGGCCCCTCTACACATGGACTCAAAACCAAGTGAGGGCATTTAGGTTTTCATGAGAGCTAAGCTTCAACTGGCTTTCAGAATGACGATGTTTCTATGAAGCTTGATCAGCCCTTATTAGTAGTTGAGTATGGGACTTTCCTCCATCATTAAGAATCGGGCATTGCAACATAACTTAAATAATGTTGATGCAATGTTAAACCTATATACACATAGATATCAGATGATTCCTTTGATGACGATTTACCAAAGGTACATGATTGTCCAGAACTTTTCTGGTAAAGCTTAATGTTATATCTGTTTTATTTTGCATCTTTAATGCCCAGTGTTTTCCTATTAAAACCTCATTTTACATTCCTTTATTTAATATTTGAACTAATGAGTTGTTAGAAGAAAATAATTTGATTTTGCTGTTATGTTTAACATCACAAGACTCATTTATTTTGTTATTTCAGATTCAAAAACAGAAGAGACTAGAGAGAATAAAGCACAAAACACAGCAGTTACAAGAATTAATACTGCAGGTAAATTTAATTTTTCAGTCTTGAAATTCTCCTTAAAGGACGTTCTCAGTAGTTTTTTCTGCGCACTTCATCTGCGCATCCAATGGAGATAATAATCTGTTACCGAAGAGGTACTTGCATAGTTGTCGGATAAACTTTTTGTTATGATGAAATTTTCTGTATGCAAATTTTTACAAAGATTAATCATGTTATCCATGCAACTTCAAAAGGTTATTAACATTATTATATATTTCTCCCAGCTTCTATTTTTCAAGTTAAAAAGTTATTTTAATTGTTTTTAAAAATGTTTTTCAAATACGGTTACCATGGAAACTGTCATTTTACAGAAAAATTAACTTATCAACATATACTTTTTTTGGCGTTTTGTATTTCAAGATTAAATGTTACCTCACATACTGAAAAATAAGAAAGTTCTATGAAAGGAATTTTTGAATATTTTCATTTATTTGTAATATACGTATCAATTTTTATTGTTTTTTGACGAATACAAAAATTTGAAACACTGATTTGGATCTCAAAAATTGTTCAGATTGTAAAAATTTGAAGAAAACATTGAATTATAAAGTATTGAATATATGAATTCGTAATTTTTTGTGTTGATAAACGTTCCAGAAATTATTTTATTATCTTTGAAGGTGGTATGGTCATTTTGACCTTTTTGCCCTAAACTGTTACCATGGAAACTGTCATTTTACGAAAAAAATAACTCGTCGACCTGCATTTTGATTATTATTTTTGAATTTAAAATAGAATTTTAATTAACATATCAAAAATTTAGAAAATTCTATGAAAGGATTATTTTCTTATAAAACTGTAGAACATGTCCTTAATCCAATCTCTGGAATATATAAGTTTGTCACCGATAAAATTTGAAAGTAACTGAAGGCAATTTTAGAAAAATTTGATTGTCAAGGACAGTAATGTCAGATGTTTTGTCAAAGACAGTAATGTCTGATGTATCGTTGCAGTGCTTTTTTCCATGGCATATGACCTGCTTTTCTGAATGTTTCTTAAGAATATTTTTTAAGTCTTAATTATTTTCCTAATTATTCCAAAGTTATAGATCCCTTTTTGTTTCCCAATTTGATAATTTCCGCAGAGATACTTCTAAAATCAACAGGTCAAGGCCTCTTCCAAACGGAAAAGAAAATCTCTGCTAAGTGCAATTGATATCCATCACCAAACAATAACGACATTTAACCATTTTGTTGCAGGTGTCTTTGGGAAACATTGTGGGAAAAGGAGATATTGCTTGTAACGAGCAAATTTCTCCTTTTCCCAAAATGTTTTCCACCGTATCAGAAAATTATTTTCCAAATTTCATCACATTTTGATTTGTTGTTTACAAACTCTTTCAAATTTTGATATGTTGTCTGCATATTCTTTCAATATGGGACAATGGAAAATTTGGTGTTTGTTACAGGGTTAAATGTGTTTTTAGTTTTACGAAATCTTGTTTACTTTTCAGCAAATAGCGTTTAAGAATCTTGTCCAGCGTAACCGAGACATAGAGAAATCCCAGGGTCCACCTCCTCCTAACTCTGCCATTCAGCTCCCATACATCATTGTAAACACCAGCAAAAAAACTGTGATTGATTGCAGTATATCCAAAGAAAAGTAAGTTCTTTTTTATACACCAACACATGGTGCTGTCCAAATGTTACTTTGTGCAAATATCAAGCAAAAAAAAAATTTATTTAATCAAACTCAACCCATTTCTCATTTGCAAAACTGTGACTTGTCCAAATTAAAAAGAAAAGCTGTCATCATTCAATAGCAAGAAGGAAATCTTGGTATAGGGTAGAAATCATGTGGAAATAAGAAACATGTGATAAGGAACTATTTTCCCTTTGTCACAGTGATTACAAATTTTCTTCTGCAAATTGTGGTCTTGGTAGTGTGAAATGAATATACTTGAGACCCTTTCTCCCAGTAAAAAATTGATTGCTGATTATTTCCTGAAAACGATGTTTAACAGATTTTCTATTGTTTAATTCTTCTTAACTTTTTAAGAATGATGATGTTATTTGTCATACTAAAGAATAAATATTTACCCAACATTGGTAAACATTAATGGATATCTGTTTAAAGTTTGTGTAACTCTATGACTTTTATGAAGGGCTTGCTATAATGTTGCAATGCACTCTATGGTATTATAAATAATTTTTATATAAATTAATACCTGGCATTTCTTCATTTTCAGGGATGAATATTTGTTCAATTTTGACAACACGTTTGAAATACACGATGACATTGAAGTGTTGAAAAGAATGGGTATGGCGTATGGCTTGGAGAAAGGCCAATGTTCTTCAGAAGATCTCATGAGGTGTACCAAAATGGTACCCAAAGCTTTAGAACCCTATGTAATAGGTAAGTTAATATTGATATAATGATGTACAATGTTATTTATTTGCTGACCTTGCCATATGTATTATTTACTTTCATAGTTTTATAAACAAGACTTGAAGTATTTGCCATATTGATTGAAATAAAGGATCATTATTTTTTTTAGTTCACTGATTCTTGCGAAGGGAAATGTCATTTTCAAAAATTTACCATTTAATGCATTGGACATTGCTCTTCGTCTCGTGAATTTTCAAAATGGATGTGTGATAATTGCCATTCTTATAATCCCCCTTCTGTTCTACTTATACTTCATTTTAGACACTCACCATGGGCTGGATAATTCAATACATGTACATTTATTCACATCACCATTATGTGCTCTAAGTGATCATAACTAACCCTTATAGTGCTGGAACCGACTTTATGCTTATGCAAACGGGTTAGATCAAGGCCAGCCACCAATTTACTTGGCGGCTGGCCTGTGATCTAACCTGTTTGCTATCATTAGTATCTTGTCTCATCAAAATTAAGCAGATATTTGAGGTTTTTAGAAAGCAGACGACACAGAAATCTTTTAGGGCTAAGTAAAAGCCTATTTAATAATGATAAAATGTGTGGAAATAGCTCTTACAATCAGTAGTTATCAATGAACTATATGTAGATTATGTGTTTTATGAAATCCTGTGTTTTTATTTTTTACAGAGTTAGCTAAAGGCAGTATGGCAGATGCAGGACCAAGTGGAATCCGGCCAGTTACCTCAGGGGCGTCACAATTTCACCAAACACAAAGGTGAGTCTTTTGTAACCTGTAAATTTTGGTTATTTCAGGTTTTTTTTGCGGTATATAACAGACTCTCATAAAAGGCAACTTCCCAAATGGAAATTTCTTTAAAATCATGTAGTTTTCCCAAAATCTCAGTCATTCCAGCTTTTAGGCTTCCCAATTCAGCAATTTCAGCAATAAGATTTCCCAAATTCAATAGGCTTGGGCCTCTTCCCAATTGAAGGAAAAAAACCCTTACATACATAAATGGTTCTATAACATTTTCTATATAAAGCCTTTTAATTGTTTGACATTTTGTTCAGAAATTATCTGAGGAGCTGTGTTGAACTTCTGGGTCAATTTAAGGTCAAGAAATGCTGTAGTACCATTGCAAACATTTTTACCTTCAATTATGTCACATGATTGACTTTGAGCTATTCTCCTTATAGATAGCATTTAAAACCTTATGAACCAAGAGAATGCTCATTGATATAAAACTTTTGGCTGTAAGGGTATTTGTATCTTTTTGTCTAAATATAAGTTAATTGTTAGCTCACCTGAGCACAAAGTGCTCAAGGTGAGCTTTTGTGATCGCCCAATGTCCGTCATGCATCCTCAACAATTTCTTTAAACATCTTCTCCTCCTAAACCATTGGGGCAATCTTAACCAAACTTCACAGGAATGTCCATTTTGGTGATGCTCTTCAAAGGTTGTTCAACGAAATTGATTTCATGCAGAACTTTGGTTGCCTTGGCATGAAAAAAGGCGAATTTCTGCAATTTTTAAAAAATCTTCTTGTCTGAAACCACTGGTCAGAATTTAAAATAATTTCACAAGTATGTTCTTTAGGGGGCTCTGTTCAAAAGTTGTTCAAAGAATTTTGATATCTCAAAACCTTCAACGCGTTTTTGTTTTCGCTATATACATGAATGCTAAAATTCATAACTTTACAAACATCATTTTTTTCCCCCAAATCCTGGGCCAATTCCAATGAGAATTCATGAGAAGCATCCCTAGTTGGAGGGAATAAAGATTTGTAAAAAAAAATCAGTCATTAGACCAAAATGGCTGCCAGGCCCATATTTGGTAAAAACCTTCAAAAAATCTTCTTGTCACAAACCACTGGTCAGATATCAAAATAATTTCAAAGGAATGTTCTTTGGGGCCCCTTCTATAAAGAATGTTAAAGAAATATAGATATCTTGAAAAACTTGGCCGCCAGGGATTGTTGAACTTTGAACAGGTTTTTGTTTTCACTATATACATGTATGCTAAAATCTATAACTTTACAAACATCTTTTTTTCCAAACCTTTGGGCCAATTTCAATGAGATATCATATGGAGCATCCCTAGTTAGAGGGAATAAAGATTTGTCAAAAAAAAAATCAGTCATGTGACCATAATGGTTGCCATGCCCATATTTAGTAAAAACCATGAAGAAATTTTCTTGTCAAAAAGCACAGGTCAGATTTCAAGATAATTTCACACTAATGTTCTTTAGGGGCCCTTCTATAAAGATTGTTAAAAAAAATAGATATCTAGAGAAACATGGCCGCCAGGGTGCGTTGAACTTTGAATGCATTTTTGTTTTCACTATATACATGTATGGTGAAATTATAACTTAATAACCATGTTTTATAAAAACATGAATTTTTATATCTCGAACAACATGGCCACCAGGGTGCGTTGAAATTTGAACCTGTTTGCATTTCCACTATATATTTGTATTGTAGAATTTTTAACAAAATGCATCAATATCAATTTGGATGTCCAAATATGCCAAAATGATAACAACAAAATGGCAACAATAGATCATACTGGACAAAAGTATGGGCTGATCTTTGTACATACACTATCTGTAAAAGTAAAATATTCAGTTTCCACATTGCAAGAATTATGTACCATTTAAATGTCCCACATCAAGCATACAGTGTCAAACTTGTAAAATTGGAATGAAAAATAGGTCAATGCATAGAGGCACAAGAAACTCTGTGTAAAAGTTAAAAGCAATGTTTCTAACTATTCTTCAAATAGGTGGTAATCTCAGGTGAGCGGTTCTAGGGCCATTATGACCCTCTTGTTTTTTAAATGAAATGATGTTTAAGTTTGTTATAACAAGTGCAGATGTCAACTACAATAGAAATGAAGTGTTTGTAGTGTCCAAATCATCTTCTGATAATTATATATATAATTCTTTTGTAGCTTTCAAAAATTGCAGATCAGAGCATTAGATGTCTCATATCTGTTGCAAAGTTTAATTGAGTTGGAAGAAGAAAAAGAATATATATCTTGCTGCTGCAATTTCTCAATGAGGGTTATTGAATTGAAAATGTTAACTCTTTACCACATGCAGACATTTTTTTCATAGAAGCAGACCAACTTTAGAAAAGCTTTGTAAACATGTGAAAAACCTTTCAGTTCTGCTGTTATGATATATGTATAGATTGAAAAAGAATTGTGGCCAAAGGAGAAATTTCTTGTGACAATCAGTTTCTCCTTTTGTCACGATGCATTTTGAAACATGTGAAGAACCTTTTAAGTTCTGCTGTTGTGATATGTGAAAGATTGAAAATGCATTTTGGCCAAAGGAGAAACTGCTTTGGCTACTATACTTTTTGAAAGTCGACTGCAGCAAGACACAAAAATATGGTGTTGGGCGGTAATGTGTAATAAATCTATTTCAGATTCAAGACGGAGCCAGTTCAATATATGGAGGTGGCTCACTCTAGTGGCAGCAATAGTATGGATGCTGTTGACGTAGAAATTGTTATGGCGCATGAGCGATCTGTTTTAGGGTCGCGGGAGTCGAGTATGGGGTCATATTCGGATATCCAGTCTCGGGGAGTGATTGAGACCCCTTCGGAGGACTTTTCGGACGAAGAATACGATAGATCTAGTCCATTGGAGATAGGCTAGTGTTTCATTAAAACCATCAACTAGTATGCATTTAATCTACATAGAACAGTTTTGAAATTAAAACCTCCAGAGAAAATTGGAATATAAACGGGGTTGTCATTAGAGCCAGCCATTTTTACCACTTCAAATGACTTTTTGGTCGTTTCAAATATTTAAACCCAAAAAAAGAAAGGTGGTCATAAAAAGGTGTGGTTTGTATGGGGTTTGCCTCATTGCCCTCCTCAAATCAATAGTTTGCCTCTTTCTCCAAAAATTAATGACAGCCCTGATACATCCCCTTGAAAGACACAATGATTGATTGATATGTGAGAGAAGTGACGTAAAAAGGAAATGTTGGAATAAATTACTCTGTGGATGATTCAAATCAGGAAGAATTGACATGGGCAGATTTTCTTTTTTATCTAGTTGAACATTGTCTTTTTGTCCCAAGATTTACAGTTGTTTGCTTAAAACTTTTCCGAGGAGTTATTTAAAGAATTGAACGGGTACATAGGCCCAAGTGTAAGTTTACTTGCAAAAGACTGAGATCTGCCCTGTTTGAACCCTTGGGGTTATATTCTAGATGGTATTTTTTTTAGTTTCTTCCACTTCCAATAAGGTACTAAAACCACATGGGCAGATTTTTTTTTATACAAAAGGGGCATATAAAAGGCACTTTCCTAATTGGAATTTCTTTAAAATCATGCAGTTTTCCCCAAGAATTCCTAGTCATACCAGCTCTTTGGTTTCCCAATTAAATCACTTTATCAATAAGACTTGCCCAAACTCCCGACTGACTTACGGAATGCTGATGGTTCTACCCGCCTTGACCAGCCCTTCTGGGGAGTTGAGTATGGGGTCTTCCTCCATCATTTAGAGTCGGGCATCGCTACATAACTGAAATAATGTTGGTGTGATGTAAAACCGATATGAAAGAAAAAAACTTACCCAAACTCACAGGCCTAGGCTTCTTCCTAATTCAAGGTGGAAAGGCTCTGCTTGGGGTATTTATCGTAAGGGCAATGGACATAGGAATTGACCCCTCTATTCTACAAAACCAGAAACAAATTTTAGAAAGTGTAGTTCTCTGTCACTGTTTTATTTATAAAAGAAGGGCCCACACTATTTGTTAAGCTTTTGGAGTTGAAGGGTTTCTTTTGCTTAGTCTGTATCAAGGCAAAGAAGAACAATATTTTCTTTCCTGGTATTGAGCTTAGTTACCACACTTGATTGTAGACTGAAAAAATAAAATTCTTTGTTCTGATAAGCAATGAAGGAGAAATTATAATTAATTTGAAGATTATGATGAACGTTAATGATGTTTACTTACATTAGAAATCATGATATACTTGTAATTGTAAAATGCTAGCATGTTATGCTCTTTATGGAAGTTAGAGTACAAGGAAATTTTAAATCGTTGAAAAGAAGGAAATATATATATCAATAAGTTTGATTTGCCTTAAATATCACGAATATTGATTCGAATTGATTTTTTTTAACAAATTAAGTGTGTGTTTTCAACTTGATGTTACAAATGTGGAATGACAATTATGGACACTTTTTTTTTAAAAAAAACACCAACAATTTAACACAAGTCTGAATTAAGCCATTTTATTGCCCTAAATGATTTTCACTTGTCTAGAACACAATATAACATTATCCAATCTACCACAGGCCAAGGGAGAACAAAATAAGTGTAGGTTGATAGAACATAGATGCTATGAGTGATAATAAGAGATGACTGTTAGAAAATATGGTACATCCTTGAATTGGAAGTTATTTTCATTGTTCTTATGTCTTCCTTGTTTAAGTTCTGTTATTCAACAATTATCTTTTAATGATTGTTTAATCCATTACCAAACAACACAATAAAAACAATTTTACCCCTTTGTTGCAGATGACTTCTGCCATATCAGAAGCCTATTTTCAAATTTCATCACATTTTGAAATGTTGTCTGCAAACTCTTTTAATTTGGAACAGTTGAAAATATGATGTTTGGCAAAGGGTTAAAATGATGGGTCATTTGCTCAGAGTATTTGAGTCAAGTTTTATAGATTATGTAAATCGATAGAACTGAAAATATTTGTGGGAGCTGAAAAGTGCCTAGTTGTCTGGTGTACACATTAAGTACCCAAATTATGACTTTGTTCAAATTATTTGAGATATGAAAGAAGTTTGATGTTCTGATAATGCAACTTATATTTGTTATATTTTTGGAATGATGTTTGGCCGTTATGGTCGTCTTGTTGTCAAGTGACCTCAGGAATTTCCTTGCGTGTAATGTGTGAGAGGTGATGGAAGTAGAGCAAACACAGGTTAAGGTAGAATACCCATGATCCACTATTTGGAACTCATTGGTCGGATTACTTTGGTTACTTTCGGTATACATCAGTCTGGGCGGGAACTATTCGGTCAACACGGAATAGCTCCAGCCAGGACTGAAGTATACCAGAGCAGAAATGCCATGGAAAATGATTACAATACTGTTGAATACTTTATTAAATGATTGTAAAATTGTTGTCTATAAAATGCATTAAATAAAGATAATTTTCAACAGCTCCACATGTAAATTCTCCCAAATGGAAAATTCTTTCTTTTCAGCTGCAAATGTTGCTAAAGAATGATAAGTGAATGATAAGCAATGGGCTCCAAAATGTTTTAATACAGAGCCCCTATCCAGCAACTTTTCTTTTGTCACTATGGCTTCTCTTTGAAGGCAAAAGAAATTGTTAATTTCAAGCAGTATATTTCCTGTCTGCTTTTCATAATGACAAGTTCAAAAAGCCTTCGAGTTCGAAATGGATAGAGCTGTATCTATTTTTAATGGTGGTCTGGATCTTCATAGCCTGGGGTCCTGTCCTGTAGGTACACCCCTAGTATACACATGGGCCAGGGTCCCAGGCTATGGGGTCTTAACTGTTAAACTAAAACTTGTTACTCTTATGTAGAATTGAGGGTATGCAATGCTTTGATTGTCATACAAAGTATGATGTCATTTTTCATTCCAGTTTACAATTAAACAAGTCATTTCAACCATGTTTTTTTTTTTAGATTTTTTACCTGCACTGTCTTTGATATTAAGTAGATGTCTTTAAGGTGTCGGGTGTAAATATGTAAAGCTTTAAATCTCATTAACTGAGGGCTTTGACATGCTTTCTTGTAATCCTTTACGATCCATTTCAAGACCATTTAGAATACAATGCAATCTCAATAAATTACAATTTCATGCTAGACTTAAACCTCAATATGATGTACTGATGTTCAACTTGTCACGATTTTGGTTGTCCAACTAGCCAGCTTGAGTTGTGCATCAATTGTTGATCAAACGAAGCTGGGGGTTTTGAGTTCTGGTTGGAGGTTTTGTCAGCTTGAGTCATGGGCAATTTCTAACCTCCGGTTGGCATGTTTGTTGACCATGGACTTGATTACATTATGCAGCGTTCAATGACCACTATTGTTAACGATGGATTAAAGAATAGTTTAGAAATAAAATAAAAATCAATTAACTTTTGTACTGTTTCTTATTTCATATTTGTTTTGGTCTACTGACCCATTTCTTGGCAACGATTTAAACCAATGGTCCACGGTTTAACCTTCCTCTTGGTATAGGCTTTTCAATTGATTGATTGATTAACCTTTCATAACATGTGCAAAATTGGAGAAGAATCAAAAGGTATCTGTACATATATGTTGTATCTCAATAATAAAGATATGCTTATCTCTTTGATGATTTTAGCCATAAGGACCATTAGACCTTGAGCCAGAAAAGGCCCTGCTACCGCCCCCCCACGCGGAGAGGGGCCATGTGATTTCAAGTTCTGTACTCTAACCACTAGGCCACGGAGGCGATAAAAGCTTTAAAGAATCTTCTCCATAAGTTCTAGGGCTTTGATATTTGGTATGTAACATCATCTACTGATCCTCTACCAAGTTTGTTCATATCATGACCGCTGGGCCAAAAAATGGCCCCGCCCTAGGGGCTTATCAGTTTAAAATTGCCTTAATTATGTAGAAAAGGGTTTAAAAATCTTCGTTTCCTAAGGATCCATTTTACCTAGAGTTTTGATTTTTGGTATGTACCATTATCTATTGGTCTTCTTTAAATTTTGATAAAATGATGACCTTATGGCCTTAAATGGCCCGCCCTAGGGGCTCATCAGTTTAACAAAGCCTTGTATAGGAAAATATTTAAAAATCTTTTTCTCTAGAGCAATGAGGCCTAGAGCTTTGATTTTTGGTGCAAAGCATCATCTACTCGTCCTCCACCAAGCTTGTTAAAATCATGACCGCCGGGCCAAAAATGGCTTATCAGTTTTACATTGCCTTAAATATGTTGACTTTTTTGTTTCATCTTTGTTTTCTTAAGATCCATATGACCTAGAGTTTTGATTCTTGATAAGTAGCATTATTTATTGGTCCTCTTTAAATTTTGATAAGGTGATGACCTTTGGGCCTTTAATAGCCCTGCCTTTGGGGCTTATCAGTTTAATTTAGCCTTATATAGGAAAATATTTAAAGATCTTCTCTTCTGGAGTGATAAGGCCTCGATATTTGGTATGCAACATCACATTAAGGTCTTCTGCCAAATCTGTTCAAATCATGACCCTCGGATTTAAGATGGCCCCGCCCTAGGGGCTTATCAGTTTTGGATAGCCTTATATAAAAAAGTATTTTCAATTTTCTGGAGCCATATGCCCTAGAGCTTTGATGTTTGGTATGCAGCATCATCTACTGTTCCTCTACGAAGTTTATTTAATTCATGACCCCCTGGCCTAACATGGCTCCGCCCTAGCTGCTTATATCAGTTTAACATAGCAGTATTTAAGAAAATATTAAAAAATCATCGTCTTTCTTGTTGTTCTCTATCAACATTGATCAAATTATGACACCTGGGTATAAAATGGCTCCCCACCTCACCCCAGGGACATATCAATTTAACGCAAATGTATATAAGAAAATCTTTATAAGTCTTCTCCTCTGAGCCAATTAGCCTTGATTTTATATTTAGTATAGTGTAGCATGCTTTTGTGGTCTTCCACTAAGTTTGTTAAAAAAAAAAGCAGCCAGGCTAAAAACTGCCCAAAAGCAAATGTTTGAAAATCTTCAATATGTTATTCATTCATGACCCGTTGTCCCTCCCTATTTTAGTAATAATTGATTACTAATACTAGTTTAATACAAGTTCCCAGATAAATGTTTTGTTTTTATATATTACAACGTCTTTTTGCCATTTAAACAGTCATTCGGTTAAAATACAGCAACAATTGATTCTATGGGTCCAGGGTTGAAACAATTATATAGCTAGGAAAAGCGCCTTCCTGAAATTTTGCAAGCACACTCTATCATTATCTGCGAATGTGGGATAATTATAAAGTTACTTTTATCCTTTATCCAAGCCAATGTCACCTAAATGCGAAATTATTTTAAGCAAAGAACCAGGAAAAAAGATAGTGATTTGCAATTACTCAATACAGTCTAGACGATTTGACATGTTACCTGCCCAAAAACCTGGATGTTGAAAATTACGGAACAAAACATCAATGATGCCAGTTGTTCAGTTAAATTTTTGACTGCTGAGGAGATTTTTTTTTATTATTTTCTTACTTACATTTATGTAAAACTGATATGCCTGGGGGTTAAATCCCAGGTGTTATGCCTTGAACAATATTGATAGAGGACAACAAGAGAGATGAAGATTTATAAAGTTTTTCTTATATACTGCTATGTAAAACTGATATGTAGCTACATGTCGGGTGGGCCATGCTGGGCAAGGGGTCATGATTTAAATTGTAAATACCAATCTCTTTAAGAAAGGAAATAATCAATTAAACAATTATATAGACAGTCTCAAAAAGGCTGTCTAAAGAGTGTCGACGTGAAGATAATTAAAGATTTTCTTGTGAACTGCTATTTATAACTAATAAACCCCTAATAAGCGGGCCATGAAAGGCCAAGCGGTCATGATTGAAAAAATCTAAGTAGAGGACCAGTAGATGATGCTACATACAAATTATCAAAGCTCTGGGCAATATTGCTCCAGAGAAGAAGATTATTAAAGATTTCTTACATACTGTCATTTATAACTGATAAGCCCATAGGGTATGAACATTGTCGGCCAAGAGGTCATGAATTGAACAAACTTTAGAGGACCAGTAGATGATGCTACATACCAAATATAAAAGCCCTAGGCAATGTGGCTCAAGAAATATCTAAATATTTTATTATATAAGTCTATCTAAAATTGCTAAGCCACCTAGGGCAGGGCCATTTAAAACCCACTGGTCATGATATGAACAACTTTGGCAGAGGATCAAAAATTGATGCTACATACCAAATATCAAAGCTTAAGGCCTTATGGCTCAAGTAAAGAAGATTTTAAAATATTGTCCTTTATAAGGCTTTGTTAAACCGATAAGCCCAAGGGGCCTGGCAATTTAAGGCCGAAAGGTCATCATCTTATCAAAATTTGCAGAGTACCAATCGATGATGCTACATACCAAATATCAAAACTCTAGGTCAACAGAGCCTTAAGAAGAAGATGTTTAAACCTTTTTTTATACAATAAAGGCAATGTAAAACTGATAAGCCAATAGGACTGGACCATTTTTGGCCCAGCGGTCATGTCATGACCAATTTCTTAATTCTGTCGCCAATGGCGCCATTTGCGAAGGCCAGCGTGAACCCTGCATGATTTTAACAAGCTTGGTAGAGGACCAGTAGATGATGTTTCACACCAAATATCAAAGCTCTAGGCCTTATGAATTCAGAGAAAAAGATTTTTCAAATATTTTCCTATATAAGGCTGTGTTAAACTGATAAGCCCCTAGGGCGGTGTCATTTGAGGCCCAAAGGTCATCATCTTATCAAAATTTGAAGAGGACTGATCGATGATGCTACATACCAAAAATCAGAGCTCTAGCTCAAACGGATCTTAAGAAAACGAAGATGTTTGAACCTTTTTCTACACAATTAAGGCAATGTAAAACTGATAAGCCCCTAGGGCGGGACCATTTTTGGCCCAGTGATCATGATTGTAACCCGCTTGATAGAGGACCGGAATATGATGTTTCATACCAAATATCAAAGCTCTAGACCTTATGGCTTCAGAGAAAAAGATTTTTAAATATTTTCCTATATAAGGCTATGTTAAACTGATAAGCCCCTAGGGCGGGGCCATTTAAGGCCGAAAGGTCATCATCTTATCAGAATTTGAAGAGGACTAATAGATGATGCTACATACCAAAAATCAGAGCTCTAGCTCAAATGGATCTTAAGAAAATGAAGATGTTTAAACCTTTTTAAACATAATTATGGCAATGTAAAACTGATAAGCCCAGATGGCGGGGCCATTCTTGGCGCAGCGGTCATGATTTTAACAAACTTGGTAGAGGACCAGTATACGATGCTACATACCAAATATCAAAGCTCTAGGCCTTATGGATCGAGAGGAAAATAGTTTTAAAGATTTTCTAATATAGGCTATAATTTACTGATAAGCCCATCTTCAAAGTCCTATAACTCCGTAAAGCCCCAACGGAACTTTGCAATCTTTCGTCCGCTTATGCCCTATACCCCAAGGTTCAAGAAAAACATAACCTTTAAAATTTCCCCTGGAGGGGAGCAAATGTGTTCTTGGCTCATGGCCTACATACATTGGTATATCAGCTAGATACGATGCTGGGTCTTTCAGAATCAGATCTTAAACTTTCCGTTCAAATCTACCAAATAAAAGGTTTGTCATTTCACCCTTATGTTTCTGGAACCGACTTCATGCTGATGCAAACGGGTTAGATCACAGGCCAGCCTCCAAACAAATTTGTGGCTGGCCTGTGATCTAACCAGTTTGCTACTCCGAGTATCTGACCTCAACAAAAGTAAGCAAATAATAAAGTTTTTAAAAAGGAGACCACAGAAAAAGGCTACTCCCGTTATCCATAGTGCCGTATTGGGAAGCCATGTCAGTCGGCGATGTCTGTCAATGTATTGACATGGCCCTGTCTAGGTTTAAAGTCATCATAAGAAAAAATCCTGCGGAAGACTCTTTTACTACATAGGCGTAGTCCTGAGCGTTTTCAACATGGGGCAACTTCAGATGAGGACCGGTCTAAAATAAATGTTCCTGAACTTTTTCATGATTGTTCATGCATTTACAAATTCAACAACATTATAAGAATTAAAAGAAAGCGTATGAAAATGTGTATCTTTGATAAAAAAAAAAGAAGAAAAAAGGTTATGTCAGGTCTCGATCTCACGCGGAAATCAAATGTATTGATCTAAACAAAAAGTGGCAGCGTCCAGGCTGTCACAGCCACGGATTCAATTTCTTGATACAGGCAAAGAATTAGATTATTTTATAAGCTTTTGCTAACAATATTGAGTCTGACTCCTTAGAACACGTTTTACACCACTGTTTTCGTCAATCATAAGGCGTAGGAGCGTTTTCAACATTGGGGGGGCCAACTTCAGATGAGGACCGGTCTAAGAATAAATGTTCCTAAACTTTTTCATGACTATTCATGCATGTACAAATTCAATAACATTATAAGAATTAAAAGAAAGCGTATGAAAACATGTATCTTTAATAGAAAAAAAAATAAAAAAAAAGGATATGCCAGGTCTCGATCTCACGCGGAAATCAATTGCATTGAACTAAATAAAAAGTGGCAGCGACCAGACTGTCACAGCCACGGATCCAACTATTTTCTGCCAAACAATTAAAGACAATATAGAGTCTGACACCTTTTAAAGAACATGTTTTACACCACTGTTTCCGTCGATCAAAACTTCCCGGGTATTTTAGTGAGCTAAGTTTTCATTGGATAAACCCGATGTGTTCAGATTGCCATTTGCGATGATGACGTCAAAAAGATTTTGGTTATTGTTCGTAACAAAAGGCGAATTGGTATTACATAGAGCACAAAAATACACATTTATTTTTATTCTGCTGTTAAATTTCGTTTCTTTCATTTTTCTATACAAATATCTTCATTTGCCACTGTGAATATTGGGGGGGCCAAAGTATACTCTGGCCCCCCCAGTCTGGATATTGGGGGGGCCGGGCCCCCCCTGGCCCCCCCTGCTCCTACGCCTATGAATTAATAGAATAAGGAGTTGAACCCTTACAAGCCAATGCCATATTACCATATAATATTCTCTATTCATTAAAAAAAACACAGTCGAATGAAGTGTAATTTTGAAAAAGAAAAATCTGTTTAAACAAAATTGAACAACTATATTCGCTGAAGAATAAAATCGGTTAAAGAATAATAAATTCCTTATTCTTCGGATTTTATCAATCAAACCCATCCATTTTCGCTCTTCGGTTCGTGGAGGTAGAATGACAGATTGCAAACTTCCGGCATTATTCCGGGAGGTGTATTTCTCGTAATCTTACCGAAATAAAGCTTTTAACTAATTTGAGATGGCAATGCAGAATATGTTTAACGCAGTGAAAGGGACCGCTCTGGGAGTGGCAGAGTATTTGACCCCTGTCTTAAAGGTAAACGCACTTTTAACCTATATAGAAATCTGAACGGCTCGAAATTAACTTGGGTGGGGTAATGACAGATTTTGCCAAAATAATTCAACTGGTTGTTGTGTACCTTAATGTCATCTCTGATAAATTGTTTAATGGAGCCAACATGTCCTTGCTTTAATTTTAGCATACTTTCAGAAGATCTAACCTGAATTGTGTGTGGTGGTTAAAACTTAGAGCATTGGGAAAAGAGGATTTACGACATGCCAGGGAATGTTGTCTTAATATCTAGACTCTTCGCTAATGATTATCTCCTCTACAAAAGAATTAAGATGATTAAAGACACAGTCATCCTGGAAGCAGAGCTTTTAAAACTGAAGAATTTGAAGCATGATGTTCAACCCATCAAAATGTGAGACAATCAGGATAATGCGGAAACAGACGCCAGTCAAGACAGGCTCATCTATTCATGGACATCAGCTAGCCACTGTTGATTCATACAAACACTCATTTTTTCCCCCATCGATCCATCCATTGAATAGGCTGCCGGAAGAGATAGCTTTATCCCAAACTTAGGACATTTTCAAGGCGAGACTGGGCTCTGGATAGTGGACACTCGTAACATTTTTATCTGTTTTTTCAACCTTTCATGACAATCCCTTCGTACAGTCACCAGTGCTTCGATGCTCCAGGGTTCCTAGAGTTTTTTTAAAGGTTTGAATTGGCCAAGGACTCTAACATTCCTGTTTCTGGATCTCTCTCTATGTCGAAACGTTTGAAGAGGTCCCTTCCTCTTCGAGATAAAGAAGTTCTACTGTAGTTAATATTGTGTATCTTGATTATTTAGAAATATCGGAGTACCTATACACCTGCTTATGTCATGATCTATGGAATGATATTTCTTTATAATTCGATAAAAAAAAGAATGACCATGCTGCTGAAAAAAATTATCTTATCAATCCAAAATGTGATTGGACTTAGAAAGTGATGCAGATTCGGAACAATATTTATTAGAGCTAATTTCATTTAGTAAGGTCTCTTAAAGAGCATTATCAAACATATCTGAACAAAAACAATTGTGAAGTCTAAGAAGCTTTTTGATTCCAGTATATTTATTTCATATGTTTGTACACATGCTCACCTACAGATATTAAGCCTTTGAAAGCTTTAATTTACCTTTGAATAATTGTTTGCAGCTAAAATGTCTAAATCCACCTAGTCTGTCAAGTATGTTTTTTTTATATATTCATAAATATTTCTTTGTAAGAATATCCAGTTTGTCTGGTGCTCTATATTCATCATGCAATAAGGAAATGCAAGCAATTTTCAAATACACAAGAATAATTGATTTGTACATGTAGTTAATTTAGAGCAAGATATTTCATCTGTTAGATTAATTTCCATACTTCTATATTTCAGGAATCAAAATTCAAAGAGACAGGTGTTATTACACCAGAGGAGGTGAGATCTTGAATAAATGAATTCTCAAATGTTTACTAAAACTATTTCTTCAAATGTTACTTGCATAAGTCAAAACTGATAAACGCGTATAGTGTCTTATATGAAAGTACAATATTGCAATGTGACACATCATTAGAAGTGATTCCAATGATGTGTTACTTTGCAATTTTGCTTAGGCCGATATTGAAATAAGAGGGAATGTCGTTTTGAATTTGTGCAAATTTTAATCATTTAGTGTTAAGTAAAACAGTATCCTAATCTTGAGAAAATATTGTGACAAAGGTAGAATGAGTTCACAACTTCTCATTTTCTCCTGATAGTTCCTACCCGTTACAACAAATAGCATATTTTTAGCCATGCTATACTTCTAATCGTGGTTGCTTTCAGCTAATTTTCACAAACTCATGTATGAAAGGAAGGGTTGACATCATTCATAAATGTATTTGCAGTGACTTTGAGTCCTACAAGCTTAACCAAGTTAAATTTGTATATATAATTTGCGGTTGTCATTAGAAAAGATAATGGAGAATGTTCCTCTAATGAACAAATTACATGCAACTGCTGATATGTATGAAGACTATTTAAGCCTTATTATCCCTTAAAGTGCTAGAATCAACTTCATGCTTATGCAAACAGGTTAAATCCAGGCCAGCTGCCAAGTAAATTGGCAGCTGGCTTGTGACCTAACATGTTTGCTACTCTGAAAATCTTTCCTCATATAAATTAAGCAGATATTTGAGATTTTGGAAAGCAGACAACACAAAAATCTTTTATCAGAAAATTACCCAGCATTCTGAGGGTTAAGACTGTTTCAATTATTACTCACAATGAAAGGATATAGAATTAATAATGAAATTAGCCACAGAAATAATCAACCTATGTAGACCTATTGTTAACGCAATGTTGATTTTAGTTTGTTGCTGCTGGGGACCATATCGTCCATCATTGTCCGACCTGGCAGTGGTCGGCAGGTGAGGAGTCCAAGAGAAAACCACATTTACCCCCGGATAAACAATTCCTTATCACTAGAAATGGTAAGACTATTTAATCTTATATCGGTGTTCTGTTTTGACTTAATTCTTGTTTGATTAAGACTTTCTGTTGTTCAAATGCATTTTTTTTAAAAATGAGTAATTAAGCAAACTATATCTTCGCTTAAGATGAAGAGAGTACGGTATTTGCTTGAGCAGCAAGCCAAAACAATTTATAACTGGTACTTATGCATAGCACAGTTTGATGATAGGATTGTTGTTTCTGTATAAGACAGTTCAAGGCAAAGATGGGTTTTTGTGTTTATGTTAGTTTGATGCTAAGATTGTTGTTTCTGTATACGACAGTTCCATGCAAAGATGAGTTTTTGTGTTTATGTTAGTTTGATGATAGGATTGTTGTTTCTGTATAAGACAGTTCAAGGCAAAGATGGGTTTTTGTGTTTATGTTAGTTTGAGGCTAAGATTGTTGTTTCTGTATACGACAGTTCCATGCAAAGATGGGTTTTTGTGTTTATGTTAGTTTGATGATAGGATTGTTGTTTCTGTATAAGAGAATTCAATGCAAAGATGAGTTTTTGTGTTTATGTTAGTTTGAGGCTAAGATTGTTGTTTCTGTATAAGACAGTTCAAGGCAAAGATGGGTTTTTGTGTTTATGTTAGTTTGAGGCTAAGATTGTTGTTTCTGTATACGACAGTTCCATGCAAAGATGGGTTTTTGTGTTTATGTTAGTTTGAGGCTAAGATTGTTGTTTCTGTATACGACAGTTCCATGCAAAGATGGGTTTTTGTGTTTATGTTAGTTTGATGATAGGATTGTTGTTTCTGTATAAGAGAATTCAATGCAAAGATGAGTTTTTGTGTTAATGTTAGTTTGAGGCTAAGATTGTTGTTTCTGTATACGACAGTTCCATGCAAAGATGGGTTTTTGTGTTAATGTTAGTTTGATGATAGGATTGTTGTTTCTGTATAAGACAGTTCAAGGCAAAGATGAGTTTTTGTGTTTATGTTAGTTTGATGCTAAGATTGTTGTTTCTGTATAAGACAGTTCAATGCAAAGATGGGTTTTTGTGTTAATGTTAGTTTGATGATAGGATTGTTGTTTCTGTATAAGACAGTTCAAGGCAAAGATGAGTTTTTGTGTTTATGTTAGTTTGATGCTAAGATTGTTGTTTCTGTATAAGACAGTTCAAGGCAAAGATGAGTTTTTGTGTTAATGTTAGTTTGAGGCTAAAATTGTTGTTTCTGTATAAGAGAATTCAATGCAAAGATGAGTTTTTGTGTTTATGTTAGTTTGAGGCTAAGATTGTTGTTTCTGTATAAGACAGTTCAAGGCAAAGATGGGATTTTGTGTTTATGTTAGTTTGATGCTAAGATTGTTGTTTCCGTAAAAGAGAATTCAATGCAAAGATGGGTTTTTGTGTTTATGTTAGTTTGAGGCTAAGATTGTTGTTTCTGTATAAGACAGTTCAAGGCAAAGATGGGTTTTTGTGTTTATGTTAGTTTGATGCTAAGATTGTTGTTTCCGTATAAGACAGTTCAATGCAAAGATGGGTTTTTGTGTTTATGTTAGTTTGAGGCTAAGATTGTTGTTTCTGTATAAGACAGTTCAAGGCAAAGATGGGTTTTTGTGTTTATGTTAGTTTGAGGCTAAGATTGTTGTTTCCGTAAAAGAGAATTCAATGCAAAGATGGGTTTTTGTGTTTATGTTAGTTTGAGGCTAAGATTGTTGTTTCTGTATAAGACAGTTCAAGGCAAAGATGGGTTTTTGTGTTTATGTTAGTTTGATGCTAAGATTGTTGTTTCCGTATAAGACAGTTCAATGCAAAGATGGGTTTTTGTGTTTATGTTAGTTTGAGGCTAAGATTGTTGTTTCTGTATAAGACAGTTCAAGGCAAAGATGGGTTTTTGTGTTTATGTTATTTTGAGGCTAAGATTGTTGTTTCTGTATAAGACAGTTCAATGCAAAGATGGGTTTTTGTGTTTATGTTAGTTTGAGGCTAAGATTGTTGTTTCTGTATAAGACAGTTCAATGCAAAGATGGGTTTTTGTGTTTATGTTAGTTTGAGGCTAAGATTGTTGTTCTGTATAAGACAGTTCAAGGCAAAGATGGGTTTTTGTGTTTATGTTAGTTTGAGGCTAAGATTGTTGTTCTGTATAAGACAGTTCAAGGCAAAGATGGGTTTTTGTGTTTATGTTAGTTTGAGGCTAAGATTGTTGTTCTGTATAAGACAGTTCAAGGCAAAGATGGGTTTTTGTGTTTATGTTAGTTTGAGGCTAAGATTGTTGTTCTGTATAAGACAGTTCAAGGCAAAGATGGGTTTTTGTGTTTATGTTAGTTTGAGGCTAAGATTGTTGTTCTGTATAAGACAGTTCAAGGCAAAGATGGGTTTTTGTGTTTATGTTAGTTTGAGGCTAAGATTGTTGTTCTGTATAAGACAGTTCAAGGCAAAGATGGGTTTTTGTGTTTATGTTAGTTTGAGGCTAAGATTGTTGTTCTGTATAAGACAGTTCAAGGCAAAGATGGGTTTTTGTGTTTATGTTAGTTTGAGGCTAAGATTGTTGTTCTGTATAAGACAGTTCAAGGCAAAGATGGGTTTTTGTGTTTATGTTAGTTTGAGGCTAAGATTGTTGTTCTTTATAAGACAGTTCAAGGCAAAGATGGGTTTTTGTGTTTATGTTAGTTTGAGGCTAAGATTGTTGTTTTAGTTCCCACTGTTCCATTTTCTTATGTTTAGCACAGTTCTATTTGTTTGTGTCTCAGAACTCCATGCTAAGATTCAAGTTCTGTGTTAAAGATGTTGCTTGTGAATCAAGCTGTTTTTTGCTTCTTATGGATTACTACTTGTTTTTAAAAAATACACAGTTTTACTTTTAAGTTGTTGTTTTGTTTTTATATAGTTCCATGTTTAGGTTATTTTGTTTCTCTATTACACAGTTCCGTTCTAAAATTGCTGTGTATGTATTTCACAGTTCCATGCTACAAGCGTGTCAAACAGGTAGACAACCACCAGGAAGAACAAGAGAAGGTAATTGAGGAGACAGATGAAGATGGAGGCTGGGTCGACACCCATCATTACACAGGTAACTTCTACTTTACACAGGTAACTGAACACCTTATAGGAAACAAATCCACTGAACACCTTATAGGAAACAAATTTACTGTACACCTTATAGTGAACATATCTACTGTACACCTTATTGGAAACAAATCTACTATACACCTTATAGGAAACAAATCTACTGTACACCTCATAGGAAACAAATCTACTGTACACCTTATAGGAAACAAATCTACTGTATACCTTATAGGAAACAAATCTACTGTACACCTTATAGGAAACACATCTACTGTACACCTTATAGGAAACAAATATACTGAACACCTTATAGGGAACACATCTACTGTACACCTTATAGGAAACAAATCTACTGTACACCTTATAGTAAACAAATCTACTGTATACCTTATAGGAAACAAATCTACTGTACACCTTGTAGGAAACAAACCTACTGTACACCTTATAGGAATCAAATCTACTGTACACCTTATAGGAAACAAATCTACTGTACACCTTATAGGAAACAAATCTACTGTACACCTTATAGGGAACACATCTACTGTACACCTTATAGGAAACAAATCTACTGTACACCTTATAGGAAACAAATCTACTGTACACCTCATAGGAAACAAATCTACTGTACACCTTATAGGAAACAAATTTACTGTACACCTTATAGGAAACAAATCTCAACATGTCAGGTGATAGTGTGTTTGTCTTTGGAATCAGAATCATCAATTTAACCCTTAAAAAGCTGGGTAATCTTCTAAAAATAGATCTTTGTGTTGTCTGTTTCTTAAAACCTTAGATAGTTGCTTAATTTTGTTGAGGAAAGATACTCAGAGTAGCAAACAGGTTTCATCACAGGACAGCCGCCAATTTACTGGCTGCTGGCCTGGATCTAAACTGTTTGCATACGCATGAAGTCGGTTTCAGCACTGTATGAGTTAAAACCCAGGTCAATCTTACATGTTGTCATATTTTTGTTTTTCAAAGTCAATGCAACAATTACAAATATGTTATCTTTGTTAAAATTTTGAAAAAAAAAAAAAAGTAAACATACATAAACAAAAATGATTACCGGTATCCTAAATTAAGTATATGGCAACACTTTTTCATGTCTAAACATGTCATCTGGAATGATTGCAAGTACAAATGTGTTTAAGTTTTATGAAGATCTGTTTGCCATTACAGCTACATGTGTGAAAATATATAAACAGTAGATTTCTAAAGAAACATAATAATGAACATAAGATATAATTTCGCTGAATGACTGAACATTGATCAATCGCTTTCTAAATTGTTAAAACCTATTTGAAGTTTTGTTCACATGTATTAAAGCTGAGATATTTAACTTGATTATATATATCTTACTATGACTTTCAGACCCGCATGCAGGGAGTTTACAAGAAGCTGTTTCAGACATGACTCTAGATACAAAGGTAACACTATTATTTATTTATAACTGTTTTGCTTTCCTTAACATACCCACCTTAAGATCTTTTACTTTTGTAGTAAGCTTTTCATTAGAAAGGAAATAAAAAAAGAACATATTTTGCACTGGGAATCATGGACTCAAGGATAGTCTTAACCCTTTAACAAACACCAAATTTTTGACTGTCCCAAATTGAAAGCCTTTGCAGATGACATTTTAAATTGTGATGAAATTGAAATATTATCTTCTGTTAGGGCTGAAAACATTGTGGGAAAAGCAGCGGATGGAGCAAATTATGAAAGTATTTTGGAGCATGAGGTTAAGAGGTCATAGAATGCTTAAATCAAGAATGGTATGGATCTCTAGAGTCTAGCATGGCACTATCAGAACTGCGGCATTTTACATTAACTTTTTCTTACGAACTGTATTTAGATAATGTGCCTGTTTAACTAAGATTTTATTTAACGAGAATGAGACTAGTAGCTCATTCTCCGAGGATCCAAACAGGAAGGTACTCACAGAACAATATACCCAGAGATGAAAGATACTGTTTGTGCTGTAATTCACAGGATATTGAAGATGTTTATCATTTTGTTTGTATTTGTCCAGCTTTTCATAATATTAGTAAAACATTTTTTGATAATAGTTATTATTTCAAGAAGCCATCGGTACACAAATTTAACGCTCTGATGTCTTCAAATGACTCTGTTGTTCTGATAAAATTATCAAAGTTCGTTCAAACAGCAATATATGATTGAAAAAGCCTTCTTAGTGTCCATGTCCAGATATAGCTAAACATTTCTTTTTTCATTTTTTTTTAAAATTATCTATTGAGCTTTTTCCACGAAATCAAAAAATATAATCATTTAATCATGTGATAGTGTTTTGTATTTGTATTTGTAAATAGTTAGAATTGTAAAATGAATATGTATATTGTACTTGTCAAATAAACCTATGTTCTGTTCTGCTCTGTTGAGATGCTGTTACAAGTGTTACATTGAAAAATAGTAAGCATTCAGTTTAGTTCGCATTGTGGAGATACTGTATACAAATATTGGTATTAAAGACAAAATGTTCTCACTATAAGTATTTCTCTCGCCTCTATTATCTATTATCTTGTTAAAGTAGATTTTCTCTTCATATTACAATAGTGAAGATTGTGACAGTCTTTACTATTGTAATATGAAGAGAAAAAATACTTTGATAAGATAATAGATATGTTGTATTGAATATCAACTTGATATAAAACTTGTCTCTAGGATGACCAGAAAAAATCTTCAGCATCAACAGGAGGAAATGATGATGATGACGATGATGATGATGATGATGATGAAGCCATGGACATGGAAGCATTTGAAGAAAGTGGAATGCTGGAAGAGGAGGATACAGTAATTATATTGAACTTTGATTTTTAATATTACACTATGGCAATATAATAGGGAGCTATTGTACTTGCCCATTTTCTGGCTTCACTTTTCTTGTTTCTAATGTAAGCTAGTATCTTGGAAAGGGCCTCCATGGCCTAGTGGTTAGAGTATGGAACTTAAAATCACATGATCTCTCTGAGTGTGTCTTCAAATCC
Organism: Cerastoderma edule; assembly: GCA_947846245.1. NCBI lineage: Eukaryota > Metazoa > Mollusca > Bivalvia > Cardiida > Cardiidae > Cerastoderma > Cerastoderma edule. The sequence continues at coordinate 13,039,576 of OX401419.1, forward strand.
TGGGAGCAAATTTATCCTTTTACCACAGAGGTTTCTTTAAACCCCTGAAGCAGATATATCAAAGTTAGATATTATGGAGTGACAGGTTCACCAAACCAAAACTGAGAGAAATACAGGATGGCATATAGAATGGTTGTTAAAAAAATGTGATCTTTTGAAAGTGTAGAAAGATTCAGGTTTAGGATACAAAAATTGGTAAAGGAGGTATAAAAAATGTATTCATAGTTCTTCCATATCAGTTCAGAAGTTCTGATGAAAGCACCCGGTAGTATTTTTAGTTATGTGCAATTTCTAATCTAAATGGTTATTCCTATCTTGCGTAAACTCTTTAGAGAAGAATAATGATTACCCTCACTATATGTGTTGAAGAAGAAATGAAGATATTGATATGTTACTGAAATGTGCCTCCTATATGGACCTGCCTTTCATGAAATCACTAGAAAATAACCTGATGTGACATTGAAGCAGTTGGTGGTATGACAATGTCCCTAAAAAACTACTAATTTGATTAACACGTTACCACCTGACGCCACTTTTTGCAGACAACTTTTAAAAAGCATTGTGGCAAAAGGAGAAATTGCTTGTCACAAGCTTGTCCCCTTTATGCCACAATGCGTTTTCAATCTATTAAAAAATCACAACAGCAGAACTGAAATGTTGTTCACATGTTTACAAAGCTTTTCTAAAGTCGTCTGATTCTATTAAAAAAATGTCGTCTGCAAGTGGTAAATCGTTAAAGGTGCCTGTTCACAGATGTTAGGGAATTTGGAAGTCAAACATTCATTCTTTGAAACTGCACAACAGCTGTACTGCTGTATGATAAATACTGAAGATGAGTCATTGGAAGCAAAATAAGATTGTTTTTCATTCTTTACAGTGTGAATACAGTGAATTAACATGTATTTTAATCCAAAAGCGTGACATCACTTTTGAGATTTACAGCACATAAACTGTACATACTTAGATAAATGGAAGCTTCCTGAATCAATTATGCTTTCAATAGCTACTTTCAATTGCATATCAATAAGCATTATAAAACCTGTTTTGTGTCAATTTTTCTTTTCTTACTTTCAAATTTTCCCCTCTGAAACAAGCACCCTTAATCAATATGGGACTTCTCTATATGTTTCAGGCCACATTGCAAGCTTCAAAACCCGCAGAAAGACAAATTTCGGAGTCTGACAGTGGTGTTATACAGACTCGAACCTATGACCTCAACATTACCTACGATAAATATTACCAGACCCCGCGTTTATGGCTCTATGGCTATGATGAGGTAAGTCAACGTTGTTTCATTTAACCCTTTACCAAACACCAACTTTTTGACTGTCGTAAATTGAAAGAGTTTGCAGACAGATTTTCAAAATATGAGGAAATTGAAAAATAATCCTCTGATGCAGAAAGGGCAGAAATCATTTTGGGAAAAGGAAAAATTGCTTGTTAAGAGCAATTTTTCATTTTCCCACGATGTATTACAGAGTAATCTGCAACAAAAGGTGTTATCATTCAGAAATGGGTTAATGTTTTTGTTATTGTGTCAAAAGAAGTGGCACAATGTGATTTTAGTTTACTTGTCCGTAAATGCAAAATCTTTTGTTTGCACTTGTTTGTTTAATGGTTATGTAGTAAATTTCATAAAAAATCACTTGTCTTTTATGTTTTTTTGACAAGTTGGGCCGATGGACAATTGATTTTACCACCTCTGGTCAATAAGTTTAAAGTTCTTTTGCTATGCGTGACTGAAAACCAATACAGGAAGGTTCAAGGCTTAAATTCACAAAAAGAGTTTGATTTGATACCAATTTAAAAAATAGTGCAACTTATACCAGATAACCTCACTTTCACATGGGGTTTATGTTGATCATAACTAAATGTTTTTGTTTTCTTTATATTGCCACCTTTTGTCTTTAAATCTTAATGTTTCTTTTTTTATCGATTCATTCTTTTCTGTTTTAGGAAATTTAAATCAAAATTGATTAGCTAAGTAACAAAAAATGTCCACATTCAAATACTATTTTATGATTTATCAGTTATGGTGTTTTATTTGGTACCTTTGATGATTTTGGTAGGCTTTAATGTTTTCTAATGTAAATCTTTCCAGCCATTGAAAGGATTTGATGATGTTTAAAGAACTTCTTTAAATGTAAGATTAACCCTTCACCAAACGCCAATTTTTTTTACTGTCCCAAATTGAAAGAGTTTGCAGACGACAATTAAAAATGTGATGAAATTGGAAAATAATCTTTTGATAGGGTAGAAAACATTATGGGAAAAGGGAGAAATTGCTCGTCACAAGCAATTTCTTCCTTTCCCACAATGTTTTCCAGAGTTGTCTGCAACAAAGTGGAAAACAAGCAGTTTCTTCCTTTTCCACAATGTTTTCCATAGTCTTCTGTAACAAAATGGTAAAATGTCATAATTGTTTGGTAATGGGTTAAGTTAATGTCTTAGTCCAGAAAACCTCTAACCGTGGAACAGATGTTTGAAGACTTCAGTCAAGATCATGCCAAGAAAACCGTTACCATGGAAACACACCCTCATTTACCAGGACCACCCATGGCATCTGTTCATCCCTGTCGGTTGGTACAGAAAAACAATACTGCCATGTTTTATAAGATAATAAGCTTTAAATGATCATTATTGTAAAAAAAAAAATCACATTTGGCATATGAAATATGATTGCAATACATTATTTCAAGGAATAGGTTGCCATTATGAAAAGAAAAGAGGAATTGGACACCTTTTTCAATCAAAAATTGTTGTTGTCTAGTATTGTTTTGGTTTAGAGCATACCAATCCAAATGTTATTAAAACATTTACTTTAGTTGCTAGGAAATACTGTTGGAAAAGATTTTTGGCAATTTCTGAGTTTCCCAAAATGATTTAATTTGCAAATGATACTCAAAGACTGGTACTAAAAAGTGAAAGGTTATTAGCCCAGTGAAGTTTGGTTGGCAAATGGTTTAACTTATTGAACCTGTTTGGCCTTTCAGAAGAGGACTTTTGAAGACATTGTTAGCAAAAGAGAAAAATTACTCTCTAGGCGTGAACTCCTTTCTGTTGATGTTTAAATGAAAAGTTTATAGGGTTGTTTCATTTCACAAGTACCAGATACATCTCCATGTTTCTATGGTTTTATTTCAGGCATGCTGACGTAATGAAGAAAATAATAGAAATGGTGGCGGAGGGCGGAGGTGACCTGGGGGTCCATATGTATCCTTTAAACCTTTATCACTATAAAAGACATCTCATTGGATCATTCCATCATTATTACTATTATTATTATTGTTATTATTATTATCATCATCTTATTTATAATTGTTACTAATAATATTATCATTATCATAATTGTTATTGTTAATATAATTATCCTTATGTAAAAAAGGGAAGTTTTTTCATATAAAACAAGTTACTAAAAATGGGCCAGTTTATCATGTAAGTTTCAGATAGCAACCAACTACTAACACTTTCTATAAAGTTTAGAATGGTCATGATCAGATTATTTGTTACCACAATAATTTGATTATCAATGTGTCATAAAAACATGCAATTCAATTTTATCAATTTAAGGACTTTCTCAGTAGTTTTTTCTGCGCACTTCATTTGCGCACCAAAGGGAGGTAATAATTCTTTTACCGAAATGGTACTTGCATAGTAGTCGGATAAAAGTTTGCAATCGAATGAAATATACTGTATGCGAATTTTTTCAAAAAATAATCGTATTGTATATAAAACTATTAAAGGTTATTGACATTATTATATATTTCTCATGCATATTAAGCCCCCAGCTTTTTTAAGTTGTTTTCATAAATGTTTTTAAAATACAGTTACCATGGACACTGTCATTTTTCAGAAAAGCTTACTCGTCAACATATATTTTTTTTTCATTTTGTATATCAAGAATAAATTTTACGTCACATACTGAAAAATAAGAAAATTCTATCAAAGGAATTTCTAAATATCTTAATTTTTTTTGTAATTTAGATATTAATTTTCATTGTTTTTTGTTGAATACAAAACTTGAAGAACTGATTTAGATTACAAAAATTGTTCAGATTGTTATGATTTAATATAGCATTGAATGATAAAGTATTGAACATATGAATTCATGTTTTTTTTTGTGTTTGAAAACCTCCCAGAAATTATTTTATTGCCTTTGAAGATGGTAAGGGCATTTTAACATTTCTGCCCAAAAAGGTTACCATGAAAACGGTCATTCGACAAAAAAAATAACTCGTCGACCTGCATTTTTCTTTTCATTTTTGAATCCACAAGATAATCTTATCAATAACATATCCAAAATTTAGAAAATTCTATGAAAGGATTATTTTCTTATGAAACTGTAGAAAATGTCCTTAAGATTTTCATGAAATATTCATCTTAGAAGTCATTTAGAGAATGAATGAAAGATCTGTCAGTGAATCTTACAAAACTTTTTATTTTTCTTGTACAAAAGAGAAGTCCTGTTGCATGTGTTCTATGTTCAATTCTTTCCTACACATGTGTAACTCAATCGCGCTACTCTTAAACTTATATAACTGTGTAATAGTTGTGACCATTTTATTTTTCTTAACCTTTTGTTCTAGGTATTTAATGATATTCCTGAAGTTTGTGCAAGCTGTGATACCTACCATAGAGTATGACTACACACACCATTTTAACTTGTGACCACAACACTGCTAGTCTTTGTTCTTTGTTTGGTCTAATAGTATAGCTCTGCTGTATGCCTAATGTTGCTTGTTTCAATCATGATTGTCTCATTCATGTTAGTCTTATGATTGTTTCATTCAGAATGATTTCATTATGTCTGATTTAATCATGATCGATGCATTTATGCTTTGTTTCGTGTATGACTTTTTCATTGTTTCATTTATCACTATTTCAATCATATTTTATTCATTCATTCATGATGGATTAATTCTTGATTGATTCATTTTTTATTGTTTAATGCATGGTTTAATGCTTGTTCCAAGCAATCATATTTTCACTACTGGCTTTCTTATGAAATCCTCCTTTTAAGAATATGCTGATTTAAATTGTTTCGATTGTTTTAATGAATGCCAAAGATTCAATGGCGAAAAGTTTTTTTCTTTCGTTCTGGAGTAGATATTCTATCTGTGCCTAAGAAATCATACAAGCTTGTCATGAGTCATGTAGTATTGAATTGCCAGACACTTCATCTCTGTTTCTGCCACATTTTCTCTGTTGTTAATTCAACAATTAGATGGCTTGTGATTCTTTTTCATTTTAGCTTGGATTAAAAAAATCGCACAATTTATATACGCAGAGGGAACGATTGGTGTATTCAAATTTAAACCACATGATGTTTAAGCTAATAAATGTGAATAATTATAATATAGAGTTTAATACTTCTTACCTTCCCACTGGAAACATTTTTTAGACTAACAAGAATTTTTCTTGGTAACTCCTCGGAAGCGAATATCATTTTCTTATGTCTGTAGCGATGATGCTTTGTCGTTTTTTGCTTAAAGGAAAATTAAACTCGTCGATGATTCTAGAAATTGCCGAAGAATCTTATGTCGGAATAATCTACTGGCAATATCTTAAGAGTTTCGGTAGGCACAGTGGTTAAGTTGGTGGCTTTAGAACTCTGGTGTCCCGTGTTCGAGTCCCACCGACAACTCTGGTTTAGTGGGAGTGACCTTTTGCAAGTCATTTCAGAACCCTAGCCTAGTACTGGTGGACCCAGGAATGCTGTGGCAGGACTGAAAAATTGTTGATACGGTGTTTAACGCCATACAAACACATTGTTTTGGATGATACTCTAAAACAAAGCATTCGTTACAATTTGTAAACCGAAAGCCTCTAGCTCCTTTCAAACTCTGGAAGTTCTAGTCTGGTTCCCGACGTTATTCAACCCTCTACCATATGCCAAATTTTCGACTGTCCCAAATTGAAAGAATTTGCAGACGACACTTTGAAATGCAATGAAATTAATTTTTTGATACGACAAAAAACATTGTAGGAAAGGAGAAATTGCTCTTAAAAAGCAATTTCTCCTTTTCCAACAATGTTTTCCGGAGTCGTAAACAAACAAGTCAAATGTCGTTATTGTTTGGTAATGGTTTTAAATGGTAGTTAGGCCCCAATAACGTTGTATGACGTTGTGGTAAGGGGAAGGAACCAAGACTCTGGAAGGCCGATCAGTGTGGCATTTTAAACAGCTCCGACAGAATCCCGATACTGAACCAGAGACCCTCCACGAGAAGTGAAGTCCTTCGAGTATTTCATTTAAATCCTTGGAAATATTAAAACTGGAATTACCCCTGTTGCAGAAGAAGATAGATTCATACAATTACTTGCTTATTTCCCAGTGTTTATATTACCGATATGTAGGTCTATTATGAGCATGGAGGTGTCCTACAAACATTGGGAGATAATCATAAAGAGTTCTTTTCTAGTTGGAACTTTCAACATTAATCTATTTGTTGCATATATTGTACACATCGATCCTGTGTATTGCAAGACTGAATTCTCTTCAGGCTTTGAACGTTGTTCTTTTAATATTCACCGATGCCACCCCATTACTGATTTAACATTGGAGTAATTATGAATTTCATCATGGGGTTATGAGCTAGTTATACATTTAGCACTTTAACACATTACCACATAACACCACATTGCGTTCGGCAGCAGACGACTTTCAAAAAGAATTGTTGCAAAAGGTGCAACAATGTTTTTCTGCAATCTATTCACATATCTTAACAGCAGAACTGAAAGGTTTTCCACATGTTAAAGCTTTTCTAATGTCGTCTGCTTCAAGTAAAAAATGTCGTCTGCATGTGGTAAAGAGTTAATGACGCAAATTGGGCCAATACATCAACGTGATGTATAATACATGTATTCAAATGTGATCAGTCTTTACTAAACGATTTTTGAATTGTCCCAGATTTAAAAAAGTATGTCGATGTCACATTAAGCTTGATTGTTCACATATGAAAAAGTTGAAACGCAAAATAAGACTTCCTTGAACCAATGCTTTTTTTATTGATGTATACCATTTACCTAACTCGGATGATCCGAGCTGTAATCGTAAAATAAAATGTGAACGTCCGGATCATTCGGACTAGTCATTAACCCAAAAGTTGTTATTGAAAGTATAATTGATTCAGGAAGTATGAACAGTCTCAAAATAGTTGCAACGCTCTAGGATCTAAATGTACAATGTATATAGATTTACTACTGTTCACAGGCTCTTAAACAACGAGCTGATTTTGCTTCCAAAGTATTTTCTACGGTACGTATTCAAAACAGTACAGCTGTTGCACAGTTTCGAAGAAATCTCTTTAAACTTCCAAATCCCGTCACTTCTGTGAACAAGCAGATGTAGACCGAAGTGGATATTTTTTAGTTGTTTAGACATTTAAATTGGAAAGGTAAGAAACAATTGACACGAACAAGTCCCTTTTTGAGTTTTTGAATGCCCCCTTCGTAATTGAACATTGCTATTTAGTTAATGAAGTACAGTGTTGCACGATTTCCTTACAATACATAAAGGGGTTGTATTTGCACAACTTCCTAACCAGGACCATGGCGCTTGGTGACTGACAAACATAATATATTCTCGAGAGCATTTGTGATGTTTTAATTTATTCCAATGAGATGGATAACAATTGCATACAGAAACTTCACCCAGGCTACCGTTTCACTAAACGAATTAAGGAAAGTATTTACAGAAGTCAAAACTGATATGCATGGATATCATCTTGAATAAAAGTACAACATTTTCAAGTGACACGTCATTGAAGTCATCTCGAAGAGACGATTCCAATGATGAGTTACTTTGCAATATTTATTATCTTAATCTTGAAAAAGAAGGAACGGTTTCTTGAACTTCCACAAATATTTAGCATAAGATGTTAGCATAGCCTGTTTTCTCTTAGTATTTTTTGTCGAATTCAAACCGCCACGGGTCATACCATAGATCTAAGACAAGGGAAGCAAAGACATTCACCCATCGTACTATGGGTAAAGAGCTTGGTATTACAAAATGAAGCTCCTTATTATAGGTAAAAAAGAACAAGCAGTCTATGGGTGGGCATAATCGTAGCCGTGATGTAACTATATAGAACTTGATTTTAACTGTGTCAAATGCAACATATAAATGGAAAGAATTAATACCAAAGTCTAGCTAATTCCTTTTCTTTCTTGGGTTATCGAGAAATATCGGCAGATTACTCTCCTATATTTCATCATTACTTCGCCGATTCTTCTCTTCTAACGATTAGAAATTAAGAATTGTACGAACGTCTTCACACATGCTCTATGAATATTTTTAGTCAGCTATAAACATGTTTTTTGATGTGTAATACTGAATAAAATTTGTTATGTGTCAAACCAAAAATGTGATAATGGGTTTAACAGCTAGTTATCGACTGACTCATTATTTTTTTATGAGTAATATTCTTCTCTAGTCCATTGCGGTCCACGATTTGCGTGCGTTTTTGATTGACATAATTTAATCGTCAACACTTCCGGGTTAACCGACAACAGGCGACGCCTTGTGTAGAAAGCCTTGATATATCAATGAAAGAAATCAATTGTGTTAAAACGTCGTTGTTTAATGTTCTTGTTTCTCATCCATTGCCTGGTTCAAATTTTGACACTATTGACAGTATTTCAACTGACGTTCAAATTAAGAAAACCCGAAAGACAGATGGATAGACAGTAAACAGACGTATGGAAGCCATTTCCTTCAGGAGGTGTTGCTCGCTAGCAAACAGTCTTTTTAAAGAAAAATAATAATACAAAAATAATAAAAAAGAGTGAATTGAATAATCTTTCCTTCTTAAACAAACTAGTTGGCTCACGCTTTCAGTTGGACAGTCATAATATGTCGAGTTCTTCTTCAGTTCCACTTGGCGTCGAATGTTGTAAATGATTTGTAAATGGTGCTTAAAGTTCGCTTAGCTGGTTTTGCGAAAATGTGTTAAAAAACAACCAATGGCCCCTCCCTGAATATTATGACCAAAGCGGAACCAGCAAGAGTGACAGTGAATGCCATTGTTGAAATCTCATAAGACATAAATGTGCAAATATGACATCTATCCCCCTCAATGAACACGCATTGAGAACCATGGTCGATCGACAGAAACAAATAATGAATGTAACGATCGATTTGGAGACACCATATAGACGTTGTAAACAAATAGAGCTTATCAAACAAAATCCAGGCTTTAGTTCAAAGTTTCTCATATATAATTGGTTAATTAACAATTGACATATTCTTCGTTTATCGTGATGCTTTATACCCAATTAGCACAGAAAACATTTTCTATGTTACCTAATCCAAATTAGTTAAGCATAATTGTCCACTGGTAGCACTTGTACATCTTTTTGTCGATTAAATCGAAACATCATATATTTTATTAGAAACAAAGAAAATGGAAATAAGATTAATATTCTTCTGGGTCAACATTACCTTTTTTGTTTAGTTTCGAGTGCAATATGCAATTGTCTCTCATATCGGCATTTATATCATGATGCACGTATATTGTACCCTTCAAATAAACTTTAATTTTCGTTTCAGAACGAAGTCAAATTAAATATTCTCCCGCCATAGACCGAGTGTTCCTATTTTGAAGCACCCAATAGCGAAGATGACCGATACGGAAATACAGTAGTGCGTGGGAAGGTAAAGGTGCTGCAACATACAAATAAAGCCACACTTCATTATCAACAGATTTCGTTTGCACTCAGATTCTATGAATGAACTGGTTTAGAGAAAATTTGATTAAAGGTCATATTTCCCGATAAACAAAATTTTCTTGAATTATGGTTTTTTAATTAGGTTATGGTTTCGATTTGACGGAGGTAATGATTTTTTTCTCATACAGAAGCGAAAAATGTTTTTTTGACTACTTTTATTCACCTTTATCGATTTTTGTGAATGACTTATCTCCCTTGTTGTGACGTCATTTGTGCTTCAAAGTCATATGAAGTATCAGTTAGAAGAATCTAGTTCTCAGTAACGACGGTGTTTTTGCACAAATTTCGGACATTTTAAGTGTTGATTTGTGTTTTGGGAAACGTAAATTGGATATTGAATATGGTATTTTGACAGGTCTTCTGGTGTTATTCTGCTTTTGGTCGCAGGGATGCGAGTTTCTCCCGTTGTCCGACGAACATAAAAGCTGCAAAAAGTTTCGATAAGTAAACTGGACCGTGTTTACTTTACAAATAAGCAAAAGATATATTCCCCAAACAAGAACAGTAGGCTGTGTTACTTTCACTTCGAATACGGCAAGTTTACGCACTGTTAGGCGTTTCCAGAGAATTGATTTTATTGATCTTTAAATGATCGGACTCAATTCAAAGTAATTTATACATACATACATACATTTATTAGCAACGGCAAAAAAGTTTGCCTTTAGCCATTTACAATTCAAACATGGCAAAGACATGAAATTACAGAAAAGATATAATACAACACAAAAAGGAACATAACAACAGAACAGTCATAAAACCATGGGTATTTATAACTGGCAAGTACAATTAAATGTAGTCAAAATCAATTCAACATGGTTTCCAATATATGTTTTCTAACATCTTCTTCTTCTTCTTCTTCCATTAATGTACCTGGCCCACTCTGGGGCATTTTCGTACATGAAAGTGCTGTACAAGGTCGTGGTGAGGCGCAAACAGGTGCAGGCTAAAAATAAAACTATGTACATGGAGATGAATCTAGTGCTGCTGCGCCAGGCTCCCCTTGAAGGCCTCTAGTGTGGCTGCTGAGGCAAGGTGCACTGGTAACTGGTTCCAAAGCCGTATTGTGGATGGAAAGAAGGAGAATCTGAGGTAGTCTGACCTGCAGTATGGTACAATGAACCTCTGGGTATGTCCCCTAGTGGCTGTTGTAGCATGGTGGAGATACTGATGTCCTGGGATCGCGATGTGATCATTGATAATTCTGTACATCATGAACAGCTTGGCATGTTGTCTCCTTGTTTGTAGGGTCTTCCATTCGAGTTTTGCGATCATTTGGGAGGTGATGCTGGTGGTATGGTAATCTCCCATGACGAACCGTGCATCTCTTCGCTGGACTGCCTCTAGCTGGTTTGTACAGTCTTGTGTGTGGGGATCCCACACTGTGGAGGCGTATTCCAGTGTTGGCCTTACAAGTGTCTTGTATGCGAGAGCTTTGATGTCTCTTGGACAGCTTGACAGGTTCCTCCGTATAAATGCCAGGTTGCCATTTGCCTTTTTAGCAGTCATTTCAATATGGGGCTTCCAAGAGAGATCATCTGACAGCATGGCACCCAGGTACTTTCCAGTCCTTGCGATGTTCAAAGTGTGGCCATGGATTGTATAGTCAGCCAGAATGGGTTTCCTCTTCCTTGAAAAGCGTATCACTTCGCACTTTGTAGGGTTGAAGGACATGAGCCAATCACGCTCCCACTCCTGTAGTTTGTCTAGATCCTCCTGTAGAATGGCAGAGTCATTGAGGGACTTGATCCTTCGATAGAGGAGACTGTCGTCTGCAAAGAGGCGTGTTGGTAATCTCACTCTATCTGGGAGGTCGTTTATGTACAGGAGGAATAGCAGGGGTCCAAGAACAGTACCCTGGGGTACGCCAGAAGTTACGGGGGCTGGAGGTGACATATGGCCTTCAACAAGAACCTGTTGACTTCTGCCTGCAAGGAAACTCTCGATCCATCTTAGGGTTGTGCCAGTGACTCCATAGTGTTTGAGTTTGACCATGAGTCTTTTGTGGGGAACCATGTCAAAGGCTTTGCTGAAATCTAGAAGCACAGCATCAATTTGTTCACCAGAGTCCATACTGGATGCTAGGTCTTGGACAGTAATGATGAGTTGAGACTCGCATGATCTTTTCTTACGGAAACCGTGCTGTTGGTCCGATAGTATCTGATGTGAGTCTAGGTGTGTCATGATCTGGGTATGAATGATGTGTTCAAGTATCTTGCAACATACAGATGTAAGCGAGACAGGTCTATAGTTAGCAGCAATACTTCTGTCTCCTTTTTTGAATATTGGTGTGACAAGGGCCAATTTCCAGTCCTCTGGTACCATGCCTTGTTGGAGAGATGCCTGGAACACAAGTCTGAGTGCTGGTGCTAGTTGATTGCCTACTTCCCTAAGATAACGAGTAGGAATAGTGTCTGGACCTGCAGCTTTGATGGGGTTTTGCCCCTGTAGCAGTTTCCGCACGCCTTCTACTGTGATGTCAAAATGGTGGATTTGCGGGAATGGGTTTCCTGTCATGGATGGAAGGCTGTCTGTATTTTCTTTTGTGAATACACTGCTAAATTGCTTGTTTAGAAGTGAAGCCTTGACCTTTGGATCGCTTTGGGCTACCCCGTTGCTCTTGAGTGAGGAAATTCCACTGCTATCACACCGCTTGGATTTGATGTAGGAGTATAATCTTTTGGGATTGTTGCCTTCTGTGACAATGTCTCTAACATAGTTGTTGTATAACTTCTTACACTCCCATTGTGTGACCTTTTGAAGTTCTTTGTACTTCTGAATGTCCTCGTCTTGTTGGGTTATCTTCGCTTTCAGATGGGCTCTTTTCTTCCTTCGTGACAGACGTTTGATGTTCTGGTTGACCCATGTCTGATTATATCTGATAGAGCTCGTTTTTGAAGGGACATTTTTCTCAATTGACTTTGTGCAAAAATCTCTAAACATTGACCAAAGTGTTTCTACGTCATCCAGTAGCGAGTGATTAGCTATAAAGTCAGTCGAGAAATCTGCTGCTTCATTCTGTAGCCTGGATGTGTCCGCTTGCTTCCAAAGCAGAATCTTTCTTTTAGTTGGTCTTTGCCTTGGTACGCTTGTATTTGTCTGGACGAACACAATGTCGTGATCACTTATTCCTGGCACTGGTTTGCATTTTTGGATGAGTGTTGGTCGATTTGTTATAAATAAGTCCAGTGTGTTTTGGCCTCTTGTTGGAAAATTGACAATTTGTTCGGAGCTTGTGTCTAAAATCAAATTAAGGAAGAGTCTGCTGATGTTAATTCGGTTGTTGTTACCCTGGATTGTGTTTGTTAACCAGTCGATGTCGGGAAGGTTCATGTCTCCTGATATCCAGGTGGTGGACTGTGGGTAAGAAGCATAGAGTTCCTTTATTCCCTTGCACAGTTCTTCCATGTAATCTTCGTCGCTGCTTGGCGGACGGTATACAGCACCAACAATGAGTGGGTGTTTACCCTGGCATTTAAAGGAAGCTGCACATAGTTCTGCGTTGGTAGAAATGTTTATCTCAGTTCCTATGATGTTGTCCTTTGTTGCAACCATCACACCACCATAGTGGCTATTGGTACGGTCTCTCCTTGCAACGAAGTGGTAGCCTGCTGGGAGTACCTCTCGTTCATGGAAACCTCTGTGGAGCCATGTCTCACTCCCAATGATGATGTCTGGATCCGTCTCTTGTAGGAGTAGCCAGAATTCGCTCTTTTTAGCTCTCATGCTCTGAAAGTTGATACTTAGTATGCGGAAGGATGTCTTTTTAGTTTGCATTGGTGTTAAGTGCTGTCTGGATGGGGAAGATGTGTGCTGAGGTGACCCGATCGAGCTGTCTAGGGAAATGAAGCTTTGCAAATGTGACGAAGATGCCGGACTACAGGGCTCAGTATCTGAGCATTGGAGGATACTGTAGGAATTCTCAGTGGCAATAGAGCAAGGAAGGGAATCTGCTTGCGTTGTCTCGAACAAAGTCGATGAAAAGTTTGGAAGTCCACAGGTGCAGCAAACCCAGCTGTAGTTTTTGGCAACATTGAAAACAGTTAAAGGCATATTTGTGCATTTCGTGTGAAACCATTGGTCACACGAGTCGCATGCTATGCAGTTTTGATTGGATTTACATGGTTTCTCGCAGATTCCACATGGGAATCGTACAGGGCCTGGGTTTGGATGACAGTCGCCAGATCGAGAAATCCTTAATGCCTGATCAAAGAAATTTGTCGAAAAGGACACATTGAAGCTGGTTAGGATGATGTACAGCCATAGTGTAGCAAAGATATTGCAAAAGGTTGAAGCCATGGTTCTCTGGGCATCTATGATTAATGTGTCCGAATCTGATGCATATCCGAAGATGGGTACACTCAAAATGGAAGTTGATTGTTTGTTTACATTCTGTAAGCCAAAGGATGAAAAAGCCGATTTAAATGTACATACAGGTGTGGTGATTACTTCGAGTGTCCTCCAATATGTCCAGTTAATTGTATCAAACCTGAATGCAAAGCAGCACCAGAGATCGATGAGTGAATCCTCAGAATAAATAGTTTTAACTTCAGTCAGCTGGAAAAAAAAGTCCGCGCCTCACGACGACCATGACCCCCTTGATCCATAGCTTCCTTAATATATTTTGACAATTTGAGTAATTTACAATGATTCGAGGAGGACATGAGACTATAAAACTTATAAACAGTTGGGTGTGGTAAATTAATCATGTATTTTTCACGTAAAAATCTATATATTGGGCAACATAATATGAAATGAAATTCAGACTCGACTACTTTCATGCTACATAGTTTGCACAGGCGATTGTTTCTATCAATACCATTTTTTCTTCCAGTTTCAATTTCAAGTGGGTGTGAGCTCAAACGGATGCTGGTCAAATGTTTTCTTAGGTGATCATTTTGTATTGAGGTTAAATAATTTTCGAATTTGAATTCTTCTTTAAAATTACAATAATATGATAGTTTTGATGAGTTATTGATGTAGCTAGACCAATCTTGCATGAATTGGTCACGAAGTCTTGATTTCAAAGCGCTGAAATGAGGGATGTTACCTTGAACACCTCGAGTTAAATAGCCAAAACCCAAATGTTCAACAATACTTTTCATTTTGTTAGACCAGCATGAGTTTGAAATATTATTAAGTTGATCAAAATAAGAAAATTGTATCAAAGAACCAGGGGAATTTAATATCTTGATAAAGAATTTTATAGCTTTCTGTTTTGCAAGGATGTACATTGGTAGGCGACCAAGTTCACCATATACAGCATAGTTTGGCGTTTGTTTGCTTACACCCAATAAAGACTTACAAAACCGTATATGAAGTTTTTTAATGAATTTAACGTTATATACACCCCAGATCTCAGATCCATATAAAAGGATAGGGAGAACCATTGAATCAAAGAGAGATAACTTACATTTTAAATCTAACTTAAGTTTGTCAAAAATCCCTAATAAATTATGATATGCCCTAAGGGCCTGGTCTTGGAGGCATTTAACCGCTAGATTAAGATTACCATTATAGCTAAATTTCAGCCCCAGATAAACAAAGTTATCAACAACTTCAATGATATCATTTTCTATAGTTATTTGATCTCTGACTGGTTGATGACCTTTTCGAAATACACAAACTTTAGTTTTAGCCTTGTTTATTTTAAGACCCCATTTGACTGAGTACCTCTGGATATTGTTTAACTGTTGTTGAAGTGTCACTGGATTTGTTGTAAATAATACAATGTCATCGGCAAAAAGAAGAAGATAGATTGAAAGTGTATTAAGGTCATTCTCATCGAGCTGATCTAGATTAATGTGATTAACAATGTCATTGATAAAAAATATAAATAACAAAGGCGATAAAGGCTCTCCCTGTTTAAGTCCAATCGATATGTCAAAAAAATCGGAGATCTGCATATTGTGTTTGACGCAAGCTTTCACATTTGAATAGATTGCCTTAAGCATGGAGATCATTTTACAACTAACACCTGAATCAAGGTGAAGACGCTTCAAATTCATTCTACTTAATGAATAACCGTTATATTTCCCTGAACTGATGTTTGTGATTAAAACAATTCCTGATTGTTAGTTTGGGGTGTTAGAGCCTCGTATAGCCTTGCTAGAACTTTATATAGAATTTGCACTGTGTAAATGTAGATAAATTCAAGAAAATGATAAATCACGTTGATTACACCTTTTTTGAAAGTTAATTGCCTTGAATGACTCTCTTACTCGCCAAGCTAGTTTTGTTTGGAACAGATTAACCATGCTACATACTTAGTCAGGAATACTTAATTAGGCTGCTTTACGATTATATTACGTAAGAATTCAAAGGGTTGCAAGAATATGTTAATTTCATTCAACATCATAAGTTATTGTTTTGCCATGTCTTTGGGTTTTAAACGCTTAAATGCATCTTGTTCTTATTTGCAAAACTTGTTTTATGTTTTAACATAATCGTAGAAACGTTGCCATTGTACATAAATGAGACAAAATGAAAAATGTACGTAGATTGTTATGATAACAAACCGATTAAAACAAGCAAGTTTCTTTTATCTGCCGTTGTCTTTGAATGAAAATTCAAAATAATGAATATTTGATATCCGCAAACTGTCTCTGAACTCATCAACGCAAATGATAATGGGTTCGATCTTAACTTAAGCGTCTGCTTTTCGGAATTATTTAAACCACGCACCTCATTTTTTTGACATTGGTAATATTGGTTTAAATGACGTATGTCACACTGGAATGCAGGTGTTCAAACATGATTATTACAAATTTATACTGATAATTTATTAATAAGATCACTAAATATATAATTTACACATTTGAACATAATCTCTTTGTTTACAATTTAATTGATTATTGTCAGTTTACCTCACATACAAAGGGTCAATCAACAAACATCGGACATTACAAGGATTAAGGGTCGTGATGCAAATTAACACCAATCTGCCACATTTGCACAGTATGTTTCAAGTCTCAAGTCCTTGATTGTTTAGGCGAAAGATAGCCTCTGGCGTTAATCTCTTAATTATCTCTGTTGTTAATTAACAGGTCTGACACGCTCTGCTATTCCAGACATGAAATAACAAGCGGCAAATCTCACACTTTCAATGCGCGGCAATTAAATTTATCTAAAAAATCCATTGTTAAAATATAACCCAAGTTCCAAGTTCCAACATTTATTCTCCCAAGTATAAACATATATACAGTAAGGGGAAATGGCTAACCAATACAACTGGCAAGGTGCATAGTACATTTCCAATAAACAATTTTATAACAAATCACAAAAGTTTAAATGCATAATGACAATTATAGTGTTTGATGTCAAATAGAACATCTAAGTCAGTTTAACAAAAAAAACAACCACAAATAGATACAAAAATAAAATAGAATGAATAACTTTCATTCGATTAAATGCTGTTAGATTCTAAATAAGATGGCATTTTTAAGTGCATACAAAAAACAAAAGAGATGAAATTTAAATGGTGTTGGCATAATTTGACTACTGAAATTTGCGTAATATCACCGATAAAAACTTGCAGAGTTGCTTTAACTTTTGTATATCATTTGATTGTAACATCATCTTAAAGCGTGCACTTGTATCAACAGTTTGGGAAAATGACAAAAATTTTAACCTTTCGTTATTGAAGAAGGGACAAGCGAGTAAATAATGTGATTCGGTGCCAATTTCATTAAGAGAACAAAGTGGGCATTTGCGGTTTTGGAATAATGTTCCGTCATAACGACCCGTTTCAACTGGCATTCGATGATTAGCAGTTCGAAATTTAAATAGGATTATTTGTTCTCTTGGAGGTAATATTTTTAAATAGTTCTCAAAAAGATGTTCTTCTTTGAAAGTTTTGTATATTCTTCCTTTATTTGATTGTATAAGTTGTGTATTCCATGACTGTTTAAATTGGTCAATAAGTATTTGTTTTAATTGTTTATGCATGGAAGGGTTATTTAGGAGTGGCTGTGAAATCCAGATGTCACTCCTACCACATGAATCTAAAATTTCCTTAACTTTCTTAATCCATTTATAATCTACATTTTGGTTATACATAAATTGATAAATTTGAAAGGATAATTTTCGATTATTTCCGATAATGAGGCGATTCCAAAATGATAACATGCGTGTTTTTATAAGAATATCAATAGGATACCGTCCTAATTCTCCGTACAACATGTATAACGGTGTGCTTTTTCTAGCAGAAGTAATTTTACGTAAAAAGTCTTTGTGGACGGTTTCTAACATATCCGTGTTTTCAAAACCAAATATCTCCGAGCCATAGAGAAGAATAGGAAGCACAGTATTGTCAAATAATTTAAGAGAGAGATCAACAGGTAAGTCTTCATATTGAATTTTTGTGAGAAGTAAAAACATTGCCTTCTTTGCCTGTTGTACAAGATATTTCCTGGCTTCCAAAAATGAGCCGGTACGTGAAAAAGTAAGACCAAGGTAGTGGTAAGTATTTGTGATTTCAATGGTCTGATCACCCAGGACGAACTCATTGTTAACATTTCTAGAACCAAATACAATAACCTTTGTTTTAGCAATGTTAACTTTTAGCTTCCATGTAACACAATAGTTATGAAATGAGTGTAAACAAGTTTGGAAGTCCTGGGCATTATCTGATACAATAATAGTGTCATCGGCGTAAAGTAAAGCTAAGAGTTTAAGCCAGCAAGATGCATCATGAGGATTTACTAGTTTTACACCGATAACTCCAGAATCTTCCAAATATGATTGAAGGTCATTAATATTTAAGGAGAATAAAACGGGTGAAAGATTTTCGCCTTGTCTTACTCCAATATCTGATGAGAAGAAATCTGATATAGACCCATTGTGTTTAACACATGACTTGATGTTTTGGTACATATTATAAATTATTTTGAATACCTTGCCATCTACAACATTCAGGAGTTTTTGCCAAAGCCCTATTCGCCAAACCTTGTCGAAGGCTTGAGTAAAATCTATATATGCACAGTATAGCTTTTTCTTTTGTTTCTTTAAAATCTCAATCAATGAATAAAGTGTAAAAATATGATCAGAACAACTGTAACGTTTTCGAAAACCTGCTTGGTTTTCAGAAATAACGTTATTTGTTTCTAGAAAATTAGTTAATCTTAGGTTTATTACAGCAGTGAACAGTTTACCAAGACAACTTAAAATTGTTATAGGTCTATAATTACTCGGATTAGATGGGTCTCCTTTGTTTTTATATATTGGGATAATAAAACCCTTGGACCAAGAATCGGGAATAAACCCATATTCCAAAAAAATATTAAACAGATTTTTATAAATTGGTAACATAATAGTTTTAGTTGATTTTATATATTCATTAATTATGTTATCAGAAGGGCTTGATGCCTTTGCGTTATTAAGATTTTTAATACAACTATCTATTTCTGCATCCGTTATTGGAGCATCAAGACTGTCGTTGTTGAATGTTTCTCTATTTATAAAAAAATCATCGACTTCATCCGTTTCATTGCAATTTATAGTTTTAAAATGTGTGAAAAACTCATCTATTGTAGGAACTGTCGTTTCGTGGCTTTTGGGCTTGATATTTTTTAAGAAGTTCCAATACTGTTTCGGGTTTTTAGAATTTAGATTTCTCAACTTCTCAGCGTTTTTAAACTTATATTCGTTTATATAAAAATTCATTGTTCGTTTATATTGTTTACTTGCATGCTTTAAATTGATTTTATTTGTATTTGTTTTATGATCACTATACACCCTTTTTGCTCTGTGATAATTACTTCTTGCTTGTTTACATTTTCTACCAAACCATGGCTTATGATTATGTACATTTCTAGAGGCTCTGTGAAATGTGTTGCTTGGGAATGTTTTAAAGGCTGCATTTTCAAAGAGAGACTGTATTTCTTTAGTAATAGTGTTGACTGTATTCATTGAGTGAGGTGAAGTGCACATTAATGAGTTTATGGATAATGCATGGTTGTTGTCGATATTATTTAAGAATGTGGATGCTGAACCTTGAGTCCATTTTGGTTTGTTCGAGGCGAGATTATCAATCGGTGCACTGTCGAATTCATCATTGTTTGAACATGATTGCATCACTAATTTAAGGTCCAGTGCAGAATGCCCATCTGAAAACAATGGGTCGGTTTCGCAGACATCAAATGTTTTAATGAGTGCAAAGACGTAAGGCGAAGCAATTGCGTAATCGATTGTTGATGTGTCTCGGAAAGTAAAATTACCAATATTGCCATCTGATCCACATCGGCCATTAAGAATAAACAAATTATTGTTACGACAGAGGTCAATAATACGAGAACCGTGTGTGTTGGTAGACGAGTCTTTGTTTGCTCTTTCTAAAGGGATCGACGACTGGCGTAAAAGTAATTCACTGTATTGAGAGGCGAATCATCGTAAATATAAAACGCGTCATTTAAAAATGGGTCAAATTCTACATAATCAGAAATACTGGACGTTCGTGCATTCATATCACCCATGAGTAAGAAGTACTTGTATGTACTTGCATAAGTCATTAATTCCTGTTCAAAAGTACTCATTTCATCATCATTAAAAAAGCGTGAACCTTCGGGCGGTAAATACACTGCCCCAAGAAACAAGTTCTCGCTAAGTTTTGTATATGATCTATCGATTGTCAACCAAAGAACATAGTCATGATTTGAATCAATTGTTTGAACAAACTTAAACAAACTTTGGCGCACATATACGCCAATACCCCCTGATTTACGGGTGTAGTTCTGAGCTCTGTGTTTTGGTAAAAATACATATCCATCAATATCAACAATGTCAGTCGAATCTGTTTTTGTTTCAAATAGACATATTATATCGAACGATTTGACGAACTCAATGAAGTCAGGATAGTTTAAACGGTGTTTTAAGCCACAAACATTTAAAGAGCACATTTTCAAGTCAGTCAAATTCAACACACTGTCTGTACTGTTCAGTTCAGTTGCATTTCCCGGTCTGTCCTAAGCATCGTTGATAGGTTCGGTATCTAACATTTGATTAGTTTGTGTTTGTGTATTTGTGTCCCATGGGCGCCTTATTTCGGGATAGGGTTCAGCACTTACAGATGCCTGTCTTAGGGGAGCACATCCGCGTCTTCTGTAAGCCATGCGTCGGGTAGGCGATCTCGATTCGTGATGACGCGACCCCTTTGATGATACGGCGGTCGATGTTTTCGTAGGTAGCCGTTTGTTGAAACTGTGTTTACAAAAAAAGGTAATAACCTATTGTCTTTCCTAAATGGCTAACATCTTTTCGCCAGACTATATAAAATTGAAAGCAACAGCAGATATTAATCATACAACATAAAAAAAAATTGAGCCTCCATCTGTGGAAAGTTGGTTACTGACCAGTTTATCGATGACATCAAAGTGACGCCTTGTAGATCTAAGATGACATCAATTTATATCATTTCAACCACATTGCAAAATTTATATAAATCAACCAATATATAAGACATTAAATTAAAATGGTTTTTAGTCTTGTGCTGAAACATGTTTACTCAATAATAATGTATCAAAAAGTGAAAATCTTTTTTCTTTTACCACAAGCCCCCCTTTTCCATAATCACAGCCCATTTTGATCTATGTACCAACTCATTTCCATTGTGACAAAGGAAGAAATAGATCATAACAAGCAAATCTTCTTTTCAGTAAAAAAAAGGTTCTTGGAACCTTTGACTGTAGGTTCTTTAATACAAATATTTAGTATTAAGGGGACAAATCGTTTAATAACACAGTGATTTATTCCCTTATATGTTTGGTACCGTAAAATCATGGACTCATTCCCAATCTGACATCTAACCAGTTTTCCTGGTGCGATAAAGTATAAATGAATTGAGTTAAGGTACTCAAGAAAGAAAAAAAGCCTAACTTTAGAAGAAAACAGCGAAATCTTTTCAAATTTGTCTAGAAAACCCATTCCCAAGATTTAAAAAGAAAAGAGTGACACATGACGTATTGTAAAGTGTTACCTTTGGCTGGTTTTGCAGGTGCAACTACAGCTTTTAGCTTAGTTTTGTTCAGACTTCGTCTTTTCGAAACGCTTACTGATGGCCGCACATTTTCCTTTGAAATTGGCTTTTTTGCAGGGTTTCTTATTGACGTTTTGGCAGGGTTTTCAATTGATGTTTTAGCAGGTTTTTCAATTGATCGTTTTGCTGGGTTTTCCGTTGACCTTTTTGGTACGTTTTCTACTGTAGTCCTTTGTCTTTTGGCTGATGGACCCTTCAAAACAAGAACATCAAGAAACAAATTATTGTTCTGATAGGTGTGTATATGATTTCAAACCTATCCAGAGATGACGGGTGGGTTCAAACTCAAAACCCCCGAGTTCTAAGTCTGCCAACTTAACCAATGGACCTGGCAGGACCCTTATCAAGGATCTTAAGTTAGAAAAAGGAATAAGGTGGTATTTCAGACTTCCCGATACTGTGGGAGCCCAAGAAGGACCAAACTGAACACTTTCTTCTTTGTCTATGTAAAAATCTGTCAGACCAAAGAGGGTCTCTGTCAGACCTCAGGGATTTCAGTCAGTCAATGGCCTAAAATTGTTTCATGAAATCTGGTATTTCAAGACATCATTGCGATTTGGGTCTTCAAAAATGTTTAAACCCGCTTGAAATGTGACACTAGTTACTAAGTAAGGTGCAAAAGAATGAATTCCTGTGTTTATTTATTAACCAGCTATCCCATATAGAACCACTGACAGGAGCTCATGTCAATTCACATTATTAAACAAAAACACAGAATTCGAGCATTTTAGAAGTAAAATAAATTGAAAATGGTCATTATTTTAGTGACAATCATTGTTATTATCAATTCCTTTGTACCTTTATTACTCCCAGAGGGCACACCTCTGAGTTAGTCCATTTAAGCAATATCAGCACAAATCCTCATAAATTAACAAACTAGGGACTTCTTCCAATAGAAAAGACATGATCCTTTTGTAGTAGTGGTCTCCCTTAAGAAGGTGCAGTCAAAAGTGCAATCGGGCCGGATAGCTTAGTTGGTAGAGCATTCACAGTTTGCGAGGTGCCAGGTCTGATTCCCAGTCTAGCTACATTTTTGTTGTCACCTAGGTTACATTAGCACCCAATGAAAATGACCCAAAAGCTACAGTGAGATGCTACAGTGAGATACTCCAGATTCGTTCCCCAAATGAATGCTGTTCCCAGGAAATTATTGACAAATTTCACTTGTGTGGGGAGTATTTAGTATGGGTCTTGATTTAGAAAGAGGACTAGAAAGCTGTGTTGGTAGAGCGTTTGCACCGTTTGCGGAGGTCCCAGGTTTAAGTTCCGGTCTGGCTGCATGTTTATCTCACCTTGGTAACACTTAACACACAGACTACACAACAAAAACATAAAATCTTACTTGTTCAGGACTCCTTGACCGTTTTGATGCAGTAGCTGGGGCTTTCAACCTGCTTGTAAATGATGGTGCAGGCAGTCTACTTTTCCCTGACGTGGTCGGTCCAGGTAGCTGAAAGATAATCATACATATTCATGACTGAATTAGTAACTCAACCATACCCTTCTTAATTCAGTTACTAAAATCCGTACTTCAAAACGACATGTTTTCAACTGTCCAAAGT
This sequence comes from Cerastoderma edule, assembly GCA_947846245.1. Lineage (NCBI taxonomy): Eukaryota > Metazoa > Mollusca > Bivalvia > Cardiida > Cardiidae > Cerastoderma > Cerastoderma edule. The sequence goes on from OX401419.1 coordinate 13,062,895, forward strand.
TGAAATAGTTTGCATACGACATTTCAAAATGTGATGAAATTGAAAAATGATCTTCTAATATGGCAGAAAACATTGTTGGAAAAGGAGATATTGTTTGTTAAGAACAATTTCTCCTTTTCCCACAATGTTTTCCGGAGTAGCCTTCAACAAACTAGTCAAATGTCGTTATTGTTTTGTAATGTGTTATTAGCTGAAGTTGCCCATACATTTTATAACCAATTATGTATGACAATGAACAAGATCTGTTTATAAGACAGCATATTTGCCTATTTAATAATGTCGTAGAGGGGTAATAGTCAGTAAAAAAAACTGTTTCTGAAATATGAGGATGTACATAAAAGTTCGCGGTATACGAACGGGCCAGGACCCCAGGCTATATTGTGTTCGGTAAACTTTCTCTGACACATGGCCCTAGTTCGCGGTATACGAACGGGCCAGGACCCCAGGCTACTTACACGAGAGAAAACGAACAAAAATGTAAAGTGAATATGAAGAACAATGCTTAAGTCAAAACAGGTGATCTAGAAAGACGACATCGGAATCAATTTCGAAATCATAGACCTCTTACTAAGGGTGGAGTTACTGGAAAGTTGTCGGAAGATTTTAACAAATACTCTTGAATGTGCCAGTGTTTAGTTTTGAAATTTTGATGTGTGGTGAAAATGTGAGTTAAAGGATAACCTACGTATCACAAGTAAGTTGATGTGTGGTGAAAATGTGAGTTAAAGGATAACCTTCGTATCACAAGTAAGTTGGGTTATAATACTTTTTTTTTTGTTCGCAAACAATTTATGATCTTCTCCCGTTTCATTTCATGTATTGATAAGACAATGAAGGGTGAATAGTTATACGATGTACGGTTTTAAGACAATTCGTTTATTCAGATCTATGTCTTTGTTCACTACTCAATTAAAACCTTAATGCTAATACACGATCATTGACGAAAAAGTACTCTTGGTTTTTTTTCAACAAATATTAATAAAAATAGCTGTTTTCACAAATATCGTCAAAATTTCAATCCGATTCTTACATATGAAAACATTTACAAATCCTTTCAAATTTACGCGTTACGTCACTTACCCTTTTTTTCAGAAGAATATTCTTATAATATGAAACATATTCGATAAAGAAAATGCACTGTCAATCCAAACATTGACTTAAGGATTGCTATTTCGAGGAAAATCGTCCCAATTTCAAGCCGTTCCTTTCATATGAACGCATTGACATATCCTTGTAAATTCATGCGTTAAGTCACTAATTTATTTTTTTCAAATGGATATTCTTATAATATGAAAAATATCCAGAATAGAAAATTCACTGTCAATCCAAACAATGACTTAAGAATCATTTATTTCAAGGAAAGTCGTCCAAATTTCAAGCCGTTCCTTTCATATGAACAGGTTTACGCAATGACAAATCCATGCAAATTTAACGGGTTAAGTTATTAATTTATCTTTTTTCAAATTGATATTCTTATAAAATGAATCATATCCAATAAAGAAAATGCGCTGTCAATCCAAACAATGTCTTTGGGATCGTTTATTTGAAGAAAAACACCAATTCTAACCAGCGATCTCTCTTCACGCCCTTTACATGGCGCATTTAGTGGATCACGAGTGACGTCACAGCAAAGGGAAGTAAGTCATACGAACTTTTATTAATCGGTGCGCTATCACGGTGATTTATGACGTAATGCGTTATGCTAAAATGTTGCAAATAATTTCAATGTGATTGTTTTACTTCATATTTTAATTTTATGAAATAAACCCAACCTGTACATATGACCTTTAATATCTTGCCCTGTGTAAATTAAAGGCACATATTACAGACGATTCAAGAAAGCACTGTTACAGAAAGAGACATTACTCGTAATGAACGATTGATCCAAGAGTCCCAATAGTTTCCACTAAATATTACAAACTATGCATTTTTGATGAAAACACATCTAACATAATATAGAATCTTCATTTTGCCATTTGCGAGACTACTTGTGCTGTTCTTTCGTTTTCAAACGAAACTGGCAAATGCATATTCGATATATTCATTAATTTGATTAAGGAACCATATTACAACTTATACTTTCGTTATAAAGTATGAGTTACCGACCGAATAAATTGATTCAAAATGTAAATTACTTCAACATTCATTGAAGTACTTAACGCGTCTGTTCACGGGAAACATGTTGTTAGTCGGGGGCAAATAACACAACATTTGTGACCCTACACTTAGGTACTAGGTGTATTTCTCAGGTCACGGAAATATCCGAGTAGTAACTATTAACGTTATGCAGTGAAGCCTCGTTTATCCGGACCCCGATTATCCGGATGTTTCGCAATCCGAACGAAATTGTAAGGGAACGGAATTATTTGACCAGTTTGTTGCAGACCACTTTTGAAAACATTGTGGGTAAAGGAATGGTTTCTGCCATATCAGAAGATTATCTTTGAATTTCATCACGTTTTGATATGTCGTCTGCAAACTCTTTCAATTTGGGACGGTCGACAATTTGGCGTTTGTTATAGGGTTATAAGTTTACACGTGCGTACAGACCGTTTATGTCTTAATGTGTATAAGAACATGCTCTGCTTCATTAGTCCGGATTATTCGGTAAACCGGACATTTTGTTGGGGAACGGACATGTTCGGATTAACGAGACATCACTGTAGTTGAACTATGCTTAGTAAACACAAATACGAATGGATGGCTCTTAAAGTAAGACCAAATACTGATAAGTAAAGTATTATTAACATCTGATTAATCAAATTGTTTCCGCTGATGGAAAGTGTTCTTGCAGAGAAGATACAATGCATTGCAGGACACATAGGTAGATGTACTGGTCTCCCTGTGTTTAATTAGAATATTGTTTAAAGTGATTTGAATAATAAATCACCTATTCCGCTACATGTACATAAATCGGCGTTGATTTCATTGAAATACCTAGATATATAGAGGCACCTTAATACAACCATTTATCAATACGTTCGAATTTCATAGTTTTACCATATTTATATGACGTGTAATCTTAGATACGATAAATATTAGTTTTACAAACTCTACGGGATCGAAACCACCCAATCCCCGTTTAAAACGGACACAATCACACACCATCAAGTAATGTAAGTTATCATAATATTTATTGCACTTGTTTAACATATGCATTTGGTTAATATATGAATTTGTTCAACATGCGATTCATGACGCACCAACATTAATAGACATGCATTTTAGCAAAGAGAACATGAATATACAACAATTAATTCAAATTAGTATTCGGTCCAAGGAATAACAACAAAAGCGACCAGTCCTCGCAAGAAACAGAAAGTCATGCGCGTAGCAAGCCCTCCAAGGTTGTGAATTTAGGATTAAGGTAAGGGTATCGCGGGCTGCTCTCCCGGAAACTTTTGAAAATACTGGTGCAATATGGTGCATTCTACGCAACAAATGCACAATATGGACGAATAGAATACATTAAGGCATCGAGGCATTACACATTAATGAAGTAGATTTTTTTGTGATTTAAAAAAGAGAATTCTGATATTTTTGGTCAGAATCATGTGAGACTAAAGCCAACGAGAAATAAGCCTGACCAGCTAGATAAATAAATCTCATTGCCTGATTCTATAACCCCTGACCTAGTCAAGTGATACACACTTTTAAAACCGACCAATCAGAATTTGTTATTGTAAATATGTAAACAAACAGATTGTTGATAAACATGATTGAATTGTAGACAATTTCAAAGCACAAAATAACTTCTTCTAAAGGAGTTTATTAATTAGTGTTTCACATCATTCATAAATTAATTTATATGATTTTTATGAACATAATTATATAAATTTCATATATTTGTTTGTATTTATCTCCTTTCATGCGCCTTTAAGCTGCGTCCTCGCGTATAGGCAGCTACGCGCCTGAATACAAGGGGTGGGGGGGGGTGCCAGTCCAGGGCGACCTTTTCTTGCGGCCCCCATTTGTCGTCACACAACACGCGAAGTCATTGTTTCATCGTATTCATAAGATAGACTAACAGTCGATTGTGTTCACTCAACTGGTGCACGATCAATCATCTTGCCCTGTCATACCGTATGGTTACAAGTCGCGGAGAGACGTAACGCGTTGACGTTTACCCCTGACGTGATATCGGCATACGTTAACGTTACTACAACAGGAACGTTAAAAGAGTTAAAGAAACCACTGTTACAAAAAGGAGAAATTGCTCGTCTTGAGCAATTTCTCCTTTTTATATCAGTGGTTTTTACTTTGAACTACAAGAACATGGCTTCTATTGATACTTTATAATTCTCGTCTGTTATTTCTGTCAGTTTGAATCATTCGGAATAGTTCAGTATGGGGGAATGGGTTGCTAAGGAACGTGTTTTACGCGATAACCCTTACGTTACGTAGAGCGTTGTTCTCTCCACATATACAGTGTGGTAAGGGGCGAAAACGCACCGCCTTTAGAAGCCGTGAAACTATTTAATCGGTCGGAAAGGATTTGTCCTTTCCTTTTGTTATTTTCCTTTTCTCTTGGGAGTGGATACATTTTTCTCCCTATTAAAAAGGTGAGCACCATTTTCATATTGATTTTAAATTAACTTGTCCTTGATCACTATTTGGTTTCTGCCCTTTTTGCTCTTTTCGTGCTACTATTAAAGATGATTAGTTTTTGCTATATCTTTCTGCGCATTTTTAATACATAGACAATTATTTGTTTTGATTTTCGCGATATTTTTTAACGATTTCAAAACATATTCTTTTAGATATGAAACTTTAATGGGCCATGATATCCTTTTACTTATTGTGCACTTATTTCGGTGCGCAAATTGCAGACGATCAATCTGAAATGAACTTTTTTTTTGATACGCTGGAACACTATAAGGGAGTTCTATGTTTATATATTGTGAATTTCATTTGTAGTTTCAATTTGGACCAGTCATTTACACAAATCGTTGCCTCTTTGAGAAACAGAAGGGTATAATTGAAGAAAGTTTGTCATGTTTGTACAGGCATTTAAATCTTAAACAATCAGAGAGGAACACTACTAAGCATTTAATGCAAAGAAACTTGAAGAAACCCAAAACAACATGCCGCTGTATTTCAATATTAAAGAATATATTGCAAAGCAGCACGTCATTGGAATCTTCTCAATAAGATGCATTCAATGACGTATCACATTTAGATTTGGTGCGTTTGGTGAAGATAAAATCCATGCATATCGGGTTTACCTTGCATAAACATTTCTTCAAGTAATTAAGTAAACAGTACCCAGAATATTATCTTTCAAAATTTAATTTGTCGGATATAGTCTCCTTTTTATCACACTACTTGAAAGACGTGTAGTTCAAAAATGCAATTAAAAATAAACTGTTCTATTTTGAGATTTGTCCCTGGTGAAAATGTAAATTTCGAGGAACGTCTATGCACATTTTGGAACCTTATACAATGTAATCTATAGAACATTTGGATATATAGAGAGACAGGACAATTAACCTGTGGAAGACAGTGTTTTCACGTATCGAATGTCATTGTGTCTTTTTGGACGATAGTTGCTTGGTTCGTAACAAAAGCAACTGCAAACTGCAGTCAGTCAAAAAGTATGAATTACACCACTTTCTTTGTGGACACTTGGAAGAGACAATTGAGATACAATATGAAGTTACTCGTCATGTGCGAGTTCTCGTCATATCATATATTTTAAAATGATATTCTATAGATGGGAATGTATGTATGGCATGATGGGATAATAAGGTGTCTAAAATTCAACTCCAAGTAATTGAGTTGTACTGAAACAAAGGCAATCCATTATGATATTGAATACTCTGTGACGTAAGCAGTTGTCAACCGTTGACAAGGGGGTGGTTCCTAAATGGCTTGATTGACACGTGTGTAATGTGTACCCCTCTTATTGGTATACCAGTTCTGGCTATGAGGACATGAAACTTGGGAATTATGAAATGAGACAAAAACGTAAAAAAAACAACCACTAACATAACGAAATTACGAAGAAAGACCTCCAAAGCATAACAATTCCAGAGGTGGTCCGGCTTTTCAATCATCTGTTTTTCCAAGCATAACGAAAACTGTATATCACATTAAAGGGGCAATTGAAAAGTGAGCAAGTCTTCAATGTTTTTCATTTGATTAACTTTATATACATAAAAATAGACATTGACACAACCAAATAGTGTAAGAACATTGGGGAATTTCAAAACCGTTGTAACCAAGTATCTACACACTTAAATGGTTTTAAAACGTTTGGGGAACCTCAAAACCGTTGCTACACAAAGTCCTTTCTTTAAGTATAATTGTGGCTGTTCTTCAGCCATAATTGAATGCCTTTAATTGCAAATCTTATAAAACACTTCTATATTAATGAAGGGGTAAATGACATCTCGGTCGGTCCATTCGACGTACTGATATCCGAGAAACACGTCATCTCAGGCCCAAGTCCGAAGGCTGTTTTATAGTCAATAGTCCTTCTGTGTTTGATGAAGTCATTGCGGCATCATGTATTTGTCTATCAGCACTGAAGGATACATGTTATTGCAGTGAAGTGGTTTGTAGCTTTGAATGAATTACCATGCAGTATTGGTGAGGAAATGCAAGAAAACATGGATAGGTACACTGATCTCAGTGATATGACTGAAATTCCATTGCAAACGGTGTTAAACTCGTGTTAAATCAAATAAAATGAAATACCATCCTTAAAAACTAACGTCCAAGAATATGATCAGCTGCGTAAAACCTCTCTATTCTAGCGTCATTCTTTTTTGCGTACTTGATCCATTACGACGAAATATCCGGCGGTCTTGAGTGTGATTAAAAAAGACAGACAGGAATCGAAATTTTCCTTTTCCATAGATACACAAAAAGGACGTTCAAAACAGATCCAAATAATCCATTGGAAGAACTCTGTCATACCATCTTATCTCTTCCTTTGGTCGAGATAATACCCGTGCGAGATGCTTGTTGTGGACACTTACGATAGTATTACGTCTGAAAAGTCAGGCACCATAAGGACAGCATTGGTTTGTTTCCAGGAAACGTTAGAGAATCAAAAATCATCCCATTATAACTCGTTCTAATCTTCAATTACGGAAATAAACACCAATCAATCATATCTTGACGAAACGAATTGCTTAACTTTATAAAGAGTTGAACGAGTTGAAGAATATTATATTTATGATACAACAGTGACCCGATGACTCTTTACATGAAGTTCATTAAGTACAGGTGAATCTGTGGACAAATAAAACTAATCAGGATGTGAAGAATGCATTTGATGCATCCGTTCAAAATGAGGATCCCTTACGCGACAATAAAACAAGTACAATGCATCAATGGTAAAATGATTTGTGTTGTTTTGGATCCTTCCTAATACTGCTATATCATGAACGCTGATTTTGCCGTTATGTTTATTTGCCGGACCAAGGGCAGTGATAACAAAGAGAAAAACCACAGTATTTTCTCCCGAGTTTTAACCAAAAGACAATACTCGCTCAGAAATAACAACCATAAAATAACAGACATTGAAACATTCAACATTCTTAACGTGCTTATCTCGGTTGGTATGGGGTATTCGGATGAGACCTCAAACCCAGGTCCCATCCTATGAGTAGCCATTGGCTAATACAAAAAGGACGCAAAACCACCGATATGATATTTATTTGTGTAATTACTGACTGTATTTCGTATACAAATCACTGACGAGACAAACTGTACGCATTTACCATCAACCACCGATTTATTACGAGCACATCGTGTCTCTAACAAACGATATAATGGCCACATGAAATCCGCCTGGCATGTTTTATTCATTTACCTGATTTACAGATCTTTGCCTAACTAGGCTTCTACCACAAAGTATAGGTACGCACCATTAATAGTATTGCTTTACCGTATAGTATATCTTTTATATCATATCGTATAATTTTGTACGATTAAGTATAGTTTTGTACATTAAAGTATAGTTTTGTACGGTTAATTGTAGCTTTTGTACGATAGTTTATAGCTTTGAACCAAAGTTTTGTATTAAAAAGGACCATTGCGAACCATGTTTTTAAATTAGGAACACACATGTAGTCTTTGGATTTTGAAACCCACAGAGAAAAAATCCTTCTCAATAAGTCGAGTCTTCATACGACAATCGTAATTGTGGTTGCATCAAAAGGTAATTCTTTCTTATATTAAGTCCTATAGTTTGAAGTGATTGCATTACTTGTCCGATTCAAGCATGTTCTCTTGCCCTTCATTATTTTCAACCAGCCATGTAAACACGAAGGACAAACGATGGCGTCGCTTCATCATTCATATTGCTTCATTAGTTAAAGTTATAGCAGTTTTCTGACACAGGTCCCATATGGGTTCTCTTCGTCGTGCATACATGATTCAGTTGTGTTCATTCATGCCTTTCAATCTACATCTTGTATAGAATCCTATTTGATGGAAGACTCACTTAGAAAACTCTTTGAGTATCATATAGCACATGCGTATCAATTCATCGTTTTGTTTCATGGGACTATTGGGCTAGGATTAACAGTGAATGTAACAGTGTATGCCTGCACATCTTAGATAAATGCATTTGTATTTCGTCGTATTGTGTAAGTGTGTAACATGACATCTGTGTTCGTCAACTGTCAATTATATGCTAACAGTTACACACCGATGCGTAAACCGCCTCGAATGTTACTATGACGTTTGTTGTGTTATCATATATCATCATTCTTTGTGTGAAGGGCTACCTACTCGCCTACAAGAAGTCTTATATCATACATGCTGTTAGTTTGACATTGTCTTCGTTGGTTAGGCGGCAAGCGTCTGAATATCGGGATTGATCCTCTAGGTTACAATTCGACACCTCGTCTATTGTTTTGCCTTTTTTGTGGGCCGTTCGGGGAATATCTGTTTTCCTAATTGATAGACAATGGAATTGAAATAATAAACTTTGAGTTTGAAAATACCAGGACCCAAAGTGAGGGGATGTAATTACATTTATTACAATGCTGTTTTGGGTAGATAGGAAGCATATTAACATAAGCTGTTGCCGCTATATAATTCCATGAATGCCATTGAAACGATAAAAGAACCCAGCAATCTAAACAGGAAACACTGTCAGTGCAACCAACACACCATTAAAAAAGCTATAGTGACTGTTGACCTATTAATCCATATTGACCCGTATTGACACATTTACATCAGACTACTTTAGATATCACCGTGACCAGACGATATGCTGCTCATGACTAGCTTTTTTCTCTTTTTAACAATGTTTTCACTCGATCTTATAAGGAAAATTAAATATCTCCATGCCTTTAATATATCGTCGTATATTTCTTTCACCCTTGTCCATTACTAAAATGGTAAAGGTGGGTTAAATACCTTACACCAAGGATAATAGTTAGTTGTTGTCATAGTAAGTTTTTGACACAAGTCCCATGTGGGTCCTCGTTGTCAGTGCCGTACCTACAATCCTTAATTTTGTAACAGCTCTAACGACTTGAGGCGACTTTAATACAGAATCAGTTTTGGGGTCCCAATTCTCATTTTGATTTACGATTATCGAAATGATGTACGCTTTACGTAAAAAAATCAAGAAGAGATGTGCAAAAACTCACAGTATCATATACAAACATACATATTTAAATCTTACTTAACATACTTTAAACAGACAAAAAACGCCATCAATGTGATGAATCGTGTACCAGACTCGTACATCGCCCCTTTATGTCTCGTTCAGGGACATTGTTGACGAATTAACAGGTAAAATATCCCCCATCGCCATGTCATACGTCTTTACCATTGACAATTAGTACCGTTTGGTTTTATATGTCCCATATAAACGATACAGAAACATTAAGCCACATCCGTACATTATCACACATGCTTAAAGGAGATCCATTTGATGTTAACTGTTAATCCATTCCCTCAAATGGGATTTTGTGAACTGGCAAACCCCAAAGTATACAAAACTACACGTACTAATACGTGTGTATGATAACATTAATATATATTATAACCAACTTTTACACTTATAGTGCTAAAACCGACTTCATGCTTATGTAAACAGGTTAGATCCAGGCCAGCCGCCAAGTAAAATGTTTCTTCATAAAGATTAAGCAGATATTTAAGGTTTAAGGATGACGACGATTCAAACATCTATTTTTTGCAAATTACCCAGCATTCTAAGAGTTAAGGTTATCGTCACCGAAACATCTTCCCTTTCCCCCCAAAATGGCATCTACCTTACAAATGCAAAAGATGTTATGCCCCATATATAGCACTTTTTGAATCATTTTGGTGTACATATGTACCACGCTACAACTCCTGTATAATGGAACAGGTTCAGATGAATAGGCAATGGATTGTTACAGTGTTCATTACATATATTCAACGTTCACCAAACTATCTTTGTCAATGCGCCAAATAAAAACGTCGTTATACGTGCATTATGATTATGCAGATAATCTATGCAGATAAATCTATGTCAATCAAATCATGTATAAATTAGGAAGATCGTGTTCGTAAGTGTAAGAGGTAATTGTGCATTGATTTATAATTAATTCCGCTAAACCATCTGTAAACATGTCTATGGAATGAAAATGTGACGTTTAAGTTGGGGATCAGAATCTGAAATTCGTACAAAGATTCGTACGTCAGTGATTAAAACGTAAGGGAAATTCAATAATTCGACATACATTTTCATGGTACACAATGTCATTTTGCTTTGCAAACATCTTATTGTTCAGAGGGATTATATGTTTAATTGAAACAAAAGCGACTTTACAGTCAACAACAACTGAGAAAACGTAAAGAAACTTGTCGTTTATAACAGCAGCGGCAATTATGAAACAAATATCAACAACAACTTCAACGCTAACGAACAACAACAACAACAAAAATAACAACATAAAAGAAATCCTAATCAAGTTAATCATTTAAAACAGAAAATTGGAAAAAATAAACACATTCAAAATATGAACAAAACGTAACAGAAGAAATCGAAACCGCATATACATTTACAAACAAATAACAAAAACAACCACACCCCTCCGCCACTCCCAAAAAACAACACACACTTTAAACACAAAACTTTGGTTTAATAAACCAAAGTTTTGTAAATAAACTATGCGGTGTTAAAAAAAAAAAAGAAAAGAAAAAAGAAACCCACAGCGATACTCATCAATTAGTCAATGGACTCGACGTTTGTTACGTATTGTGTGTGGTCAGTGACCTTACGTAGTGGTCAATGGGTTTATAAATCATCACTGACGTGGCTGTTAAATGTTTATTACAGATATACGTCAAGACAAATGACATACTCGAACGGTGTGTGTTGAACAAATTGCTGCTTTTATAACAACGATTGAAACTATAGCCACTCAGAAACGTTATGTTATGCTACTGTTCATTTAATTATAAACATTGCAGCTACATAGTGACTTTATGGTGTGACAGCTTTCGTCCCCGTTAACGATCGGTTATGATACTGTTGAAAATTATTTGGGCATGGAGATTTTTTAAGACCAGCACTTGAAGATTGAATGAATAAGTTATGGCGATGTCGGTTCTATCAGCATGCGATAAAACACTTATTTAGAGCAAAATATGAAAATTGATAATTAAAGCAGCCAATGGAATAATTGAGTTTTAGCCACTACTTCTCTTTGCATGGCAACTTAAAAGTATATAGTCCTAAATGGCATCTTTCTATATAGTTTGTGTTATACCAAATTATGTATTATGTAGGTGCGGTTTTATTCTATTTAATGACTATTTCATGAAATAAAAAGCTATGAAATATATTGCTTATATATGATACCACACCATCAGTTAAGACCCGCTTTCACATAAAACAAAATGTGACACAAGTTTTAAGATAAAAAATACCGACGTAAATGTCAAATTATACACGGTAAAAGAATTTTCAAAAAAGAATTATGCACGTGTCGTGTGTCAATCGTATCTACTCGGTAATCCCCGTAACAAATCGGTAGATTTACCTCGTAGGCAGTACATGAATACACCAGAAATCCTGGGGTAATTCGCCTTATTTCCGGCGGATAACGCAAAATGCACACAGGCACTGAATATGTATTTAGATACACGCAAATTGGTTATATACCACAAATGAATGGTATTTTTACCCTTTTCATTAAAGATGATCATATGAACACATCTTTGTTTCATATTTTGTCAATCAGCTCTTTCCGGCAATCCCCGGCTTGTGACGGGGATTGCCGAGTTGATACGATTGGCCCTTCGTTGCTGACCTACTTTCAAAAATGGCTCCCCATTACCTCCGAGGTTATTTTAAGAAATGGCCGAGGTGTTCCGAATGGTCGTGTGTATGTGCTCAAGCCCAGCTTCACGCTTGGCCTTTACAATTAAATCTTCCTCCAATCACTGTTCTACCTACATGAAGTATCGTACTGTTGATTCAACGGACCCAAACTTAATCTTATTTCTCTCTATTACAGGATGGTGCGGCAAGACACATCCAGCGACAGTCACGTGATGTGGATTTTATGTGTAATAGTGATGACGTCACTCACAGTGGCTGACGCTCGGCTTTCGACGTTAAAGCGCGGGAAATATCAGTTCTTGGAGCCCTTCTGTCGTGGTACTGACGTATACGTGGCCATACCCTGGGATTGCACGGGCTATGTGCACTGCTCGAACCTGGCATCACAGACAGACGCCTACTGGATCAAATGTCCCCAGAACCTTTACTACAGCATGGAGGCCCAGACCTGTATGTGGCCCAAGAACATGAGGAAACCCTGTCCCGCTCTAAAAGGTAATGGCTTGTTTTAAACTTATTCCAAACAGATTATTGATGACAAGTAATACATCATTTGGCATTGACTTCATCCCTCTTTAAGCCATTACCAAACAATAACGACATATAACCAGTTTGTTGCATACGACTTTGGAAAACACTGTGGGAAAAGGAGAATTGCTCTTAACGAGCGATTTATGCGTTTCCCTCAATGTTTTCTGCCCTATCAGAAGAGTATTCTTAAATATCATTACACTTTTAAATGTCGTCTGCAAACTCTTTAAATTTGGCAAACTCTTTAAATTTGGCACAGTCGAAAATTAGGCGTTTGGTAAAGAGGTAAAGATATTTGTCAAGTGAGAGATCAAACTTTGGAACCCTGTGTTACAAGCAAACCAGTTACCGAATTTATCACGGGTGCTCGGATTTAAAGTATTTTCATTGTGGGTGGTAATTCATCATGCGGGAGATACAAATCGAATCGGAGTTAATTTTCCTCTAAAGAACCCGGTATAAAACGTACTTTAAAAGTTATATAGATAACGAATGCAATCTCTGTTCAGCTTAATTGCTTTCAAAAATCCTGTTTATTCATATTTTAATTTTGCAAATAATGCCCATTAATTACACAAATGTGTCACCAACGCCTTTCGATGGACAGCATTTTGTATTTTGTTGTGGTTTCAGAGGTAAAGAAAATGCAAATCTTGTTAGTAGGGATTTGCATCTTTGTGTCGTCACACGTGTCATTTTTAACTCTCCGTTCAGAGCCGGCCACACACAAACAACGTATGCCATTATAAAATCTTTTTGACAAATTACGTTTTTTTCTAATAATCTTAAAGCTGCTTGTTTGCACAGATGTGAGCAAATTGGAGATCAAATCTTAATTTCTTCAAAACTCTGCAAGAGCTCTACAGGGGCCCGTTTTACTAAACAGTTTACGCTTAAGATTTGCGTAAGTCTAAAACAATAAGTCCTTTTATTTCAATATTTGGCAAAGCAATATTGCAAAGTAACACATCATTGGAATCGTCTCTCCGAGACGCTTCCAATGACGTGTCACATTGCAATATTGTACTTTCATTGAAGATATTATCCATGTTAATCAATTATGACTTACGCAAACATTTTCCGTAAGTTGTTTAGTAAAACGGGCCCCTGATGTATAACACGTACTGATTAATAACCATTGGAAGCAAGAATTGTTCATATATAAGTTTTAGAGCCTGTATATGTAGTGAATTATCATGTATTTTGATCCAAGATTGTTGCAGTGGTTTTGAGATCTTATCAGTTAGTATTTCAATCAAATTCGAAAGATAAATATCTGTTTTTGGATCAGTACTAACATCATCCAAGTGCAATGTAGACCGATCCTATGTACTGATCTTTGGTGTCATGTCAAATTGGTATGCTCAAAGAATTATCATTTTGAGGACAAGTTAAACCCAAAACATCTAGTTTACGTCTAACTAATATTCCGTAACTAACAGACTACCTCATCTGAATGAATTTCGCAAGAGTTTTGTCTGTTTGGCAGAAATAATGTGTCACCAAGTGAAACATGTACACAATTCCAGATCCACTGACCTTTTAGATAACCAAACCATATTCTTATCAGTATAGCCATTGACCAAACAAACATTGAATATATTACATACCTCTCTTGATCTGGTACTGTTCGTTACAGACAAACCAAAATGTTGACCCAAATGGTCAATGCAGAGTCGATAGCGCTACTTGTTTTTGATATATTCATATTGGGGATGGTTTCAAAGCCCTGTCATAAGAGCCAATTGTCCGTAAAATTTATGTGGCGGAAATAATGTCTAACTTAGAGGAAGTGCATAATTAAATGGTGAAACGCTTTAACACGTGTTATATATATTTGTGTGAAAAATCCACACGATCCACACGATTTATTTGACTTAGTGAAATCCGGCAAAGGTGTGATCAGGGTTTTATATCACAATTATTGTTTAACATACTGTAAGGCTAGAAGTATTCGTTCACCCAACATTTTAATGATATCTTGGTTGGGGATATGCTTTACGTTTTTCCAAATTTTACCAATACGAAAATACTTCCCACGGTTGGCGATGGTTAATAGCATGGCTCTGTCCCTTAGTTTTTAAAAATTACCCCTGTCGCCTTTTCGCATAAAGTAATATTTTGTCAAGTCGAGCTTGAAAATATCAAGGTCGTATTGACTTTCTCAAACGTTGAAAACACAGTTGGTCAAACACTTCAATCCGAAGCATTATGCACTCTGAAAATATTCAATGTTCCTAATGTTTCCAGGGGAAGGATTCAAGATGGCCCACTAAAGGCGACAAATGAGCCCATAGATTACACGAACACCTGTATGATGAATTATGGGAGGCCTGCTAAACCTTCATCCATTCATCACCATACCATAACCTCAATTAGTTTAAAAGGGTACATATTGAAAGTACCAAATGATACATGATTTCGTTTGCGGATCATTACATTGGTTTGTTTTGCGTATTTTAGAGAAAGAACACGTATATTTCCCAAAGTCAAATGATAGTTCGGATCCAGAAATATAAAAAAACTACTGTATATCAGTTTTTAAAACCGACATGTTTCAAGTGATTCTAGATTAAAATGCCCAGTGGCTTATACTTGGCCACCTCTTTTCTCCTACCAAAACATGATGAAAATGCTCAGGCTTTCCATTGAAATGGGCAATTCATGAAGAGGAAGGGTGACATTCAAAAGATAATGTTCATTGTGTTAATTAAGAATAATGAATATTAACACGAGGTACTTAAATCTGTCCACCTACTGATAACATGTCGAATCAAACGGAGCATTGAAAGGTAAATTCGAAGAGAAACTGAATTTATAATAATTCAAACATAAAAACATGTAAAGATAAAACCAAACTGATACAAATAGATAAAAAGTTCTAATCAAGTTTATCCTCGATACATATTTTTACGTTCACTTTGCAGCGGTATCGTTTTCTCTGCCATTGTTGCGATTTGGGATCTACGTGATCACGATGTTATTCTCATTTCAAATCATGTGGAAAGTTTAAAGTTTTAAAAATTTCAACCACTGTGTGCTTAAACGTAAAAAATATGAAACTGAGACACTTTCTGTAGGCAACTTAAAGATGTCTTGGATCAGAAACGCTCGAAGCAGTCAATGCTTCATTTGATATAACGTCAGTACAAACTTAAATGTCACGATTTCTCATGAAATCTGAAAGAATTAACTGTTTATTACCTTCCATTTCTTTCAAGCTTTCGGCATAACACACAATTAGATAAGTTGGAAATTTTTATAATTCGTGGCACACATTTCAATTTGGGATATATTGTATGCATATCAAAATGTAAATTTAAGTGAACAACACTTGTTGAAATGTCGCTTGACTAAACCAAGTATCATAATTACGGTGTAGGTTGGACGCAGGCCGAGACGAAAGCATTTATCTGACATGTTAAACCAAAGCTGATTGGTCCACCTATTAGTTGTAATTGTTAAAGCAGCATGATGTGGAATTGGTAATAAGGATTGCTTTAACACGTTGTAGATTCGTCTTTACTCGACGCCTGTTTCCGATTTGAGTAAACAAACTTGTAGATAAATTAATGAACGGTCTGAAACGAATACCTTTTCATGTTTTTGGACATTCGTTTCCAAAGATTTCCCCTACAAAAGGACAAGAAAAGACGTATAGATTATTTTATTAAAGTGTCACTAAAGTGTCATTAATGGGCCAGCCAGTCTTTGGCTTATGAGACACTTTTCACTAATTATACCAAGTACCTCCTAACTTCTATCACTTTGCCAGGCGTCTAGCGGGTATTAGTCGGTAACCATTAAATCTAACTAGCTCGCGGCTCACGAACCGGCCATTTCGGAACAAGCCCCACGAGAAACATTCTTCCCCCCCCCCCCAGTGGGGGCTCGAACCGTCGACCTTTCCGTCCTGAGGCGCACGCCTTAACCACTAGGCCACGGTGTAATGGGTCGACATTTGGTGGATGGACACGTTGACTTTTAATTGAATAAGGAAACAAACAGTCTGAAAATATAAACGAACAAGAGTTGTTTGATATGCGGTTAGAGAACAGTCTACCTTGTTAGCTGAGATAGAGGACACCTTAATTGGCACAACGATCGATCTTTACAGCAGCATGAATTCTGAGCATATATAGGTCAAGTGTTATGGATCTTTTAAAGAGATCATAAAGATTGAAAAGACGACTTTTTGATTTATGTAAATTTCATACGGAAGCTATTTTCCATTTAAAAGCATACCGTACCTGTCGAAGTGAAAGGTGATATCTCCTTGATTTAAATTGCAGGAGAAAATGAGGCACTTTAGTTGGATACTGGCAATATACCGATTGAAAAATTGCCTGCTTAAAGCATTTTTATTGCTTTCCGAAAGCTATGCTTTCTATGAAGACATGACCAAAATATCTGTTAGCTACTTACACAATGTGTCCGATCTTCATTATTTTACAGTCAAACATGCAATGATTAAAGTTTTTAAATGTCCAAACTTCAAAACTTTCCCCTTGATTGGAAATGCCGAGTCCGGAGTCGAGAATCACGACGGTGTTCGTGAGAATATAAATTCTCGTAAATGTCACTCCTCGGTATAAAATAATGTAATGACATAAGACGTGACAGGTTTAATCACGATTCAACAAGGCGAGGGCATGAGTAGGACAATCGAGAAAATTACTAAATCCTTCTTGATGTTCTGCCGATATATCTGCCTCTTTCTGATTATTTTTGTTCTAAACTGGATTTTTTTCTCTCTCTGTCTTTACATATATT
Organism: Cerastoderma edule; assembly: GCA_947846245.1. Classification (NCBI taxonomy): domain Eukaryota; kingdom Metazoa; phylum Mollusca; class Bivalvia; order Cardiida; family Cardiidae; genus Cerastoderma; species Cerastoderma edule. The sequence goes on from OX401419.1 coordinate 13,080,500, forward strand.
TGTGATGCTCTCGTAATGTTTTTCTATGTTGGTCTGTCTGTCTCTTACTTATTTGCATATTTGTTTAAGTATTTCGTATGTCTCTTTGTGTTTCCCAGCTTTGTCTAAATTCGTACATGCATATAGTTGTACGCGTTTCAAGTGATACTTTGGCCATTTGCTTTTGCTTTCAATCTTGATATGTCACGAATTCCCAAGCTGTTGCATGGAATATGCCTCAAACGATTGCATGAGGTAATGATATAACTAAGGACAAACTCAGAGGTATCATTTTGAACACAGCCCGCGGGAAAATGAATCTTTAAAAAAGAGCTGGCCTTTGTTTACGGGGAGTAAATGCGTGATAAGTTTTTACACACTGTTGTCACAATCTGACAGGTTTATGCAAGCGTCTGTCACAAACATATCATGGACAGTTTGAAATTTAAGTTCCCGTGAAAATATCATCTTTTATAGTTTTGAATCCCTTCGTTGTATTTGGGCTACCCTTAAAATGCTAGATACCTCTCTGATAATAGTCTTTTGTCGTCTGCTTTCCAAACCATACCTTCTTAATTTTGATGAGGAAAGGTAATAAGAATAACAAACATATTAGATCACATGCCAGTCGCCAATTTACTTGCGGGACTAAGTCATTTAAACCAATGACTCTTTAATAATTTGATAAATTATAAAAAAAAAAAGTCATTGAAACGAACGTCAAAGGTACCAGGTTCGTAGCCAAAAATGGCCACATTTCCTTCAGAAAATTACGGAGTTATTTCATTTCTTCACAAGAAATATACTTTTTGTAGGTCCGATACATGAACTGTTTCTGGAGTGTTAGTTTAAGTATGACTGGCACTGATTAAAAAGAAAGGAAGATGGTCTCTTATCTGCTCCATCATGTAGGACAACATCGGTGACGGATAATTTGGGTTTAACAGTATATCAGTACTGGACGATATTGTTGTAATTAGTATGAATAATTCGTTTTGAAAGCCTGTAGTTTAACATGAATTCAAGGTGTCAACCAATTTAGCTTTTTACCGCCGTCCCCTCTCACAAAGTAAACCCAACAAGAGCATTATTGCTCTTCAAATTTGGTACACAAAACAGAATATACTATTATGCGAGGAATATTTGAGTCTATATCCTATAAGAGAGCCTCCAAACAGTTCAGTAGAACAAATAATTTATATTGAATTGCAGCAACTGTAAAAGGATGTTTTTACAGCGTACATTTATTACTTCTGTTTCCGCTTATTAGATACATAATAATTGTCAAGCGTTTGGTTTGAAAGATACCTTTACTGAACAATACCTTGCTTTAAAACAGCTTCATCATTTTCTAGAAAAAAGGAAAAGTTATATCCGTTTTTTTAATCAATAAGTCTTAAATCATATACCGAAGAAATACTTTTGAACATGTCAAGATATCACCTGTAAACACTCCTTTCTTGAAATTAAAAATACATCTGCCATTTTAGAAGGAAAAAAGAAAGAAAAAAAAGTATATTTCAAAACTTTGAATACGTGATTCATGAGCACATTGACAGCAACTGCCTTCATTAGTTAAGTAAAGGTTATTTCTGACACTCTAACACAGGTACCATAGGGACCTTCTTAGCCAGTGCCGTACCAATGTTTCAGTTTTGTCTATTCTGGATCCACCTGCACCTCTAGGCCTCTGAGGTTACATGTCAAGGCTACGCTCACGAAACAAGAAGCCTCAGCGGGGTTTGAACCCGGAGCCCCTAGTTCTGAGTCATCCACATTAACCAATGAGCCACGCAGTACCAATCATAAACCATTGCAGCAAAAAGCGCGAATTCTTTATTGTCGGGAAAGTAGACACTAACGATTATATGCGTGTTTGTTTTCCTTTAATTGCCAGGATCAACGTTTCAGACCTATATCCGTCTTGTAACCGTTTCTAACTATTGAGTTATGATAGTAGTCAAAGAGGGCATCATTGTCATCTTAACTTTTCCAACATTAAGAAGCAGTGGTATCATGCCATTGTCTACCTATTTCCTTAATACCATTTAATGCTTAATTCAACGCTTACATCAAATTATCCTATCAGGGTATTTACATACACATACGGGCCACGTCACGGGAAAGGGGGCACTCGGACATAGCAAACAGTGTAACCCCAGAGCGGCTAGTCTGGGGTTACACTGTTTGCCATCTTAGAGGACATCAAGTTCTACCTTTAAATAAATACAAATGATAACTGTCGTAACTAGATGCTGGAATATCAGCGCTAAGAAAGAGCTGAGTCAGCGGTTTTTATTTATGTCCGAGTGCCCCTTTTTGCGTGACGCGGCCCATATATATCGTAGTATAGGTCTAACGCAGTATCTAGCCGAGTTAAATAAATGTAAACGGGTGCAATCGGCTAAATGCAACGGTAGGTAACTCTGATCAGAACCCCATATCTCAGATATGGTATATGTCCATCGCGCTAATGTGTGATGTTTATATTTCAATACCATACCTGAGAAGGGTTCTGTTCAGGGTTACCTATCGTCGCATTTAGCCCATATCACCTGTTTAGATTTCTTAGAACTCGGTCATATACTGATATGGACCTATACCCTATCTGAGATAGTGGTTCTAACCACAGTAACCTACCGTTGCATTTAGCCTATATCACATGTTTACATTTTTTTGGACACGACCATATACTGTATTGGAACTATATCGATCGATTGGAACATAAACATCGCGCGAGAGCGCAATGGACCTTTCAAAAGCAGTTAACATTTATGTCAAAATAGAAGTCATTGAAGGTATCATGCCTTTTTTCCTATCGTCATTCGGTTGCTCGCTGGTTAAGACATTCTCACTCACTCTATTTTTAGACATAATCGAGCCGTACTGCCGGGATCACCCGACGATGCGGTTCCAGAGCCCGGACCACTGCGCCCAGTACTACGACTGTACGGACAGTTCTTTTACCCCCGGGCTGGGTCCCTACCTCAAGGAGTGCCCGTTCCCGATGGTCTACAACCCCAATACCAACATGTGTGACGAGATAAGGAACGTTAATTGTATGGACAGGTTCCAGCCCCTAAACAAGTGTAAGTATCACCAATTGTGGTTGATTAATTGATTTTGTTGTTAAGATTAAGACATATTTGGAAAAGGAAAATCTTCTCAAAAAAGAAGTAAATGTTATATCCTCAATAGTTTCTTAACATGTTGGTTAATATTTCAATTATTGATTGATGTATTAGTTATCTCCATTCATTTATTTGATACTTTTTGTTTAGAATTCACTATTTCTCCATAAGTATTTATCTTTTTTTGTATACTCATTTATGTATGTATTAATCGATGATTAAGCGGAACATCATTGTTACATATGGAAACGCCGTAGCTAATTAACCATTGTATCGAATTTGAACTTATTTAAGTATGTATTAATCGGTGATATACCGGAACATCCTTGATACACATGTATACATCCTACATAGCTAATATACCATTGTATCTTATAGGCCATTATGTCCAGCACACGGGTACCGACTGTACAGCCATTTCGACCCCTGGGTGTGAGGGACAGCCGGACGGTCCGAACCCATACCCCATGCGCATCCTTACCTCGGAGTACCTGATCTGTCAAAGGAACGAGACGATCAGCACACAGACCTGCCCAGCCGGTCAGGTGTTCGATCCCATCAAACTGGCCTGCACGGTCGAGGTGGATAGACGTAAGTGAGGCTTATACACATTTCATTCTTCTCCACAAAGGCAAAAATTAGTTACTTACACGTATATTGTTATCAGTTGTTTTGTGATTTGGCCTTGTATTAACCAGAACCGTGCTAAACAATATTGTAGTTTACACTTTATGAAAGACTACAGGCAATACATTGCTGCTTGAGTTTTTATATTTATAATGATGCTTTGAAATTTGATACATTTCAATCACATCCCACATTAAGGCTAAACACGATAATGAACTGTCTCTTGAAGGTTTATTGCTAGTGTACTATTGACCTTGTGTATCAATAAAATATCTATCTTTCTATGTACTCGTAAAACAGTTGGAAATCATACATGGCGTTTTAAAAGTTTAAACTTCGATAGAGTAGGGTATCTGTCTCATCTTTATAACGTTAGGGTAGGAGGTCATTTTGAGTCAAACCAAACGTCAAACAAATGTATTAACGTCTTCGTTCAAGTGAAATCTTGGTAGTGAAGGCACCTTTGATACTGGAAAACCATTTGCATATTATTAAGAAGAAGTAGTGGTTTGGTTGTAAGAAATGCCAAAAGTTCCTAAGATATTGTTGAAAGCCCAATGATGAATGAGTAGCTCAGAATATAAACTTCTTGTATCGTAATTAGGACACATTGGAGACACTTAATGTAGGCTATCACTTCCGTATCTGTAATAAAAGTATTTTCTGATTAGAATGTGCCGTTGGCATAGGCTTAGCAAAAAAAATAATAATGTGGCTTAAGACCAGGGAGAGGCGTATTTTTTTTAGCAAACCAACAGGCATGACAAGTCTGATTACCGTCGTACTATGATAAATTATGATTTATTATATCATTATAAAAATAATGAAATATAATTAAAAAGGAGCACGTGATCCAGACTACACGTATGACATAATATCCGTCTTTTTGCAGTCTCTATCGAGGTGTACTGTGCCACCCATTTGGGACAGACGATGGCAAACCCCGCCCATTGCGGCCAATACATTGACTGTAACATGGTGGCCAATCATATTCAGCTGGGACGTCATATGGGCGAGTGTCAGTACCCACAACTTTACTCCACCCAGACCTCCAAGTGTGAACTCTTCGAACAGGTCCAGTGTGGCTCTAGGTTCGAGCCCAAACAGCCATGTAAGTGGTTTTCGATTTTAGTTTTTTCAATGGCCCTCACAGATGCACATATTGCAATCAGTACTATGTAATTGATATAGTTTTACTTCTTAAAGGTTTTTGTTCACATTTGAGGCAACTTGAGTGTTAAACAAAAAATAAATCTCGATGAATTAATTCGATTTTGTTTTGGAGTTTGAGGTTTAATAAAAAATATCACCTGAAATCATCATCTATCCAGAATGTGTCAATATATTCAGTCTTGCAACGCTTCTGAATCCGAAAACATATATATCCATTGTAGACTGACTCTACATACTTTGATACTAACTAACTTATATCCTTCGAATTGCTATTCTCATGTATGTCCCATACAATAAAGCTGCTATTGAGTTTTAAGGAAATAAGATTACAACATCCAAGTTTCCTTACATCTGTGAACAAGCAGCGTTAACAGATATCAGTTGGTTCATATCTCAAACATCCTTACTTATGTCACGCAGCAATAATAACCGATTAGCCCATTACCAAACAAAAACGACATTTGACCAGTTTGTTACAGCCGACCCTTGAAAACATCGTGGTGGAAAGGGGAACTTGCTCTTAACGAGCAATTTATTTCTCCTTTTCCCACAATGTTTTCTGCCCTATCAGAAGATTATTTTTCAATTTATCACGTTTTGAAATTGCGTTTGCAAACTCTTTCAATTTTGGACCGTGCAAAACTTGCCGTTTGGTAAAGTGTTAAATGAGGACTTTATTTGATGTATTTAGATCAACACCGGTAGACTTTGAATAAAAGTATGTCAAAATGAGGGATTGCTGGTAAAACTATTGATAAAAGTGCGTTTTATTCTTTATCCTGTTCAACAAATACAGACATCTGTATGTTCCCTTATTGTAGACAGCATATGAAAAGTCGTGACAAACAAGGTTTAAATTATTATTTCAACGCTTACTTGTCAACCACAAATAAATATCTTATACTACTTAAATGAAATGTAGAGTAAGTGCTGCAAAATCCCTAAATGTTTGTGTCATCCTTGAAAAATGATTACATCGTAAAAAAATCAGAGTCTGCCACCTTTAACTCATTGCGAACGACCTGTGGAATAGTTTCGTGATTTTGTCAACCATACGCTTTCCGCATATAGGCACGTTTTAAGACAATGACAAAGTTTACTGTCTTTAAAGTGCGTCTTACATTATAAATCATACCTGAAAACAATTAACATGGTTTATGCAATGTTAAATGTTATGCATTTACATCTAAAAGTGGGCGACAATGTACAAAACTGTGCTTTGATGCTTAGGAGGTAATGGCCGTGCTCAATCACACGGTCGACAGCGACGCCGACCAATGTTCCTTCATGATCGAATCCTTGCACCGATTTATCTTTTATTTCCGGAGTTGACCAGCTACGTAGCTATCTATTTATAGTGTTAAGGCACCCCAGATCCTTTCCTCTTGCTTTTAAGCCGTGCGTCACAAATGCATATTTTATTTCTATTAAGCATCGATTCCAAGGTTCATTTAGATGCCAAACAATCTGCCTGACTCTCTCACTACTTTTAATGGATATCTCATTTACCATGCGAGCCTCACAAAATGTTAGCAATAAGATAATAGAACACGAAATATTGAGTCAACCAATTCCTACCTTCAGCTGGCATCAACGGTGATTAAGTAGTTAGCACATTGTGCGGAATATTTTAGGCCAATCGTCTTGGAAGTGTTTTACTAAAAACCTATGCTGAGAACTTGCATAAGTTCAAAAGAACATACCGCTTATTCTAATTTTGCAAAAAGCAATGTCTCTTTGACACCTCTCTAATGGCACACATTCCAATAGTGTACGTTTGACAATCATGTATATTGGTGCTTTCCACAAGTTGTTGGATAAAACGCTACCCCTTGCTTAACCCAACCAAGACAAATTGGTTTTTTTTGTTGGTGCCCTTTTGTAAGACGCTTTCCTGGTAAATTCTGTTAGATTACATGGTAACCTTGATAAAAAGAACTTTCGCGATAAAATGAATTAACTATTGTTATAAGTTGCGTTGAACTTCGAGCAAACAAGCAAACAAGCAAACAAGCAAACAAGCATCCAGACAAATAATTCACACTAACTACCATCCGTTCTAGGTGACTATGCCACCATCCTTGGTAGCGGCACGATGCAGAACTGTATGGCGACATACTACAGCTGTGTGGGCTTGCCAGACGGCGCTAATGCCATCCCAGGGGGCGGGGTCGCCAATAAATACATCATGTGTAAGTCCGAGAGAACGGTTGAGGAAAAGACGTGCCCATTCGGCAACACATACGATCCCTTACTGAAGTACTGCACCCAGTCACCAGAACAAGGTACCGTGTTTTTGTCTTTTGTTCTAGAGCTCGTTTCGGATTGAAAATGTATAAGTGCAGCGCAATTAAATGCCTCATCTTTCTCATTTTATATGCAAGTGTTCCAAATATCTACTTTTGCAGTATCACTCAAGAGCTTAAGTATAGTTATGTGATAAATTCAAGATTGAATTATTATCAATTCAAAATTCTAAAACTGGGTTGTTGTAACACATTCGATACAGAGTCAACCATAAACTGATTTCTAATGATTTTATTGCATTATTTAAAGGTTGCTAAATGAAAAATTCTGTAACGTACCAAATTGTGTAATGCGAATTTGATAATTCAAAAGCAACCCTAAACTTTCTTCAATTCGTCTATTCCTAAAACCAGGCTTGGTAGAGAGGCAGTGCACAGCGAACCGTATTGCCATCTTGCCTGACCCAGACAATTGTGCCCGCTATTTCAACTGTAGCCAGCCAAACTTCCACCCGGATCTCGTCAAGTACCAGGCAGAATGTGACTACCCCATGCTCTTTAACAGCCAGACCATGATGTGTGACGATTTCACTGTGGTCAATTGTGGTACACGCATGGAACCCAAAGCGCCATGTAAGTCACGTGGTATATGTTGTGTATTTCTTGATGACACCGTCTCTATTCAACTGACACTGTTGCATTTTCTTTATGTTAATGATGAAGTACGAATATTTTCTGTGAAGATAGGGGTGTTTAATTTAAGAAATGTTGGTTGATCCCTGCTTGTTTAAAGTCAATCGTTGCTCTGCGACGATTTCTTTTGGTACGCGCATTAAACCAAAGGTGCCATTGTATTTCACATGGTCCACCTTTTGCCGCTAGACCGACATGCTTCTTATTCCCAACCATTTAAATAAATTTATTGAAGGATTGCATTGAATAAATTGTCGCAGTCTAAACGGGAAAGACATTTCTTTGTGTTTAAAGAAGAGGTAGACCTTTTTCATGTCTTCCCTAAGTGGATCACTAATTTAATTCAGATGATTGAGAATACTGATCCATCTGTTTCTCTCTATTTCATTGTGACCGTCTTACCGATGAAATTACAACTTCTTTATTTTCACGATGGAAATAAGGCTTTCTTTGTTTAATCAGCAACAGTCCACCTTCTGTGACAAATCCGACAAATGATCCTATAAAACTATGCAAAATCGAACAAACCACATACATTTACGGACAAACAGGACCTTACAAAGCTGAAAAAGAAAAGATTAATAATAAAAGAAATGATTATCATGAACACATACCCACTTTATCGCTCTAGGTGACTACCTTTCGACGACGACAAAGTGTGAAGGACCCCTGTGTACGTTACCCTGTCTAGAGCGGTCCCCCAGCTGTGTAGGCATGATAGACGGTAACAATACGTACCCCACCCGCGAACTCTCCCCCTTCTATATGACGTGTCTGGGCGAGAGGACGGTCTCTGTGGGAATCTGTCGGTTTGGTGTCTACGATCCAACACCCAGGACTTGTACCACCGAACTGGACCCTGGTAATTATACTGTCAGATATAACATTATCATCATTTATTCGTTATCCTTCTTTATTATCAGTTTACAGAATGGTATCGTTTCCCTTCTGTCAATAGGTTTAAGAGGACTATAACATGACCTTGAAGAATAGAGTTTCTTATATAAAATCTCATTCTTTTTATAGATATATCCTTTTCTATAATTAAAACATGATATCTTCTGTCGCCATGCTTCTAATTATCATTTTAAAGGCTAAACTTTTTGAATAATGGTTTTCATCTCTTCGATGCATTTATCAACAATGTCTCCTGTATATCAATCCGTTAACTTTCTTATTAGAATTATCTTTGTAATTTATTTATCATACTTCTGCATTATTAAAACATCATATCCTTCTGTCGCAATACTTTAGATAACTATTATGCGAGGCAATAAATCTTGATTTATAATCGATGCGTTAATCAACAATATCTCCTATATAATCATTCGTTATCTTATTAGAATTATCATTATTATCTATTAATCACCCATTTACATAATTACAACATCATATTAAGTTCCTTCTATCATAATACTTTAAATTGATATCATTCAATTATACAGTTATTCATAGATTTTATTCGCCTTTTTGACTTCCTCTTGTATTATCTGTATCATTAATCATTATCAATTATATCAAACTACATGCAGCTCCAACTCCAGACAAATTCAATTAAATTGATAAAGTAAAACGTTGCATTGACCTTTAGGAAAAGTTTTACAATCACACCATCCATATAATTCATAAAAACAACTTTCATGACTACCTATCTATCATTCTCTCTCCCACTAAATTCCAGGATCCATCCAGGACTTCTGTACGAAGAACCCGACCGGAATTATTCCCCATTACACGAACTGTGGCCGATACTACAACTGTAGCGCCGCCGCCATTTTGTCTGGTGGGAGGAGCTACCTACAGGAGTGCTTGTACCCACAACTCTTCAATCTCGACACGATGGGCTGCGAACCTTACCAGACCGTCCAGTGTACCTTTAGGTTCGAACCCAAGGGACCATGTACGTAATTATAGAGTTATTTTAGGTTCCGTTGTTATTTATACTTTCCTTTGTATTCTTATCAAAGGGTATTGTTGCTCTTGATCTTGATGATAAACATTTTCGTTTTAAGATGGCAATGGTGACAGTCTTTTTCTTGTTCTTGTTCTTGTTCTTCTTGAATTTTGACGTTATCTTTTAATTTCCTTTTTAATTCTCCTACTGTCTCATTTTCATTCATCTTCTTATTTTTCTTACTCTTGTCCATTTCTTGGCCATAATTTTGATCTTCCTCTTATTCTTCTTTGGCTTATTGTATTTTTTCCACCTTCTTATTTTTACTTCTAAAGTATCCACTAAGTTTTCATTTGATTTCTCATCCCACCCATTTTCCCGTCTCCATTTACTTCATCTTTTGCTTATTCCTTCTCTTTCATCGCATTTACTTAACTTGAACACATTTCTTTTAAAAAGTAGCATTCTTCAAAGACAGTAACAATATTATCATCGTCGTCTTCACGTCACTTTACAAACCTAGTCATTAATCAATTACCTCCCTTACAGGCGAATATCTTCAGAACCAAGTGTGCCCGGCCGGGTCCCCGAGTTGTCTCCCTTGTTCCGAGAGGATACCCAGCTGTACGGGTATGCCGAACGGCAACAATACGTTCACCGGCAAGGACACGTTCTATGTGGTCTGCCAGGACGAGCGCACACTGTTTGTACGCGAATGTATTGGGGGTCTGTTCGATTCAAACCTGAAGGCATGTGTCGAGAAGCCTGCTGGACCAGTCTTCGATCCAAGTAGGTTAATTAACTATGTGGGTTATTTATCGACGATTTAGACAAATGTCCAGTCATATTTTGGCGTTTTCCTGATCAAATAAAATCTACTGATTAACCCCTTTCCCAAACAATAAATGTTCGACTGTCCCAAATTGAAAGAATTTGCAGACGGCATTTCAAAATGTGATGAAATTGAACAATTCTCTTCAGAACGAGCAGAAAACCTTGTGGGAAAAGGAAAAATTGCTCGTCGCGATTTTGAATGTTCACATGGTTAAGATTGGATAAATGACAGTATTTCTTAAGTGTTTCACGCGAGTTTTCTAACCAGGTGATCGCCACTCATAAATCCTAACGCTCTTTGGTATTTAACATGCTACGCAAATGTAAAGAATTAAGTTAAATTGGTGGGCAAATTGTGGAAATAGCACTTTGAAAAATAGATAATAAATAGTGCAGGCGTTATGTTGTCATGATCCTGTGGTATTTTGCTATGTTTCAACATACTCTATCATAATTTATAACTCATATTACCCAGTTTTGCAGTTATTTCGATTGCAATTACGCTTTTAAACGATGAAATGACCAGCAAACCAGCCAATCACTTGATCGTCCAATGAAGAAATAAAAAAGATAAACTAACAACAATACTATTCTATTCCCCCAGACCGACCAACAACATACTGTACAGCATACCCCACCCACAAGGTCCCATCACCGATGTCGTGTGCGCAGTACTACGATTGTTCGTCCCAGGTAACACCGCTCGGTAATTACAAGATGGAGTGTCCGTACCCACAACTCTTCGACGCCAACTCCGGCCAATGTCTTCCATACAACCTCGTTAACTGTGGTCAGAGAACGGTGCCCGTTGATCAATGTAAGTTTGCCAATTTGAACTCGTCGGGTTTATCTAATGAAACTATCTTTGACATAACATGGTAGCCACCATATTTCTTCTTGCAAGTCTACATTCGTAGTATTTTCGTTCTCAAATGAAAATGTCAAAATGAGATATCTTATCTGTCTGTCATCTAATTTGATTGAGGAAACAAACATATTTTGTTTAAATGAACGAACGATGATGGTATTGCTATGACTACATGTGTCATATTTATTGATATCTTTTAAATGCCAAATGCTTCATAAGTATTAATCATTGCCAACGATCGGTCAATAATTCTAGCTGTTTCCAAAAACCGGCATGATTTGCAATACAAACAAACAATTAGGCAAATTAAGATAATGGTTGAACTTATTGCAATGAAGGACTGTGTCAAAAGCGACCATTTTATATCAGAGCTATTTCATTAATTTCTTGTTGACTGTTTCGTTAATGAAAGACATTTCATTAAACTGTGTATAGCTCTGATAGGTAAATGCAAGTACAAGAAACATCGCCAGGAGTACTTGAACGCCGTGATGTAAATTCAAAATACTGTTAAAAAGACCCGTTAACCCTTTACCGAACGCTAAATTATCGACTGCCCCAAATTAAAAGGGTTTGCAGACGACGTTCCAGAGTGTGGTTAACTTGAAAATAATCTTCTAATAATGCAGAAAACCTTGTGGGAAAATGATTAACTGCAATTTATCCTTTTCCCACAATGTTTTATTGAGTCGTCTGCAACAAAGTGGTCAAATGTCGTTCGTTATAATTTGGTAATTTGGTAATGGTTACCCCCAATGAAAAAAATGATAATAGCTGACTGACCACCTGTCTATGTTTCCAGGCGAGTACGAGTACAATCTGAGATGCCCGGATATCGGCGCGTGTAAGCCGTGCCGAGACAGGTTCGTCAGCTGTCGGGGTATGACGAACGGTAATTACAGCATCACCAACCGACCGGGCGAGTATAAAATGTGTCTCGACCAGAGGACGTTATACATCGGAACCTGTCCCAACGGTCGATTTGACGATGCCTCGGGCTCGTGTATCGTCATCTTCGATCAAAGTAAGTGGAGTTCACGTTGAATTGATTACCTTATCTGAGAATGACTATTTCCGACGCACCTGTAACAGAGGAAATTAGTAACCGCTGTGACAAAAGGAGAAATTGCCCTCGTAGAGCAATTTCTCCTTACGTCACAACGGTTACTAACAAATGTCGTGAGAAGGGAAAATTATTTTTCACTTTTAGAAATTGTCATCTGTAGCTGCTTTTGAAATTTATACTTCGTGTAAGCGTGTAATCATTCCGTGTAATTACATGTAATTCGTCACGTTCAATTCTGCATTTTATCTTACTCCATTCTAAAGTTACGATTAGTGAGAAAAACTCCCTAGCCTGGACCCCCTCCCCCAAGGGGTTACCCCAATAGTATTTTCCGGATGTCTTTTAGAATTATGCATGCACCATTCCTCATTTCACTCTCTGATTAACACCTCAGACCTTAATAAAGAAAGGATTGCTGAGTAATTTCTATGGTTCACTTTACCAGAAACGTCTCACACCTTGCATTATTTTTCCAAGGAAATCCGACCCCATACTGTGCCATCCACCCGAACGCTCTGATGCCAAACCCGGATAACTGTGCCCAGTTCTTCGACTGTCGCCAGCAGAACACCATGTTCGGGAACCATCTCCGAGAATGTCCGTATCTCCAGCTGTACTCAGAGGCCGACAAGTCATGTCTACCCTACCAGAATGTAGGCTGTGGAATGCGGCCCGAACCGAAAGCACCATGTATGAAATATATGTGATATTGTTTTAGTATATGGCCATTGGGAATAACATTTCAGTGGCAGTCAACGCGTCTTTGCTTGGGTTTATGAATTTGAGTTTGAAGAACATTAAGTTACCAAGAATTGAAAATGAACATTTGAAGGCCAGGTTTTACAAACGGTTAGCACTAAAGGTTATGCACCTGAAAGAAATATGAACTTAGGCCAAGCGTGACAAGTAAACTTTGTCACGATAATTATGGTTCAGTTTAGAAAATGGATACATTTTTATTCTAGTTGTACGCTACAGAGATACCAAGTTGTTTTCATAACGGAGCATGTAAAATGACTAAATTTTCTTTTTTAAATGTCGTAAAATGTTACACCACGTATTGCTTGAATACGACAAAACCTGCGACAAATGTGAAGATTCCTTTTTATACAAACCTAGATTTGAGACTGTATAAACAGGCGAAGACCACTATATACCATTGATGACTACATCATTTATGCAATGTATTTTATCACCGACGTTTGTATTGCCGTGCCTTGACCTAAGTAGGGATGTATGGGGATATCAGGAAATCCCGTTGATTCTTGGATATAAGAATTGGCGTCCAAATATCTGTAAATTGTTTTCTGGATTATATGCATTTTATTCAATTCATTTTTATATTCGACAAACATAGCCTTTGGCCATTAACAACATAGAAAGACGACGTATTGTGTGGACAACATGGTTGTTTTGACAAGTGAGAGCAACATTAGCAATAAGTACTGCAAATTGAATGCGAACTCAGAACAGTGAAGTAACTATTAGTCAATCAATATTGCAAAAAATATCTATACTCAAAATTGGTAATAAGGAGGCGGATTCAATGCTTTTTCACGAATAATATTGCTTTATGAAATATATGTACATACAAGTTTGTACTTAGATTTAATCCTTATACCAACTTCATGCTTATGCAAACAGGTTAGATCCAAGCAAGCCACCAATTAAATTGGCGGCTGGTTAGATCCAGGCAAGACACCAATTAAATTGGCGGCTGGTCTGTGATCTAACCTGGTTCCTTCTCTGAGTATCTCTCCTCAACAATTTTAAATAGGTAATTAACATCTTGGAAAGCAGACGGCCCAAAAATCTATTTCTAGAAAATCACCAAGATTCTAAGGATTATACGAATACAAACTGTGCCTTTAACACCTGTCATATGATGCCTTATAGGCGAGTACCTCCAGAACCAGCAATGTTACGATCCAGCCGGCTGTCCGCCGTGTGAACAGATCAAACCGTCGTGTGTTGGCCTTCCAGACGGCAACAACTCGTTCCCAGGCCGACCCAAGGAACACATCGTGTGCAGCATGGAGCGAACTATCGGCATGGAGAAATGTCAGTTCGACTACGACATACCACGTCGTGAATGTGGTCGTGACATGTGTAAGTGAGATAGTAAGCCTTTCCCTCCGTCATTGGGCACCTCTGTGCAAGTGGTCGTGATTTGGGCTAATTTTTGAATCACAGAATCATTCAGTTAATAAATCATTTTGAAACTATCTTACAGTTAAGCCAAACATAGTCTTAGAAATAACACGAATACCGTCGAAGCATAGTTCAAACCGGATCATTTTCTTACAAGAAATTTCGAGACTGGTACAAATTGAAAAAGAAAAACGGGCCTGTAATATTGAGTACAAACCATTACATTAGGTACAGAGTAGAGTTATTCTTTATTGTTGCAAATGCCTTTTTTGAATCTCGAAATAAAAGGCTTCAATGCACGTATACGTACACCTACATATAATAGAAATGTGTATTTAATGAACAACTCTATCTTATTACTCACAGCCAACTTAAACATATTCTGAGAGTCACAGTCAATGGTGCAGAGGCTTCAATGCACGCATATATATACACATGTATATATGTATATGTTAAATAAATGGTTACTTAATCAACCATTCTATCTTATAATTTACAGCCAACCCAAACATATTCTGCGAGTTACAGCCAATGGACATGTTAGAACACCCGACAAGGTGCGCCCAATACTACGACTGTCGTCTACCAATCAGCAGTCTGGGAGAGACCTATCTACAAGAGTGTCCCTATCCGTCCCTGTATGACGTCACAACGGGTACCTGTCAGGACTTTACCGGCGTGGACTGTGGACAGAGGATAGTCCCCGTGGCGCCATGTACGTACTGGATTCCGTCGTGTTTATTTGCTTTTGTTTGTAACGTGTTTAGCTCCAATTTGAACAGCATTGTTTCGGTTTATCGCCAGCGACAAAGAGCTTTTCTGCCTTTTGTCGATTGGCAACAACTAATTTGCTCATCCACTTGGTTGGTCATGTGTGGTATTTAGGAAGCAAATGGGGATGAACTTGTAACCCCGGGTTCCGGGTGCGATACCACTGGTGTTGCATTTTTTGTGGGAGTGTCCTTTGGTGAAAGACTTCAAAGCCCTAGCCTTGTACATGTGAATCAAAGGAAAGTAGTAATATAATTAAAAATGTTGACAAAGAGTTAAACCTCACAATGAAGTAATAAATTTTGTAAGAGTTGTATGTCTCTTGTAAACGTTTAGGTTTAAAAGCCGTTTCTAACAAGTCATCTGATTAATATCGGGGATGCTCCATTTATTCACGTTTCCTGAAAACTTTAGAGTTATTTTGCTTCTTCTTAAGAAAGATTAGTGCTATATCAAACTATTTTATTTGGTAAACTTTTGATCAGATTCAATTATTTATCACAAGAAAAAACCCATCAGCAAAACTTGAACGAGAAAGTCAACCAGAAAATAACCCAGATTAGCAAGTTTAATAATTCAGATTGCCTCATTCTTCACCTCTGACCTTGACAGTTGATATTCAAATACTTGAACCGACCAATCAGAATTCGTTATTTTGAATATGTAAACAAACAGGTTGTAGATAAACATGATTGAATTGGAGACAACTATATTTCATGCACAAAATAACTTATGTTAAAGAAGTCTTTTTAATAGGGTCTAAATGCATTTGTAAATTGATTCTCATGACTTTTATGAACATAATAAATGAACTCCATATATTTTTTCAGTAATTTATTTGTACTTATCCTTTTTTATGTGCCTTTAACACCAAGACACCCCAACCACAATGACGCTTTAATTTAGCTTTGTAACGAGTATTCGTCAACGTCAACATGCGCTACTTTTATCTCCTTCAGGCGACTATCTGTATAACACGTGTAACGGAAAGGGAGTTAACTGTGTACCGTGCTCTGAGCGGTTCGTCAGCTGTGCCAGTCGGCCCGATGGAAACAGTAGCTATCCGAATGCCGATCTGACCCGGCGTTACGTCACATGCCAGACCGGAAGGACCGTCGGAGAGGGGTACTGCCCGACCGGATACTTTGATCCAATTCGACGGATTTGCGCCGACAGACTTGATGCAGGTAAACTCACAGTCGGGTCCTAATAGTTCTAGCGTTGTTTCTTGTGCTGCTGCTGCTGCTGCGGCTTTTGTTGTTGTTGTTGTTGATTATCATTAAAATTTGTGATTTTCCAATTTCATGTATGCCGAGAGCCAGGGGACTGCAATTGAGTGGTTCTAGTGGATCGATGGAAAATAAAGTGATGCTACCGTTCTTTTCTAGGCAGGGCAAAACTAAGTAACAATTTAATGCGATGAAAACCCATTCTTTGAGAAAAATGCAAGGCAAATGGTCTGTAATATAAGTCGTCTTGAAGAGATGGATTGCCGGTAATATAGCAAGCACGATACCTTTGATAGCACAGTGTACATGTTTCTCGAAGATTCCGTTTATAACTATAGTAAGCGCTTGACCAAACGTGAAGCACTTACTATAGTCATGCACGAAATATTCGACCTGTACACACAACCGTGATATATACATATAAACCTATAACTATTTCAGTATCGATCCAGAGTTACTGCCAGCAGACCCCGGGTGTTATCATGCCCAACCCCCTCAACTGTGCCCAGTATTTCGACTGTAGCAGACAGAGTGTTGCCGAGGGAACTTTCCTCAGAGAGTGCCCATATCCCATGTTATTCTCCAAACAAACTAACGTCTGCGAGAACTTCACCAACGTCATCTGCGAAAACAGAATGGAACCGGTAGAACCATGTAAGCGTTTGGGATGTCTTTCAAAGTTTTGTTTCTGATTCATCGTAGATTCTATTGTCCTTACAGTTGTTATTAGTAAGTTTCGTAAATTATTACTTAATTCCCTGAGCCTACATAGACGAGAGTACTGAAGTTAAAAGCACACGGTCCCTCTCCGCATGGTTCGGGCCACGGTAGCTCTAAATAATGAGATTGTCTCCAGGATGACTTATGGGATACCGATGGTTCTACCCGGCTTAATCAGCAAGTTAGCTTTAGGGCTGCCTCCATAAGTTATGGCTCGTGCACTGCATCAACACTGAATACTTCTAAGGACATATAAAACCGTAACAAACAAATGAACAATGATATCGCTTTCCTCGTAAACACGTTTTAACTTTTAACGGATCTTGAGCAGATGACCAAAGACAAAATTGTAACAAAAGGAGAGAGTTTGCTTGTGACGACTCATAATCGTTTGACACATTCATTCACTTCATTGACGCATTCATTCACTTCATTGACACATTCATTCACTTCATTGACACATTCATTCACTTCATTGACACATTCATTCACTTCATTGACACATTCATTCACTTCATTGACACATTCATTCACTTCATTGACACATTCATTCACTTCATTGAGACATTCATTCACTTCATTGAGACATTCATTCACTTCATTGAGACATTCATTCACTTCATTGACACATTCATTCACTTCATTGAGACATTCATTCACTTCATTGGCACATTCATTCACTTCATTGACACATTCATTCAATTCATTGACACATTCATTCACTTCATTGACACATTCATTCACTTCATTGACACATTCATTCACTTCATTGACACATTCATTCACTTCATTGACACATTCATTCACTTCATTGACACATTCATTCACTTCATTGACACATTCATTCACTTCATTGGCACATTCATTCACTTCATTGACACATTTATTAACTTAATTGACACATTCATTCACTTCATTGACACATTCATTCACTTCATTGACACATTCATTCACTTCATTGACACATTCATTCACTTCATTGGCACATTCATTCACTTCATTGGCACATTCATTCACTTCATTGACACATTCATTCACTTCATTGACACATTCATTCACTTCATTGACACATTCATTCACTTCATTGACACATTCAAGCACTTCATCGACACATTCATTCACTTCATATATCATTTATTGGCATATTCGACAAACATTATCTTTGGTGATTTACAAATCAGAAAAAACGAAATATGGCCTGAACAAACATGAACATATACGTTATTACATAGAAGTTTCAATAAATCAGAGCAACACCAGCTAGCATAAGTACTGAAGGGTTTATTGAAGGATTTCATTCGATTTTACTGACAGAGAGACTACATCTCAGAAAAGCATCACACTAGGATCACACTCATTGATGTTCAATATTTCCAGGCCAATACCTTCAAAACATCTGCGATACACGTCAGCCCGGCTGCGTTCCGTGCGAGGAGAAACACCCGAGCTGTCTAAACCTCCCGGACGGTTTTAACATGTACCCGGGACGCGAGATGACCCCGGACTATATTGTCTGTAAGGCTGGGAGGACCGTATCCGCCAACGAGAAGTGTCGGGAAGGTGTCTTCTTCCCGGACCGCAGGGAGTGCGGTTTGATCCTCGATGAACGTATGTATTACCGTTAACCATATTTTCCTATTCTTATAAGATACATACAGGGACTTGTCGATCTTAGTTTTTTTCAGTTCCTCTCAACAGTTAACCAATTGTCTCTGTGACCTAGAAGCTAGAGTACAGAACATGGAATTGCATCCCCCTCTCAATGTTGGTTCAAATATTTGTGACGGAACTTTGATTTTCATGGGAGGTAGTCTCCCGACTGACTTACAAAATGCCGATGGTTTACCCGGCTTTACGAGCTCTTATGGGTGGTTGAGTATGGTGTCTTCCTCAATCATTAAGAGTTGGGCATCACATCATATCTAAAATAGTGTTAACGCGATATAAAACACATATGAATATAAACATGAACACAATCAGTTAGCCAGTGGACACATTCCTTCAAAATGAATATACACAGTTTCTTTACCAATATATTTGTATACAAAATTCCGACGAAGAAATGAACGTGCGACTGAGTATAGTACTTTCAATAGCTCTTATTGCGAAAATAACCCGAGCAAACATTAGGGCTGGACTTGGTCGACCGGTTAATAGTCATCTCTAGTAAATATATCATATTTGCAGCAGACACATGTTAAAGTATCATCGCAAACACATATGAAGTTTTAATATTTTACATTTCCCCCTCAAAATATTATGTTCTTTTTCCAGAAATGGCCACCCAGTTTTGCCGATCCAATCCAACCTCCATTTTGGCTCACCAGACTAACTGTGCGCAATATTACGACTGCCGTCAAGCGGTAGGCGGAAGTTATCTTCGTGAATGTCGTTATCCACAACTGTTTGATGAACAGGTACTCGCCTGCAAGAACTTCTCCGACGTTCGATGTGGCATCCGATTCGAACCACAGGCGCCATGTAAGTTGCGCTATAATCATGTGATATCCTTTCTTTAAAGTGAGAGGTAGATCAAGATTGCATTACTGTGCTATCCTTAAGTCCTCAAGATATGCACTTGAAATAGTAAAATTGAAACTTGCTCCTTTCGCTTGAAATGTTGTTCCTTTTCAAGGCGAAAATCCAAGACCCAGACAACAACAAACACAACCGAATCCATACCTTAGACATAATTCAATACATGTCTTTCATAAATAAAACCACACATGACATTATCAAAATATGTATTTCACATATCTTTGTTTCAGGGCGATTACTTGCTTACTCAGTCTCTAAAAAACGACGCCAACTGTTCACCATTTATGAATGTCTCCTCAGCTTAAAGCAATAGCTTCATTCCTAGCAATAATGAAGCCACACATAAGATTAACAGAATAACTCTTGTGTATCTAGGCGAGTACATTGTACCTACAGACTCAGTGCCCCGTCTCCTTTAACTTTCTCCTTAACTTATAACAATAACTACATTCCTATCATTAATTATTTCACACATAACATTTACAAAATATCCTTTTTTGTTCTAGGCGAGTACCTGCAGACTCAGTGTCTACAAAACGCTGTCAACTGTACCCCGTGTCCCGAGCGCCTGCCGAACTGTATCGGACTGCCAGACGGAAGTAATCCCTTCCCGACACGCCCCAACTCCCAGTACTACGTCAAATGTTTCCAGAACAGAACGGTGGCTGTAGAGGTGTGCCAAGTGTCGCTGTTTGATCCAATCACGAAGGCGTGCTCCGACATCATAGACCCCAGTGAGTAGACGCTTGAATGTTATATAGTGGAATCATGCATCGCATTTTGGCAAATGAATAGTGAAAAATTGAAATTGGATTTTCATTCCAATTAATGCCTGTATCCAATTGCTTGCTTGTTTGAAGAAATATATTGGGCCCGCTTTATATTATTTGCTTTTCTTCAAAATGGTGACATATCTTTGAATTAAACTAGAAAGATTATATATCTTTTGGATTTACTCTCTTTTCACAGAATGTTTCTTTTAACGTTTCTTATGGGGGTATTTCAAATTGAGATTATCGAATATTTTTCATATAATAAATTCATTTTTATATTTTGAAAACGTTTCATTTATAATGAGGTGTTTCTCATTATGACGCTATTTGTATTTTATGATGGCAAGTCACACGTTTAGTCATTACAAAGAAAAATGACAGCACACCTCAGTCAAAAACATAAGTTTTATATGATTAAATACATGAAGCAACCAAATTAAACCATACTATTTCATTTTAAGGCGTGCTTGCCGGTTTCTGCCAGGAGAATCTAGACGTACTGATCCCGGACCCCCAGCACTGTGCCCGGTTCTACAACTGTAGCGACCCGTCCGTACAACAAGGGCTCGGGGTTCCACATCTACACGAGTGTAAATACCCACGACTCTTCGGATACGAGGCGAAAAGCTGCAAACTCTTCACCGAGATCGATTGCGGGACGCGCTACGAGGCCAAGGCGCCGTGTAAGTATAAACATGTGAAAAGCCCTGTGAAAACCCTGGTTATTCAAAGGGTTCAGATATTAAACCCACCCCACCCCCGGTTAATTGAAAAGTGCAAACATTTGAAAACCACGGTTATTCGAAGGGTTCAGATATAAGAAACCCCGCGGTTATTCGAAAAGTACAATCATGTTAAAACCCCGGTTATTCGATGACTACAAATATTGAAGTTCTTCGAATAGTACAAATAATTGAAACACCCGGTTATTCGAAGAGTACAAACATTACAAAATCCCGGTTATTCGAAGAGTACAAACATGTGAAAACCCCGGTTATTCAAATGGGAAAAAAAACATTTCAAAAGCACGGTTATTCGAAGATACAAACATTTGAAAATCCCGGTTCATAAAAGAATGCAAATGCTTGAAAACCCCGGGTATTTGAAGATTTCAAACATTCTAAAACCCTGGTTATTCGAAGAGTATAAACATTTGAAAATCCCGGTTATTCGAAAAGTACAAGCATTTGAAAATCCCGTATATTTTTAAAGTACATACATTTAAAAACCCCGCTACTTCAAAGATTTAAACCATGTGATCCCCTGTTATTCAAAGAGTACATACATTTGAAAACCCCGGTTATTCAAAGTATACAAAAATTAGAAAAACCTGGTTATTGGAAGAGTACAGACATTTGGAATCCCCGGTATTTTGAGGAGTACAAATATTTGAGAAACCCCGGTTATTCGAAGAGTACAAGCATTTGAAAACCCTGGTTATTGGAAGAGTACAGACATTTGGAATCCCCGGTATTTTGAGGAGTACAAATATTTGAGAAACCCCGGTTATTCGAAGAGTACAAACATTTGAAAAACCTGGTTATTGGAAGGGTACAAACATTTCAAAAACCCCGGTTATTCGAAGGGTATAAACATTTGAAAAACCTCGATATTGGAAAAGTACAGACATTTGAAAAACCCCGGTTATTCGAAGTATACAAATATTTGAAAAACCTGGTCATTCGAAGAGTACAAACATTTGAAAAACCTGGTTATTCGAAGAGTACAAACATTTGAAAAACCTGGTTATTGGAAGGTACACACATTTAAAAAAAAACCTGTTATTCGAAGAGTGCAGACATTTGAAAACCCCCGGTTATTCGAAGAGTACAAACATTTGAAAAACCTGGTTATTCGAAGAGTACAAACATTTGAATAACCTGGTTATAGGAAGGGTAAAACATTTGAAAAAAAACCGGTTATTCGAAGAGTACAAACATTTGAAAAACCTGGTTATTCGAAGGGTACAAACATTTGAAAAACCCGGTCATTCGAAGGGTACAAATATTTGAAAAACCTGGTTATTCGAAGTATAAAAACATTTGAAAAACCTGGTTATTGGAAGAGTACAAACATTTGAAAAAAACCCGGTTATTCGAAGGGTACAAACGTTTGAAAAACCTGGTTATTCTAAGAGAACAAACATGTGAAAACCCCGGTTATTGCAAGGGTAAAACATTTGAAAAACCTGGTCATTCGAAGATTACAAACATTTGAAAAACGTGGTCATGCGAAGAGTACAAACATTTGAAAAACCTGGTCATTCGAAGATTACAAACATTTGAAAAACCTGGTCATTCGAAGATTACAAACATTTGAAAAACCTGGTCATGCGAAGAGTACAAACATTTGAAAAACATGGTCATTCGAAGAGTATAGACATTTGAAAAACCCGGTTATTCGAAGAGTACAAACATCTGAAAAACCTGGTTATTGGAAGAGTACAAACATTTGAAAACCTCGGTTATTCGAAGAGTACAAACATCTGAAAAACCTGGTTACTCAAAGGGTACAAACATTTGAAAACACCGGTTATTCGAAGAGTACAATCATTTGAAATTTGAAATTCGAAATGGAGACTGATCACGCACCTGTTATCTATATTTCCAGGTGAGTATGTAGAGAACCAGTGTTTCAACGCCACGTGTCAGCCGTGCGAGGAGAACTATCCAAGCTGCGTAAACAAACAGGACGGAAGTAATAACTTCCCTGGTCGGGAGGGCACTGAATACTATATCGTCTGCTACAAGGCCAGAACTGTTGCCATAGTTACGTGTACCACGGGCTTCTACAACCACGCCACGAGGTCCTGCGAGGCTGTCAACCCGGCCACAGGGGCCAAGGCGGGCTCTGTTAGTGTGGTGTAGCCTCGGGCTCGAACTTTGGAGATAAAAGACAATTAATAAAATCAAATCTTTACATGACGTACATTTCATGGCATGTGTGTGGAGTAGAACGGAAGAAAGGGCCTTTGATGTTTTAAGACTATTCGAGTCCATTCGAATGCTTTCGGTACAATGGTGTTTCGGTGAATAAGGCCTATGAGAAATTGTGGCATGAAATTGGAGGAACGGTACATGGTAGAATGTTTGCGATATTTTTGTTGAATAAACAAAAGTCGTCTTTAGTTAGCATCTGCATTTAGCACAAACTGTTCTGAGACGATAATTTTGTAACTGAAAGGTTTTCTTAGTATCCTTGTTGAGATGTTTGTCTCTTCAAAACGTTTAGTGGATTACTCTCAATAACACCTACTGTGTATGCTATAAATCGCTTATGAAGGAAAATACTTTGCGCTAACAATGAATTCGCCTTTAGAATGGTAATTCAAATGTAGGCACATCATATAAAATAGTTGTTTGTCACATTTATAACAGGTACGAGATGGTCGCTTCATTTCGTAGAAAGATTTGTAGGAAACACAATATGTAATGAATCGTGCAAATATAATGAGATTTGAACTTGAGTATTGAGACGATTGCAGACGAATTGAATCATAGATCCAAATACCTTAACTGGACAGATCCTTTTTACTTTCTGGGAAACAGGGAAAGATAGTTCCGGTATAAAATGGAAGTGCCTTTATGGATCAAGGGAGAGTTTTTTCTTTAACATCCGGAGACTTAATGCAAACGGCCCTAATCCACAAACAAAATAAACAAACGAAACGACCTGTGTATGGTTTTAGAAGCCGTCTCAGAGATCAAGGGTGTCGAATAAGACAGTGTCATGCAATGTATCACAATATAGCATTTTGTAAACATTGAAATGTATAAATGGCGACTCACGGGCGAAATATTTAATAAAATAACGGAATAAAACTCTTTGTATCTCGATGTTATATTTAGTGAACCTTTTTTTACCAAGTTATTCAGAGTCGAAGAAAAACATCCATTGAGAAACAAACATTCCCTCAGAATACTATTGCTGCAAATCACTTGATGGCATTCCAAACAACACATATTGATACGACTCGAAAGGATTTGCAATAACGTTTTGTTTCCTTCACCACTATACCTCAAAACTCCTTCTCACTGGCCATTGTGACCGAACGGAGTTTACATGTCGCTATGAGAAGACTTGCCAATGTTTTGAACCATGTGGAACTATCACCTGATACTATTGCGTGATGCAACTTCAGTAAGCTAGATAGCGTAATTTTATCTAACACCACAAGAGGCCCCCGGTCATTGATACAAGCAAAACAAAACAACATTTCCCTGACATATGTGTTGCGTATATTTCAAACAATTGCAAACCAATTTTCTGCAGCTGGTAATTTGAAAACATGTATTCAATGTAGAAAATAATTGCTTTTCTTTTCTTTTTTCCTTCTCCTCGAACGAGGGATTCATTTTCAAAGTTGTGAGTAGGAGAGTTGTATTTGCCCCTCACTAAGCAAAAATAGGAATATGCTTCCAGGTATCGGTTGAACCACGCCTTATGAAAATTTCTCCCTATGGTAATACAGTATAATAGCTCTACCTCCAAATTGTATTTTGTGACAGTCGAACCTCTGTATAAGTTGACGTAAACTCAGGCATCCAAAATATTTATTTTTCATTTCCATGTCATTATAATCCATGCATCTAAAAGTCAAACCTTCTCTATCGGGGATTTTCATGAGGTTCCATGGTCTTCGAGGTAGAGCTAGAGAGTTAACTGTATATCAACTTGTCGAGGTAGAGCTAGAGAGTTAACTGTATATCAACTTGTCGAGGTAGAGATAGAGAGTTAACTGTATATCAATTTGGCGAGGTAGAGATAGAGAGTTAACTGTATATCAATTTGGCGAGGTAGAGCTAGAGAGTTAACTGTATATCAACTTGTCGAGGTAGAGATAGAGAGTTAACTGTATATCAATTTGGCGAGGTAAAGATAGAGAGTTAACTGTATATCAACTTGGCGAGGTAGAGATAGAGAGTTAACTGTATATCAACTTGGCGAGGTAGAGATAGAGAGATAACTGTATATCAACTTGGCGAGGTAGAGATAGAGAGTTAACTGTATATCAACTTGGCGAGGTAGAGATAGAGAGTTAACTGTATATCAACTTGGCGAGGTAGAGATAGAGAGTTAACTGTATATCAACTTGGCGAGGTAGAGATAGAGAGTTAATTGTATATCAACTTGGCGAGGAAGAGCTAGAGAGTTAACTGTATATCAACTTGGCGAGGAAGAGCTAGCACGTCCTCCTTGTGTGTTGAAGGCTGTGCATTTCATACAAGGGCTGGGTATATCAAGGAAGAAAGTCGTACCAATGGCTTCTGCAAGATAGTTGATAAGGGTCAGCATAACGTCCGTAAAAGCGAGTTCCACGCCATAAAAAGTGTCATGATTGGCTGTGTTTTGGATCCAAAGATTTGTTTGATATGATTGACAAGAAATTGAAAGTGTATTTTATGAGCGATTTTCCATTTTGTTATGATTGCCTTATGATCACGGCATGTGGGTCAGATATATTGAAACGCGTAGATATGCAATGAAGAGTTATGAAATGAAAGGAAGCAAAAGATAAATTATTTATGCTCGTGGTTTTATTCTTCTTTATACTTTCTACTACTCTAGAATCACAAACAAAATGTCACTGCATTTAATTTGGATCAGTCAAATTTCCAAATGAGGGGATGATAAAACCGAAACCAGCTTCGGGTTGTGTTATGGATACACCGCGTTCCTTAGGAGAGAACTCAGCGTTGCTTTGGTTGCAACATAAGCTGGGTCGGTGGCCATGTTGGAATTCTCCCTCGGATCAATGCTCAGATCGTACAGCTCTACGTCATCAACTCCGACAGTTGACCAATCAGGATGGAATCCCACAGTGTTAAACTCCGCCCACTCGGTATACCGGTAGTCCTTTGTTCTTATCGTGTAACCCATGTACTGCGTGGCGCCACCTCCTCTTTTCCGTGTGTTCTGTGAGATGGCCCCGGCTCTGAGTACGGCAGCGGGGTCGGAAACCAGCGGCATCAGACTCTTCCCCTCCGTGCATGTGCGCACACCGCTCGAATCTGCCGGACAGGAGGCTATCGACGGAAGACCAGCGGCTTCGGCCAGCGTCGGGAAGATGTCCACGAATTCGACGAGAGAAGAGGAGTTTAGTCCGGCGTCCGTGAGACCAGGAATGTGGAACATTAATGGCGTCCAGGTGGACTCCTCGAAGTTGGTTTGTTTACACCAGAGGTTGTGTTCGCCGAGATGCCACCCGTGGTCGCCCATCAGTGCGATGACCGTATCGTTCTCCAGACCGAGTCGGCTCACCTCCTGTACTACTTCACCAACTAACGAATCGATCCACATGATGGCGCCAAAATACGCTTTACGAAGCTCTTCAGCTTTGGAGTCCGAAACAGTCGTGTTGAAATCCCCGCTCACTCCGTCTGCCGCGATGTCATCGTACTTACGCAGTTCGGAGTAACCATTCCAGGCGATGTTAGGGAACCCTTTAGGTACGTAACGGTTGTCGGCCAGTCCGACGGAACCGGAAATTGCGTAGTCCTCCATAAAATAAAACGGCAAATGCGGTTTGTGGAATCCTACGGCGATGAAGAAGTTCTCGCTCGCGTATGTCCCGCCCGTAGCGAAGTCTGCGAGCGTTGACTTTGCGTTCGCCGCGACTGAGCTATCGGTGAGCGGTCGGTTATTGAGCCTTGGGTCCGTGTTGGCTACCGACTTCCAGCTTTGTGTTGTTCCTTCCTTGTACTTCAGCGCCGGGTGATAATACGAATATTCCGGGGACCATGATTGTGGATCGTCAGCGGTGGCAGAACCGCCATTATGAAAGATCTTGCCCATCCCAGCGGAAACGTACCCGTTGTCTTTGAAGTACTCTGGTATTGTGGTGAAGTTCCCGCCCGAGGACCGGAAGTAGCTGACGGTGTCGTAAACCCTCGTGGTATCCGGCCTGCGTCCTGTCAGAAGTGAAGCTCTGCTGGGTCCACAGACTGCCTGCTGCACGTACGCCCTCTTTAGGACGAGACTTTTAGCCGCGAGTGCGTCTATATTTGGGGTGTTCATACCCGAGTACAGGTTGCTTCTCTCACCGGCATAGAACGATAGATCCGGTCGTAGGTCGTCCACCATTATAAACAGAACATTCTTCGTTGCCAATGTCAGCGCTCCAATGGACGACAACACAATTGCTGTGATTACAGTACGCATAAAACTCTGCAAAATAAACATGACGTCAAAAGGCCTAGCCTACTGCTTACTGTTTATTATCCAGTCGGTTGACTAATTCACGCCCAATTCATAAAAGATGGTTGGTGTTTGAATATATCAAAACTGTTTAATATATGGAAGGATACACTCCTCTTTTATAGCGATCTAGTGACGTATTTCGTACAGGTGAGATGAGAAAATGAATCTCGCGTTCAATTAGCAGCCGTTCTAAAATGTGTCTAATTAAACCACGCATGAAAAAAAAGAAGAAAAAAAGGCAAACAACAAACACTGAAACGCTTAATGCATCAGTCACCTATCGACTAGAACGAGAGTGAAAAACATCTAACCGTTTATTCTTTATGTGAAACTACAAATTGTTCTCTATATGTAAAGACCTAATAAACATGTTTATTAGGTCTTTGGTGTATGTTATATGGGCAACTTGTAAAAGTTTAAGTTGATTCACATCTATCTCTATCTCTCTTAAATTCAAACCCCTTTTTTGCCGGGGGCCGCCTGATATTGTCATAGTTAAATAGGAGGGTTAATTAGTTTGTTTGCGAAGTTACAAAGAATTCCCTCATACACGTTATTGGGACAAATTCAAATCGAAAGCAGCAGCAGAAAGACAGGGAAAAAAGTACATGTACAGTATAGGAAGGATAGCATTGCCCTTGTGCCATTTAATAGAACCAATCGCCACAGATATGCTCGTAATTAGCATGGCCTTCTTGCTTTCAAAGTGTTTAACATATGTGTGTGCTTGGGTATATATGTTGTGAAATTTCGTATTCATATCAGAACAAAGACATACATACCATATGTATCAAAGTACAAACTCCGTCACTTCTGAAACATTTGTCGTTTGCTCATTACACGGAGGCCCCATTCCCGCTTTTCACCGAACCCTTTACTTCGTATATATTCCCTCTTAAGTAGTTTGGATAAACATATCTTAGAATCACTGTTACAAACAAGATATAACTGCTAGTTATAAGCAACTTCTCATTTTGTCAAGATGGTTTGTGATTCATATCACAAAAAAAAAATCTCTATTTGACTATTAATGTCTATCGGCTCTATGACTTAAATCTTCGCTACAATTATTCTTGTTTTAAGACATCTGCACCAGGTGACATGAAACCCCCCCAAAACATAAACTTTTTCTGATGAGCGAGTGCTTTTTTTTCACATCACACCCACTATGGGTTTATCCCATATAAAAACCTGTTTTAGTTATTTATTAATGGAGTCTGCTGTTACTTTCAAAGTAAAGGAATCAACTATTCAACATAAAAGAATGGACGACACAAGCTTTCTTGGTTTTTGTTTGTTTCTGTCTCTTTCGTTTGTTATCAATACATGTATATGATTAATCGTTGGCTTTTCCGCTCAAAGTACATTCAAAGCATGTCCCCGTAGTTTTTATCTGAAACGAAATCTTGATTTATGAGTTATTATGGTAAAAACGTAACACCCCAGGGTAAAATACAATGTTATGTATTAGCTGTACTCTGTACTTAAAAAAAGTCAAATACCGGATGAAGCAATTTAACCGGATGTTCCTCATTCAGAACCGTATACCTTTAGCAATGGAACTGCTTATAGCTGTTTAACACCGAAACATTGTGAAAAGAGGGGATATGCTATTGTACATGAGGAAATGTTAATCAGATGTACTATAACACAAAGCCCCATTTATACTCCCTCTTGATGATATATGATGATGATAAATAAATAATCAAAATATGAAACTTTTACGAAGAGTTTTGTTTATTTGTAATTGATGTACCTCCCCCCCCCCTTTTACCACAATGCTTTCCAAAGTAGACAGCTCAAGAAATACCAGAACGAGGAGTGGTTAAAGAGATTGGTACTTAAAATTACACCCAATCCTACCTATGGGAATTTGTACTTAGTCCAAACTCAAACCAACAGCAGACAGCAAAAAGACATGAAACAAAATTCAGTTTTGTTATGAAATTCGATTGAAACCATTTTGCTGAATTTTGTTTCGGTGTCAAACAGTTATAAACAGTTCCGTTTGAACGAATCAAAGGAACCATGAGGGGGCGGCTCTGTTTTGTCAACAAAGGACCAATTTACACATGGTGAAAAACACATAATTATGCAACCATATGTAGTCCGTCGACGATCGGACCGTCCCTGCAATCAGAAGGCACAAATGAACCATTACACACTAACTCATGATCAAACTAGCACATGAAGGAACATATTTAAAGAGTATCATCTGTGATGATAAGACATTTATTTTTCGTTTGAAATTCCCAAGTCAGTGCGTTCGTAGTTGAAATTAAAGAACAACCGTTTTTTTTCCAAATTATATTTATAGACGCACGGGAAACTCGCCGTTTCGGTTCAACATGGTCGTGACAGATATTCCATAATAAACCCCTCAACCAGGCATTGAGTAAAGATTGTTTATAACATGCTCTTCCTAATGAGCAGTTGGTCGTATAAGAAAAGTAGTTTCTCCTAAATAGAAAAAATAAAGTGCACCTTTTTATGTTTATTTGTACTGTCCGGTGTTTCGTTTATGTTCCTAAACACAAATATACAAATGGAGGAATGGATGTAATCAAAGAATCTAACTCTTTCAAACCTTTCACAATTTTGCAAATTGTTTAGCTTTCTATTTTGAAACCATTCTGATAAAAAAGGATGGTTCTGCCAATTCAGCTTTTGAGAACAGAACGTTTCGCCTTTACCAACAATTAATCCATAGTATTCCTGTTCGCCAAATGTGAGGTAGAGCACATGACAAATCACTGTGGCAAAAAGGAAATGCTTCTAATAAGCAGTTGATTCTTTTAGCAAAGAGGTCCTCCTTAGAATAACAAAGGACATACTCTGCTTTCATTTGTGCTGTCTACAGTTGTTTAATAGATCAATAAAAGAACTCTCTGTAATGAAATAATTACAGGGACAAGCCGTAGATCGTATAGTAGAATTTATTAAGAGAGTCCCTAGCATATAACATTATATCCGGGCGACAGAGCTGCGCCCGGCCCGGAGCAGCAATCGTGGTCGTCTGCTCTCCACCCTAGGTCTCTATCTGAGACTCATTATATATCAACAAACAGGTGATGGCATGTTCTATCATATAACTCCATGGCAACCAGGTAATAAGCTGTTCAATCATATCCCGGGGCCAAATGGGTTACTCAAGATTACGTCAGTGAATACCCTTTTCACTACAGTCATTTATGAAAGAATATGTACCCTTTTTCTGTTTATGCCATTTCATATTTCTTTAACACACCTCCTCATTCCGATAATGGACTAGCTTTCTAATATGGAAGTCATCATGAAAAAAGGACTTCCCACAATTCTTCTTTTGCCACTCTACTTGTCTACCTTATCCAAAACCTCTTACTCAATATTAGCCCACTCAACAAAATATGGTGTAAATAGCATTGCAAAACTCTATAACAAAGTAACATTTGCTCCTAAATCAGAATCTTTAGGAATAAGAACAGTATACTTGTGTCAAGAAAATATCTAATCTAGCATTATTAAGAGCACCATTGCAACCCCACCTATTATTGGGGCCCAGTTACTGAACAAAAGCGATATTGGTCTAACAGACAGATTTTGATATCTATGCTGTTATAACGTTATAGACATGTGTTTAATTCTTATGTATGTACACCTTTGAAAATCTATGTGTTTAATGTACATGTTACATAAACAAATCTTCAGAAAATGGAGGCAATAAAGCTACATATAATTTAAAAGAAATATACCTTTTTGCTATATATCAAATAACAAAGAAAAACGAACATGGGTTTTAAACATATATGCACTCAAACTAAGTTTTGAAGGAGATGTTTGTGAAGTCTTTCAAAAAGTATAAGACAATTCGGGGTATACGAACGGGCCTGACCCCAGGCTAGTGGAAACGCAGACACTAAAGACAAAGAGGGAACACGCAGACACTATAGACAAAGAGGGGAAACGCAGACACTTGAGACAAAGAGGTGAAATGCAGACACTTTAGACAAAGAGGGGAAACGCAGACACTTGAGACAAAGAGGTGAAACGCAGACACTTTAGACAAAGAAGGGAAACGCAGACACTTTAGACAAAGAGGGGAAACGCAGACACTTGAGACAAAGAGGTGAAACGCAGACACTTTAGACAAAGAAGGTCAACGCAGACACCTTAGACAAAGAGGGGAAACGCAGACACTTAAGACAGAGAGGGGAAACGCAGACACTATAGACAAAGAGGGGAAACACAGACACTTTAGACAAAGAGGGGAAACGCAGACACTATTGACAAAGAGGGGAAACGCAGACACTATAGACAAAGAGGGGAAAAGCAGACACAATAGATAAAGAGGGGAAATGCAGACAATATAGACAAAGAGGTGAAACGCAGACAATATACACAAAGAGGGGACACACAGACACTTTAGACAAAGAGAGGAAACGCAGACACTTTAGACAAAGAGGGGAAATGCAGACACTTTAGACAAAGAGGGGAAACGCAGACACTTTAGACAAAGAAGGGAAACGCAGACACTTTAGACAAAGAAGGGAAACGCAGACACTTTAGACAAAGAGGGAAAATGCAGACAGTTAAGACAGAGAGGGGAAACGCAGACACTTTAGACAAAGAGGGGAATCGCAGACACTATAGACAAAGAGGGGAAAAGCAGACACTATAGATAAAGAGGGGAAATGCAGACAATATAGACAAAGAGGTGAAACGCAGACAATATACACAAAGAGGGGACACACAGACACTTTAGACAAAGAGGGGAAACGAAGACACTTTAGACAAAGAGGGGAAACGCAGACACTTTAGACAAAGAGTGGAAACGCGGACACTTTAGACAAAGAGGGGAAACGCATACACTTTAGACAAAGAGGGGAAACGCAGACACTTTAGACAAAGAGGGAAAACGCAGAGACTTTAGACAAAGAGGGGAATCGCAGCCACTATAGACAAAGAGGGGAAAGCAGACACTTTAGACAAAGAGGGGAATCGCAGACACTATAGACAAAGAGGGGAAAAGCAGACACTATAGATAAAGAGGGGAAATGCAGACAATATAGACAAAGAGGTGAAACGCAGACAATATACACAAAGAGGGGACACACAGACACTTTAGACAAAGAGGGGAAACGAAGACACTTTAGACAAAGAGGGGAAATGCAGACACTTTAGACAAAGAGGGGAATCGCAGACACTTTAGACAAAGATGAGAAAAGCAGACACTTTAGACAAAGAGGGAAAACGCAGAGACTTTAGACAAAGAGGGGAATCGCAGCCACTATAGACAAAGAGGGGAAAGCAGACACTATAGACAAAGAGTGGAAACGCCGACACTTTAGACAAAGAGGGGAAACGCAGACAATACAGACAAAGAGGGGAAACGCAGACACTTAAGACAGAGAGGGAAAACGCAGACGATATAGACAAAGAGGGGAAAAGCAGACACTTAAGACAAAGAGGGAAAACGCAGACAATATAGACAAAGAGGGAAAACGCAGACAATATAGACAAAGAGGGGAAAAGCAGACACTTAAGACAAAGAGGGAAAACGCAGACAATATAGACAAAGAGGGAAAACGCAGACAATATAGACAAAGAGGGAAATCGCAGACCCTTTAATCTAAGAGGGAAAACGCAAACAATTTAGACTAAGAGGGAAAACGCAGACACTTTAGACTAAGAGGGAAAACGCGGACACTATAAACTAAGAGGGGAAACGCAGACACTATAGACTAAGAGGGAAAATGCAGACACTATAGACAAAGAGGGGAAACGCAGACACCTTTGACAAAGAGGGGAAACGCAGACACTTTAGACAAAGAGCGGAAAAGCAGACACTTTAGACTAAGAGGGAAAATGCAGACCACATGGCAGGAAAATTGGTTTCGAACATGTTCATTTGAAATCATGTTTTAAGAAGATTCATTTGAAATATAACAAAGGTTATTTGGTTTACATTAGAAATTCATTTCGATCAAAGGGTAATATTTAATTATTTTTGATGCTATGTTTAAATAATTAAACATTTGTTTGAAGAGGAATGCATGTGCCACATGGAAATAAGATTTATTTGTTAGTCTGTTGGATACGATCAATAGAGAGCTTGAAATAACGAAAACGCAGACAATATTGAAAGAACATTTGTTTTGGAGATGTTCAGTTAAAGCTTACACATATTGTTTGCGTAATTCTTATGGGTTTAAGTGTGCGCCATCATAATGCATACAAAAGAAGCTGGTGATCTTTAACTGCATAATGAAATCGTCGAAAATATTTCACGTAGACTATCGAATGCGCATTGAGACAAATACATATATGAATTGAATTGATCTCGGGACAAGGACAAGGTAAAAAAATATGTTTCCTTTCCAATGTCATAATTTGATTAAATTTCCCACTAATCGGAACTATCCGGTGAATTATTGAGGTGCATAGTGCAGAGAGAATCGACCGGTAGTTTACCGGCTAATCGCCAAGCTTCGCTATTCGGATACCGACGGAGTTCATCGGTACGGCGCCAACTTAGAATTTTAGATAAAATTATCGACATGAAAACAACTAAAGAATTGGCTAGGTATGTGGAAATATTGAGAAAGCTTTTCAACTCAAACTGAAGAGTTACATGTACTTTACATCACTTATTTATCTCAAAATACATTAACCTATGGTTTGGACAAAAAGCTGTGTAAAGGTTGAAGATGCGGTGAATTCGAACTCACTTTACTTCGTACCAGGAACAAAATTGTTTTTTATTGCCACTGAATTCTGATATAAGCGCACAACTAGCCGCACGATCACTCATTCAAAATATGGCTTTTATTTCTAATACATTAATGATGTCTAATAACTATGTTAATGTAAAACATGCAGGTGTTTCATTTGGTCAAAATAATTCAACCTGAAGATTGCTTTTTTGTTCTCAGATCATTATTGAGACTAGGGTTATAGGGGACCTCATTGATATATTTATCATAAAACTAAGCAAAGAAGCTGGGGTTTTTGGTCAAAGTAGCTGTGGAAAATTGCAACTTTTTTCTTCATTGTCATAATAAACAGAGTTACACCAATAAGAATGTGTTTAAAAAAACGTCTGTGATCAATTTATATACAATTGTGAGTAATTTGGTTTCAAAACTTTTTAGAGTGTGACTGCTGCAAATTGACAAATAATTGCGATTTATGACCTAAACAAAAGTAAACAACCACTACAAAGCTATGAGCACCCTACAATGAGATGATTAGCCATTATTTGGAATGAAATTGACAGATGTGTAAATAACTTTCTGACTGGTTGAAATTTATACCAATACACTTAGACTTGTTCTCGGGGGTCTTGTATGGCCCAGTAGTTAACCCATTACCAAACAATAAAGACATTTGACCAGTTTGTTGCATATGACTCTGGAAAACATTGTGGGAAAAGGAAATTTCTCCGTTTCCCTCAATGTTTTCTGCTCTATCAGAGAATTATTTTTCAATTTCATCACATTTTAAAATGTCTTCTGCAAACTCTTTCAATTCGAGACAATCAAAAATTTGGTGTTTGGTAAAGAGTTAAGGTAACAGTGTAGGACTCGTCCTGACTCAAGTCCCATATCATGATGTGTTACACATAGTAAGCAAGGTTACAGCACACATGAGGAATTTCTCTTTTTATGACTAGTCCTTAAATCATTAGCCACCAGTGTATCAAAACAAGTATAGATTTATGTAATTTTCTTCCTCACAGAGAGCTTGGTTTGTTGAGAAGACGGACAATTGCTAGTTCAAGAGATGTACACAGGGGGGGAAAACCATCAGGTAAATTAGACTGTTAAAAGGTTCAGTAAAAAGACTAGACTATTGATCATTAGGATTGTGACCTTTCATTCAACTGGATGATTACTCTGTTGTTTCTTGGGACCACAGGGATCTGTAGTTATTCTGGGGTTCAAACTGTGTAATATACTAACAAGGGTGACAACTTGAATGAAAATTGTGTACAAACTTGAAAGTTGTCTGCTTCTCCAACAATTTATAAAATATTCCCCAAAAATCCTTCCAGATATTGAAAGATTAATGTTTTTTCTATAAAATAAACCCCCTCCCATGACAGTGCCTTACTCATTGCCATCACAACAAGGGTTCTTACTCATTGTGATCACAACAAGGGTTCTTACTCATTGTGATCACAACAAGGGTTCTTACTCATTGTGATCACAACAAGGGTTCTTACTCATTGCGATCACAACAAGGGTTCTTACTCATTGTGATCACAACAAGGGTTCTTACTCATTGCGATCACAACAAGGGTTCTTACTCATTGCGATCACAACAAGGGTTCTTACTCATTGCGATCACAACAAGGGTTCTTACTCATTGCGATCACAACAAGGGTTCTTACTCATTGTGATCACAACAAGGGTTCTTACTCATTGTGATCACAACAAGGGTTCTTACTCATTGCGATCACAACAAGGGTTCTTACTCATTGCGATCACAACAAGGGTTCTTACTCATTGCGATCACAACAAGGGTTCTTACTCATTGTGATCACAACAAGGGTTCTTACTCATTGTGATCACAACAAGGGTTCTTACTCATTGCGATCACAACAAGGGTTCTTACTCATTGCGATCACAACAAGGGTTCTTACTCATTGTGATCACAACAAGGGTTCTTACTCATTGTGATCACAACAAGGGTTCTTACTCATTGCGATCACAACAAGGGTTCTTACTCATTGCCATCACAACAAGGGTTCTTACTCATTGCCATCACAACAAGGGTTCTTACTCATTGTGATCACAACAAGGGTTCTTACTCATTGTGATCACAACAAGGGTTCTTACTCATTGTGATCACAACAAGGGTTCTTACTCATTGCGATCACAACAAGGGTTCTTACTCATTGCGATCACAACAAGGGTTCTTACTCATTGCGATCACAACAAGGGTTCTTGCTCATTGCGATCACAACAAGGGTTCTTACTCATTGCGATCACAACAAGGGTTCTTACTCATTGCGATCACAACAAGGGTTCTTACTCATTGCGATCACAACAAGGGTTCTTTTTCCCAACTTGACACGATTTCTAGGCAATCACTTCATTTACTCCCTAAACAGCAATAACCAGATCCTCTGTGGTCTAAAACTTGCAATGTAATGATAAAACAATTCAATTATATCACAAACCACTTTCGAGGACAACTGCAGATCCCTGTGCTTATATTACTAGAAGTTGCCAACTTTGGAAACCAAAAAGCTGGTTTGACTTTGAATTTTTGGGAAAACTGCATTTAAGGGCTGCTATTGTATAAGATTTATCCTGTCACAAGTACCATTTTGACATATAACAAATCCACGCGACAAATCATGACGCCATAAGAAAGACATGGCGTCATGTTTATATCATTTTCTACTTCTTTTTTTTCTTGTGTATTTACACCTTGTTTGTTTGAAAGAATACATAAAGGTAACAGGATAAATAAAATAGAAAGTTGTTGTCTTTGAATGGGAAAAGTTATCGGGCTCATTGGATGATATTCCCAATCCTTGCCCGATTCACTACACCAACCATCTATTCTCTATATACATGGTATATGATGCAAAAAATTAACAACATTTCATTAAATGCAACTATATTGGTGCAAATAACATACATGTGCAAGTTCGTAAAATGACTAATCAAAATAGGATATTTGAGTGAAAGTATTGCATTATAATGTTTAAATTATGTATCATGTTGCAATCAATTAAAACTGTTTACTAATGATTATCTCTGAACTTAGTTTATTATTAACCTTTTTGAGAAGATAGCGTTCTAGATACCTTACCATAGAGAATTTCTCTCAGATTGATGGACTCTTTAACTTGTTTAGCCTAATGGATTTTGAGACTTGGGCCAAATGGTTTTACACAGTCATGCTATGAATAAGTTTGTTAAATCTCGGGTTGTTTTATACAATAATACTTTCTGCAGGTCAAGAGTTCAAGTATCTGATTGTGATAGATTTTGAATCAACATGCTGGAAAGAAGGGAAATTCAGGACCCAAGAAATAAGTAAGTTTTAACTCTTTAATCAGTATGATTATTGTCATGAACACAATTTTTGACATAATCATAAAGATCCTTTTTTCTACATCTCATGCTATTCTTTGCTGTCTGTTGCCACTTTTAATTTGGATTAGTTACAAATTTCAAATGAGGAATTGGGTTCTCCCCTTTCATAATATGAAATCTGTATTTAATCTAAATGAATAATATGGAACTGATGACAAGTTAAAAGTATTGCAGTATGTATTTACCTAGTTATAGATAGAAGAAATAATTTTGATGAAAGCTAGAAAATAATACCATATATCATTTGTCACAATGTTTTCTTCAATTTTTTGAAGTGCTTGAAAACAATTTGGTATAAGATTAAAAGTTAGCGCACTTTACTGAAATCCCTTGAAGAAACATTGTGAACATCACATATAAGTTTAAAGATACAGCATAAGAAAACAAAATTGGATCAAGACTAAATGATATACAGGTCTACAGACAAATAAAATATTCACTTGTCACACTTATATTCTTTTTTTCATATTAAACTCTGTCTTTCAAACTTGTATTATTACATTCAATGACATACATATCCCTTTGTCTTAAATTTATCAATTTCTTTTATCAACATGTATAGATAAGCCATTGGCTAAATGTAATTACAGTTGAATTTCCTGCTGTTCTTCTCAACACGGATACAGGAGAGATTGAGAGCGAGTTCCATTATTATGTACAGCCCCAAGAACAGCCTGTATTGAGTGGGTTTTGTACAGAGCTGACTGGTATTAGACAGGTTGGTTTTTTGTTTAACATGGAGAGTAATGCAGCAATAGGGTACTTTTAATTAAACAGAATTAATCAATTGTTTTGTAACTGATTTAAAATTGTTTTGATTATTGTTAGAAGGTTTTATCCCAAGTACAATATTGGAAGTATTTATAGACAGCAAAATTTAAAACCAAGAGGAGACAGCATTCAGAAAATATAAATGATAACATTAACGGGTGCAAGACTTTAGTATGTGGTTCACAAACAAAGAGCGCCTACTTTATTGTTGCAATGAACTCTTGACATTTTCCTTGTAATCTATAGGTTGAAAAACAGGTGATAAAAAGTCATTAATAACAATTTCTTATTAAGTCTCAGTTGTTTAGTATGAATTGAGCTTTAGGGGCATTATGAAGGAACTTGTTAAATTTTTTCCAGGGGCCTCCATGGCCTAGTAGTTAAAGTGCAGGGTACCGTTTTACTAAACAGTTTACGCTTAAGATTTGCGTAAGTCTAAAACAACAGTTCCTCTTATTTCAATATTGGACAAAGCAATATTGCAAAGTGACACATCATTGGAATCGTCTCTCCGAGACGCTTCCAATGAAGTGCCACAATGCAACATTGTACTTTCATTGAAGATACTATCCATGTTTATCAGTTTTGACTTACGCAAACATTTTCCGTAAGTTGTTAAGTAAAACGGTACCCAGAACTTGATATCACATGGTCCCTCTCCCCATGGGTTCAAATCCTAGTTATGGCATTTAGATTTTACTGAGAGAC
The DNA here is from genome assembly GCA_947846245.1 of Cerastoderma edule. NCBI lineage: Eukaryota > Metazoa > Mollusca > Bivalvia > Cardiida > Cardiidae > Cerastoderma > Cerastoderma edule. Next base: position 13,119,963 of record OX401419.1, read on the forward strand.
AGACTCCCGACTGACTTACCAAATACCAATGGTTCTACCCGACATGACCATCCCTTGCGGGCAGTTGAGTATGGGGTTTTCCTCCATTATTAAGAGTTGGGGATTTCAACATAACTGAATTAATGTTGATGTGATGTATATCCCCATATAAACAAACAAACAAATAAAAATTTCTATCTTTATTTATTTAGGAGCAGGTAGATGACGGAATACCTCTGAATTTCTGTCTGCGGAAGTTCCGGTATTGGTTAAACAAACTATACAGTGAGAAGGGAGTGATATGTACAGGGGCTGGTTTGATAAAAACTCAACAGGCTGTCATTAATACAACATGTGTCACATGGTCTGGTAAGGGAAACTCATAGTTCTAATACATTTCCCTGTTTAACCCATTACCAAACAATAAAGACATGTGACCATTATGTTGCAGATGACTCTGGAAAACATTGTGGGAAAAGGAGAAATTGCTTGTTAACGAGCAATTTCTCCTTTTCCCATGTGTTTTCTGCCTTATCAGAAGAGTATTTTTTAATTTCATCATATTTTGAAATGTCGTCTGCAAGTTCTTTCAACTTGGGATAGTCACAGATTTGGCGTTTGGCAAAGTGTTAAAGAACACCTGTTAAAAAACACCAGCTTAAATAAGCTAATTTCCTTAAAAAACACCAGCTTAAATAAGCTAATTTCCTTTCATTGTGCAAGGTTTTTCATATTGATTTATTCTAATTTGGGGGACTTTTGACCCCTTACTTATGGAATTTTGAAATGAGGTTAATGGTATTTAACCCTTTCCCAGACAATAACAACATTTGACCACTTTGTTGCAGACGACATAAGAAAACATTGTGGGAAAAGGAGAAATTGCTAGTAACGAGCAATTCTTCCTTTTCCCACTATGTTTTCTGCCCTATCAGAAGATTATTGTCCAATTTCATCACATTTTGAAATGTCGTCTGCAAACTCTTTCAATATGGGACAGTCGAAAAATTTGTTGTTTGGGAAAGCTTTAAGGTGTCATATCCAGGAATTGGGGGTCATTTACTATATAGACTAGGGGTTAAGGAAAACCCTGCTGTGAATTCAATGTGCCTTACTTGAATATGAGTAGATGAAAAGAAAGTATTGAAAAAAATATATTTTTTTTTGTAATATTGGGGCTTTGACAGAATAAGAACTTGGTCTTGATGGTGATGTTCCTTTTGTCAACTGTAAGTTTGTTAAAACATTTTTTGATGTAGCTTAACTCTTGCAAAGGATTACATGTTTAACAGAATATAATTAAATTCCTATCAGTGAAAAACAGGGATTTCTCAGTGTATTAACTTTCAATTTTGTCACAGTGAATATCGTCACTAGTGATGATATCAGTTTTGACGGAACTACCTTTTTACCATTCCTTTGCATTAGAGTCATAGCTGCACTTTTGCACACAACACTTATATGTTTGTATTCCAAAATCAATAAATACGAGTGGCTGACGTCATAGGACGCAAAAATACGTCATGGGCATTGTTAACTGCTTTGCCTCTCCCATTTTATATTCCATTTGGTGTTTATGGAGGTACTTTGGCAAATATATTTTATATAGTGGAATAGAATAATCAACTCCATTCGATTGATATAAAAAAACTTGTCACTTGAATCGGTTGTTATCATGTTACCTGATAACAACCCATTCTTGTGACATATTTTTGATATCAATCGAAAGGAGTTGATTATCCTCTATATAATTCTCTATTTTTCCCATGAATCACCTTCTCCAAGGTGACTTTACGTTGGTCAATAGTTAATCATTTGTGTGTTGCAGGATTTGTATATGGTTATTAAGTATTTGGGATATTTCACCATCACTCCTGAGTCAAGTATTACTATAAAGCAAAAAAGAAATTTCTTATAAAGACATATAAAACCCTAACATTAGTTTAAAGATCCTGTCTCCAGAGAATCATGATAAACCGATATATTTTTCTATTTTTATGATTATTTCTTTTCACTTAAAATCAATTGATGGTTCCATCGATACAGCAAACACTATATAAGCTGCAATTGTCTTGAATTTCAATATATATTACATTGTCATATTTCTTTGTAAAACATTGTAACCTTTGAACAATATTCAAACTTATAAATATGTCATTAGGTTTTCTGTGAAATGGATCATGATGTAATCATTGTGTTTTTTATGTGGCTTTCAGATTGGGATCTAGGGGTGTGTTTACAGTATGAGTGTAAAAGGAAACAGTTACTGAAGCCTCCTGAGCTGACAAGTTGGATAGATCTCCGGGCTACATACAGGGTAAACACTTTCAATCAAAAAACTTTTATAAAATAAACTGTTTACCACACAACTTAGTATCATTATCATCTTCTATGATAGTTTTTAATCATCCATTTACAATGATGGAGCCTGCTGATTTGGTCAGGGGTATGACTTTCCCCTCTAAGGCCGATAATCACACAAATTGGAAAGATGCAGTCTGAGAGATACAATTTTTCATGTCAGCCAATTGATTAACCCATTACCAAACAACAACAACATTTGACCAGTTGTTGCAGACAACTCTGGAAAACATAGTGGGAAAAGGAGAAATTGCTCTCAACCAGCACTTTCTCAATTTCCCATGTTTTCTTCCCTACCAGAAAATTATTTTTTAATTTTGTCACATTTTGAAATGTCTTCTGGATACTCTTTCAATTTGGGAGTCGATAATTTGGCTTTTGGTCTTGGGTTAAGATGTAGGACTAGTGATACGAGGTTCCAGGTTCAGTCCTCACCTGGGACTTCTTGTTGGAGTGTCCTTGGTTTAAATAGAAAAACCCTGTCTTATACAGTGAAGCCTCGTCTATCTGGACCCGGAATATCCGGATATCTCGCAATCCGAACGAAATTGTTAGGGAACAGAATATTGTGCAGTAATTTGCTTAATCAATTACCATACAATAACGACATTTGACCAGTTTTTGCAGACAACTCTCAAAAACATTGTGGGTAAAGGAGAATTTGCTCATGACGAGCAATTTCTCCTTGACCCACAATGTTTTCTGTCATATCAGAAGATTAACTTTGAATTTTACTTGAGGAAAACGTTCGTGAAACAGAGTTTGAGGGAATATTTGATGATCCTCATATAGACCATTTATGTCTAAATATGTATAAGACCAGGCCCAGCTTCATAAGTCGGGATTATTTGTTAATCCGTAAATTTTGTTGGGAACGGACGTGTTCGGATATTAATGTACTAGTAAAACCGAGGAAAGCAATAAAAGTAATGAAATATGGTTGATTTGGCATGACACCTTTATAAGCAAACTCTGTCTTGCTTTGTAAGCCTGTAAGGTCATCTTTGATCATACCAAGATAGTTTTGGTTTTTCTTTACCACACTGTGATTTTATTTTTTCTTTACCACACTATGATTTTATTTCCATGTATCTAGTCTGATAGCCATCTTGTGGAACTTTTGATATTTTTAAACAAGGCCTTTTATTTTGATTTCTTCTGAAAAAGAACTTATTAATTGTCATGTCCATTTATTGTTAAGACCAAGTCCCATAATCATACAGAGGTTTAGTGCCTCCTTCATGTTAAGCAGATTAATGGTTCAATACCCCTGCTGGGTCAACCCTAGACTAAAGAACTATTGCAATTTATGTACCTGGGAAAGCATTACAGCTAGAAACCTAGTTTAAAGCCAAAAAATGCCATACTGTTTTGGAGTAAAGGAGTGCTTCAATGTGACTGAGAAATTAGTGACGATTACATAAACCCTTTACCAAACACCAAATTTTCGACTGTTCCAAATTGAAAAAGTTTGCAGACGACTTTTCAAATGTGATGAAATTGAAAAGTAATCTTCTGATAGAATAGAAAACATTTTGGGAAAAGGAAAAATTACTGGTGTTTTCCAGAGTCGTCTGCAACAAAGTGGTCAAATGTTGTTATTGTTTGGTAATGGGTTAAACAACAAACATAAAGGAACATTTCTGTTTTATAGAAATTTTATCAACGGAAACCAAATGGTCTCAATGGTGCTCTACAAGATGTTGGAATCAACTTTCAAGGGAGACAGCATTCAGGTGGGTTTTGTGTTAATTGGTTTTTAGTCTTATTTAACCCTTTCCCAAACAATAACGACATTTGACCTCTTTGTTGCAGACAACTTTAGAAAACATTGTAGGAAAAGGAGAAATTGCTTGTACCAGCCAAATCATAACTCAAAGCAGTCATTTTGGCCTGCAGCCTGTTCTTATGTATTATTGAAAGAATTTATCATCATTTGACATAACCCTTTCCCAAACAATAAATTTTCGACTGTCCAAAATTGAAAGAGTTTGCAGAGGACATTTCAAAATGTACTGAAATTGGATAACAATCTTCTGATAGGGCAGAAAACATTGTGGGATAAGGAAAAATTGCTCGTTATGACCTCCCTCCAAATGGCCTGTTCAGATTTTGTTTTGGCCTGTTCATTCATTTCTTATTGAGAACACTGTGTTTCTGCAAGCAATGGAGATTAAATAATTTGTAGTTAGTGTTCTGCAACTCTTGAATTCACAGAACTTAGAAAATCCATTTTTTTCATGGATTTTAAAGATGCCTTCTTGTCCATAAGGCATCTTGTTTGTTTACCACCCCTTTGTGTCAAATATATCAAGATTTTTCTACCTTTCCAATGATTAAGCAAACTAATTTAAGCCTCTTTGTGTATAACATTTTACTTGTTTTTGGGAGATTTAATACTTTAAAATATCTTGATTGAGTTTTACATGTTTTTTAGTGTACATGTATACATCTTGGTTCATGTTATTATCCATTTTGTTTTTGTCAAGACAGTGTCTAGCCAATATCCTTCAAAATAAAGATATTTTACTTATTGAGATTTGTAGTATGCTGTTATATGCTATTGTATGCTGTTGTATGCTGTTGTATGCTATTGTATGCTGTAGTATGCTGTTGTATGCTGTTGATTTGAATGTTGATCCGTCCACAAAATAAAATTCATAAAAGGAAAACTCCCAATCCATATATCAGCTTGATGTGTTAAAATATTGTGCAATATGTGTATGTCTGAAATAAAGGATCATTTCTTAATTTCAGGTGTAGATGATGCAAGAAATACAGCTAAGCTTGCCTACAGACTTATCAAAGATGGCTGTCAGTTGAAGGTCACAAAGAGTTTAAAGGTCTCTTGAAAGATTTTTATTTTATTCTCATTCTCTTGTGTCATAAATAATGTTCATGCAAATATTTAACCTATCATGTTGTACATAAATCAAAATTGTTTGTAATTTCTCATTTTGATGTAATTGTTTGCTAAATAATCCAAAGAAATAATTATTCATACTTCAGTGGGCCTACATTGCATATTGGTTAGATTACAGAACTTGAAATCACATGGCCCCTCTCGACATGGGTTCAAATCCCTGTGACAGCAGTTGAATTCTTTATGCAAGACAGTCTCCGGACAGACTTATCAAATCCCGATGGTTCTACCTGGCTTGACCATACCTTATTAGCATTAGAGAATGGGGTTATCTGTCAATAAGAGTTTTGTATTTCAACATAACTTAAAAATGACTCAATGTAAAACCTATACAAAATATTATTGTAACTTCAGTATCAATATCTGAAATGCTTTCAAGTTTGACAAATCAATTATCCCTTACAAGGGTTGTAGGTCAAGTTTATGGAATGTCTATGCCATCCATTATCAATCCATTATTTTCACATCTTTGATGAATTGAGCAGCTCAATAACACATTACCACCTAATGCCACATATTTGCATCTTGCAGCAGACGACTTTCAAAAAGCATTGTGGCAAGTATTTATAATGCTCATAGGGCTGGATATATTGTGACTATTTCTTGTTTTATCTTTCTAAATGCCTATTGTAGTCTGCCTGTTCTGATCATGTCCCTTATTTTCATACAATCTCATCTTGATACAACTGCAAAATGAGACTGAAGGAACAACTATAACACTTTGTCTAATCAATAAACTAGCATTTTCTCATGTAATCACAAAGGAAAAAGATCTTTTACATTAAATGATTTCTCCTTTTTTTTAAAATTTGGTTTGATCCCCATTGGAGGCAAATCTATTGATGTGGATAGCTCACGCACAATTTCCTGTAATAGTATTGGTAGATTTCCAAGTGGCCTTTAATGATTGATGTTTGTTCATAAAATATCTGCAATACAAATGACAAAATTCACAAAACTTCAACACTGATTATTCAATATCTAACAGTTATTTCATTGTATATTCCTCATTCATATTTTTAACCGTAACATTTTTTTTAACGCAGGTAATCATAAGAAAATCTTAAAAAGATGTTTTAGATACATTTTTATACCGTTTGTTTTATGTTAAATGCAATTTACCTATTTGGAAAAAATGATTGAATAAATATGTTATCAACAATTTCTGTGTTATTTGTGCTTTCAGAATCATGAAAGATCATCCAGCTGTAACCCAACCATTGGCATGTATTTCAAACCTAAGACCTCCACTACAAAACAAGATACATTCAAAAGCTCTTTACAGCCAGGTAGTGAGTCTTCAAAACCAGGAAGTGTTACTATAGAACCCGATACTGGTACATGTGATAGGTCTATGAACCCAGCAAGCACTTCTGTGAAACAAGGAAAAAGCATATCAGCTGATGTTACAAATGACAGCTCTTTGAAGACAGTAAATATCATTGTGGTACCAGATACTTGTAGAAGCTCAATAAGTCCAGGAAATGAATTCTCCAAATCAGCCAATGGCTCATCTAAACCAGGTACCAATTCTACAAAAACAGATACAACTGCTTTAAAGGAAGGTTCAGGTACATGTTTGTCAAAACCACATGGTGCCTCCTTGGAGTCTCCCAAGAGAAAGCCAAGTGGACAAACGCCATCAAAGATCCCTCGAACTGTTCATCAGGTTCGAACACCTCAAGGTGGAATCCTGGATGGTAAGAAACACAACATTACCAATATCCAGTCAAGATCTGTCAGTAAAAACATGGCAGAAAGTTGTAGATCTGTCACACCAATAAAGTTTTCTGGAAAGAGGAAAGAAATTACTCCTCTCAAAGTCAAAGAAAATGATGTTGCTATTACAAGCTCTCCACTGAGAAAGGCCCCAAGGAAGTTTACTCCAAAGAAAATTATGGCTAAAGAGGTTTTCGTGGAGAAAAGTTCTAAAACCTCTGCAGGAACTTCGGGAGCAAATACAAAAGCGGGGTTACAGGAGCGAAATGTGAATGATTTTCAAAAACACCAAGATTTAGGTACATCTAAGAATTCAGTCTGCTCAATTGATACTTGCTCAGAGCCTAAAACTGTTTTCAAAAAGCCAAGCCCTATTGGTGGGAGAATCAAGAAATTTTGCTCGCCTAAGAGTGACACAGAAAATAGCAAAGACTTCTGTGCCTCAACACCTGTTGGTATTGGTGGGGCACCAAAACCTTTCTTCAGTAAAAATATGGTTAGTCCAGTAATGCAAACTAAAGACATCAATTCAAAAGTCACATCTGACAGTACATGTGACAAGACCAGAACACCTTTTGGTATGGGTAAATCAACATATAACTCCTCCACTGTCACACCATTTGGTTCAGCATACAGTAACAAAACACCAAGCTTTTCTCGATCAACTGTTAGTCATCAGGGAACGTTTGTCAATCAAAGCAGTAACTCCTCCTCCATGAAGATGACTCCTCCCCTTTGTAAATGTGGACGGAGATCTACACGGAGAATGGTCCAATCACCTGGGCCCAATATGGGCCGGTTTTTCTTTACATGTAGTGTGCGAAGAGGGCCAGGTTCCAAAGAGGGATGTGACTTCTTTAAATGGGAGGTTGCTGCCAGTACTCCCAGGCTCAACTCCTTTGTAGCCAAGAATGGGTCGGGTATTTCCCGACAGTTAACTCCAGTTTTGAACATGAAGACTCCTAATGATTTTCAAAAGAGAAACCTGGGTGTCAGACCTGCATTCAAAACACCCATGTGTATAAGATGAATAATTAAGTTGGATTGTTTTTAGTCAACCAACCGCAGGATTTCTCATAAAATCCTTGGGTTGGGTGGGAAAAAATTATCCAATTTAAACTCTTTTATAGGATATCGATTTTCTCAATCCATACTCACACAGTAAAAGCCTTTACCGATGTTTCAAAAGGAGAACTTTGTTTTTTGTATAAATTCTGTCACGGCCTCGGATTCATCTAATAATGGGTACTAAAGAATTACTTTAATTTTTTAAGCTTTAGCTAACAATTGAATACTTGGGTCTGACTGCTTAGAACACGTTTTACATCATTCTCCTATGCAGTGATCTCCCTATTCATTTGGTATGAGGAACTGCAGTACTGTACTGTGCAAATATCTTCATTTTCCATTGTGAATATTGGGGAGGCCAAAGCGTACTCTGGCCCCCGCGGTCTGGATATTGGTGGGGCCGGGCCCCTTCTTGCCCCTGCGGCTCCTACGGCTATGAAAGGGCATCCATTCATTAAAACTGGTTTATTATGATTGGTTGATAACATACATCATGGATATCCAATTTGATTTCAATTTGTATAAATCTGATAATAATGGTATTTATAAATCAATATCCAATTGTTGATTGTACAATATTAAATAACGATGGTTTTAAATGGTCAATATTTGATGATTATATTTATATTTGGTCAATATTTGATAAAAACCTGTCTTTAACCTATTACTTTTTATCATGAACCATAAAAGATGACCCTTAATTTGAGAATGGTTTTGTGCTTAAATGCTATATTAGCTCTGATCCTACACTTTAACCCATTACCATACAATCACGACATTTTACATTGCAAATGACTCTAGAAAGCATTGTGGGAAATGAAGAAGTCGCTCATAACAAGCAATTTTTATTTTCCCACAATGTTTTATACCCTATCAGAAGATAATTTTTCAATTTCATCACATTTTATAATGTCCTCTGCAAACTCTTTCAAATTCTTTCAAAAAGGGTTATAAGCTCAACACTTTGTTCTTGAAAATACTTTGCAGACTCTTAACATAGAACAATACTATCATTTTTGTTTTTTTACATAGTTGATGTATGAAATTCTAAACCAAAATGTCCATTTCCTGACACTGTTTGAATCTAATGCAGAAATGTAGCTTTTTTTTTTAAGTATCATGGTTGTAAATATAGCTAATACAGGTGTAATTTCTTTTGGCAAACTAATTTTTATGTCCTTTTTGTATGTTACTAATGGTGTGTTGAATGTTCCCATTTTATCTCTTTACTTTAGCTTATTTATTTGTGTTTTAAGAAAGGATAAATTTCATGTTGAGAGTTTAATACAATACTATAGTTATAGAAAGTGCTTCACGAATGTGAATGATTTACTACGGTCTTTCATTTAAATTCTTAAATTCTTAAAAGCACTTACTACATGCAGTCTTGCCCTGAACCCTTGATGTGTTTGTTTTATCATGATATTCTACACTTTTATCTGATTGTGTAAATATACAGCACAATGAAACTGCTGTAATTTTAATAGATCATTGTGAAGTTATTTTATGATGTTTTATTGAAGACATATTTCTGTTAGCAATTTTGACCATTGGCAAGTCACTTCAGAGCCCCAGTCTAGTACTGGTGAATCCAGGAAACATGCTTCATAACTGAAATATGTTAATACGATGTTAAACACCATACAAACGAAACTGTTAGCAATTATAACATATACATTAACGAAACATAAGATATTTGATTTTGATTTTCATGCAGATGTTTTCTACCGATTAAGAGCATCTAATTTGGATGGGAGGGACTATCTTGAAGATTATGTTCTGTAGGTAACATACGTTAAAATGGTGATTTGATCAATCCTCGTCACTTAACAAAGATGTTTTTTCAGTTGCTTTCCTCTAAAGTTGCTCAACATTTGTGTTTTAGTTAAACAAGTAAGACGAGGATACACACGTCAGTTCTTTTACCCATTTCAATTATTTTGCATGCCAGAAATAAGGCATACACATCGTCATTCAAATATTTGTGAGAGCCACATGATGATGGTTTCTAAAATACTTCCAATTACCTATGAGTTATTCAAATTTATATCATTGTTTACGAAATTAACCACTTAAATGGTTAACTATATCTGTAACATAAATGTGTTATATTCTCACCACATGATTAAAAAACTGTGTGGTAAGTCTATCAAAAGTCTAGTTTTATGTTACTCCACAGATATCTGTTCTCATTTCATCTGTAGAAGAAATTTTATATTTAAAAGATTAATGCTGTATTCTGTGAGATGATCCTTTTAAAATATACTACACTTTTGATAAAAATTATTTTCAAAATGTTCATGATATTTTAGATTATTTATTAGTCTTTGAAAGATAATTCTAAAGTATTATCTATATCAGCTTGTATCAAGAAAAAAAGAGATCAAAATTATTTCTTTCTGTAGGCATTGACAACATTTTCTCCAAACTGATGGTGTTTGAATAGTCAGTGTTTCGAAGTACATTTTGTCAAATGTTAGTTGTACTGATTGATATTGTCATTATATGTGTCCATGGATAACATACTGGATATTGACAAGATTATATTATATGAGAAAGTAGGGGATGGATTGAAAAAAATTTCGTTAAGTAATGGTGAGGAGGAAATACTTTAAGTGATGCATTGCTAAGCGAGCTTAACACATTAGTATAACTGAAAAGTCATCTAAAGTTGCACAAAGAAACCAACCAAGTTGTTTTGACTTTTCATTAATTTGAATAAAAACAAACTACAAACACAAATGTTATTTTTTATGTTTTATTACATTATTTCTTTTTGAAAAAAATAACATGATATTTTCCTGTGCATTCTAAATAGATAATTCACTTTAATATAATAAGTATATAATAAATAAAAAAAATATAAGACATTTAAAGACTATTTTTTCTGTTTGTTGACTCGTCATCAACACATGTAGTCCTTAATTTCACCACAAGCATGACATGTTTTCTGTGTGACCACATGTGAACCAAACACAATGAAAGGAAATGCTTCTAGTCATTGCATTATGGGATAGTTCAAGGTCAGAAGAGTACTTTGGGTACCGTTTTATTACAATCTGAACACATCGGGTTTATCCAATAGAAAACACCTCTGAAATAATAGGGATGACGCCATATTGTTTACCGCGAGAATGACGTCACTTTCTTTCGTTTCTAAAAATAGATTTTGAATGTAAAATCCAAAAAGTCGTTAAATTTGATTGAAGAAACAAGTATACATGTCACAACAACAAGTTCGCCATTTGGTATGAGTTACTGATCAAAAGTGATTAAAAAGGATGTCCAACACTTCCATACACATTGAACTACTTAACGTGCACGCTTAGAAAAGGTGTTCATCGGCGGATGCCGATTTACCCGAAAAATTGTAACCCTACACTTATATCCGAGGTGTATTTCACAGCTCACGGAAATACCCGAGTAGTTCCGATTGGTTTTATTAAACATTTTTAACTAAAAGTAAGTTCATAACAACATTCCCTGTTTTTTTTCAATATTGCAAAGTAACATATCATTGGAATCGTCTCTCCGTATTTTCATTCAAGTTACAATCCATGTTTATTAGGTTTGACCTACGCATATATTTTCGATACGTCGTTTAGTAAAACGATTCTCTGGTGTAGATACCAAGAGAAGTGGTCCACATAAGAGGCGTATCGCTGATTTAAATGAAATATTTTGAAATCTCTTCTAAATTGTCTCTTCAATGGTATTAAAGAGACAGTTCAAATGAGTACACACAATAAAGGGATTGGATGCTGATTAAAGAAATTTGCTGGATGTGGAATAATTTTAGGGTGGAGAAATGGAACCCACTATCCAGGGGACACAAAACCACACCCTCGTTTCCTGATGCAGTCGCTCTGTCCCTCGACCACTGCCCTTCACAAATGGACATAAGGAAGGATTTTACAGCAATGCATATGCTTCTGCTTGTGTTTTTGTACTGTATAGCAGAACGTGAAGTTTGTCCATTGTTTTTAGCACACATGCATGATTTGGTACGTCTTGTAACTATGAAACTGACTATAATGATATAACAAAAATAAATATTGTTCAACCCTTTCTCAAACAATAACGACATCTGACCACTTTGTTGCAGACGACTTTAGAAAACATACCTTTTCCCACAATGTTTTCTGCCCTATCAGAAGATTATTTTTCAATTTCATCACATTTTGAAATGTCGTCTGCAAACTCTTTCAATTTGGGACAGAAGAAAATTTGTTGTTTGGGAAAGGGTTAACAAACAATGGTTTTGTTCTTGTACTCTATCTAAATATTTTGTAAGACCTCGCTATGGTCCACCTGACTTTCACAAAAGGTTCGTTGTACTATTTCAGGTTTTGATATTCACGCAAACACGTATATTTGTTGGTTGAAAACAATATATATTGCACCCTTCTGCTGTTTTCCTGCCACTTCAACATACGTATACGTCTTATTACTGCTACACCATTATTCAAACTACACCGACCAAAACATGTCCATAAGTCCATATTAACTCATTTGGAAATTCGTGTGTTTGAAACAAGCACAAGATTGGTTCTGCAAGAAACTTGTTTCTTACATAACTTTTTATGTCCTAAGAGTTATTCGACATCCTCGAGCACACCCGATGATTCTTGGGATTGATTTGACACACCTGGTGTTATGATGGCCCTCGACATGTATTCATTCATTGATTATTTGGATAAATTCGATTGTCTTTCTGATTCATTCAGTCATCCCAAACACCTAGTACACACGCAATGGTGCCTTTGGAGTTGTTCTGGAATGAATCGTCGATTCTTAGGATTGTTCGTGGTGTCCTCGAGATTATGTTCGAAGCTCCTCGATATGCACCTGGCGTTCTACACGATCTATTCAAGTTCTCGAAACCAATCTCCTGTCAACCAGAGTTATCATTATTCTTCAATCCTCATTTTGACACGGAGAAACAAGGAACGACAACTCTAGTAAAAGATTGGACCGGAAGTACATCATCTATCACGTGACGTGTCTGCTCTCTCTTCGTTTGAGGTACCAGGCGAGACCCATGAGCAGGGTACCACTAACCATAAACATTCCCGCCACTACAAACGACATCGTGTAATCTCCCGTCAAGTCCACCAGGAAACCTGTAAAACAAAATGGCAGACACTTTGAGGATCGCTTTGTCTAGTGTTGCATAAAGCGTGTTTATGTTACTGTCAACGACATATTTTTGAGCTAATGACGATTGATTTTTTTATCAACATAATCACCAAGTTCAAAGTTAAGCAACTAATAAACTGCCATCATTTTCTGAAAAAAAAATAAAGATATCGTTTTACAAGCTTTATCTTTCCAGATAACACTTTCAAGTCACATGTTGCGTAATAAAAACATTTAAAAGTCTTTTAGAGTTACGTTCTTTATTTTTGTATACATGTAATGTTGGGAAACCTATGATATAAAGACGTTGTTCTGAAACTATTTTTTTTTTCATTTCGAGTTTGAAACACGTAACACCTATTTCTAACAAACTTGGAGTAATCATTCTCGATTGTTTCTTTGATATGAAACATGTACTCGGAACCTTTACTCGCGGAGGATGTATCTCAATAAAAAGTCCACAAGGACTCCACGAATAACTGGCAAAGCACCAAAATAGTTGTTTATATCGGATTTACACCGATTTCAACACTTGTTCAAAAGAAAACTAATATATAAGGTTTCTTGTAAACAAGTGTTGAAATGGGTGTAAAACCTTTATCAATCTTATTTTACAAGTTTACATTACCTGAACACGGGGATCCTAGTAACGAGGCAAGTCCCCGGAAGAGACACGATATTCCGAATGTAGCCGGAAGTATTTCCAGACCCAGAAGGTCAACAAGCACTACCGGGGTCAACCCGAGCACCATGCCTACAACATAGAGGTATAAGTCTGAAAACGGTTTGTTTGATCAGAGACATAGATCTATGTTTCTGGTTTGATTGTGCTTTTATATTTGAACACATCATATCAGTGAACCTTTCCATCTCCCACCAGAAATGTGTGATATTCTTTTAAGCCGCAGACTGTTTTTCGAACTTGTTTCTTATGTTCAAGCGTTGGAAGCCAAATAATATGTCATATTTACTCCGTTAACCCTTAGAATGCTGGGTAATATTCTAAAAATAGAACATCAGGCTATTTTCAATATTGGACCTCAATCGAATAGAACCAAAGGAATGAATGAATGAGGTTTTATGGTACGCCTAAAACAAAGGCCGTATTAGGTGAAACGACATTAGAATACATAATTATAAGATAAACAGTGATAATGATGTTGGTCCTATTAATGCAGAATAAAAAGAAAATGCCGACGGCACATTGAGATGTCTTAATCTTAATTGGGATGAACCTATGGTTCACATGAAGAAGTTACTCATTAAGAATTTTTATAAACGATATCAAACTAGTATTCAACAAGAACGCTTGCATAATACAAAAGAATCAAGTCAATGCATTAGATATTATGATTCGGCAATACAAAACCGTTCCAGGAGAAATGAACACATCTAAAAGAGTTATTGTTCGAAACAACAACAATGTAGCAAAATGTTCATAACATCAATGTTGAAATTTTCAAAGATGCAAACACATGCAAACGATTAAATATCTTAGAGGCGCCTTGACCAGAGCTTTAGAAACTAGCTTTTATACATGAAAAACTGTAAGCCTTTAAAGCCCTTTTCTTGGTCTGAAATAAATTCCATTGTTGGATATAGTCTTAAAAGATGTAAGAACAGACATGCCTCTAACACGTTACCACCTAATGCCCTACTTCTGCGTCTTGCAGCGGACGACTTTCAAAACGCATTGTGGCCAAATGGTGTTGATACAATGCTTTTTCAATCTATTCACATATCTCACCAGCAGAACTGAAATGTTTATCACATGTTTTACATGTTAACAAAGCCTTTCTAAAGGAAAATATGACGTCTGCAGGTGGTAAAGAGTTAAGTAAAACCACTTCTTTTTATGCATAAATTCTCACAATGGTCTTGATAGTACATACCTGTAAACATGCCGAACACTATAGCATACGTATACAGCATCCATGTGCTGCTGTACAGTGGATATAATGACGTCACGACACCGGAAATAAGGAAACCGGAAGTGTATAGCAAAAGCCTAAAATAAATAAAATGACGGATAAACTTCAATAAGAATGAATGCTGAAAAATAAAATGAATAAGAGAAAAGATATAAAATGATGATGATAAACATAAACGAAATTTTATGATTTCATAGAAATAAAACAATCAATCAAGTAGATAAAGAATACATGAAGAGACATTGCAATTCGATCGGAAAATTATATAGAATAGCGTATCACAAGAATAAGGTATATGGTGCAATTATAACAGCGTTCATACACCATTTTCTCACCATGACTATGTACAGTTACAGTGGAGTGACCACTGTAACCAAAGGATAATGTGGTCGTAGCGATCTCTTTTTCTCCTCGTATCACAACGATTTCCGTAAATCATTTCATAGTTCATATACCGTATTTCAAGCAGATAATCAACAAAGGTGATTGTTCAGGTATTTCAATTAGTCACGACGAATGTAATCTTACCTATTTACCCCGGGCCTATCAGCTATATACCCAAATACAATGCGGCCCACGATACTGGCTATACCCATGGTCGACAGCACCCAAACTGTATCCATCTCGTTAATACCTGCAATATACAATACATTGAAACCTGAAAAATTGATGACCACCTTCCTTTAAGCCCATTTCTCAAGGTACAAGATAAGTTGTCCTACTACAGCGACTTTTCTGCTAACCGTATCATAGGTCAATATAACCTCATATACTCCTATATATTCCAATTATTAAAAAGTGAAAACATCCAATATGGTACTTTTGAATTATAAAAAAGTGTGTCGCAAACATATCGGTATACATGCATGATGTAAATACATCATAAAACCATTGGGCCATTTTCAATAGGCAATTTTCTTGTTTTTTTCTCCACAATACCAGCATTTACTTTGGCTCTAGTAGAAAAGAAGGTTTGCCAGAAACATCTGCAATCCCTTTCTAGCCTCATTTACTACTAGCGGTGGTGGAGTCCACAAGGTCTGCAGTATTTCATTTGATAATTTCCATGAACTCTTTTTCTTATCTTGCCACACTGGCGCGTCTTCTAGAGCGTAGAAGGTAAATGAAGCTTGTAAAAAATGTATAAACTCTTTTTAGCCTCAGTTGGTATAAACCGTGTTGAGGTTAACGCGCAATGAATCATTTACAGTTCAAGTGCAGTTCCAGTGAAACAGGTCAGCAGCATTTCATAACACTATTTCCTTTATACTATTTTCTTATTTTGTCGCAATGCAAGGTTTCCCAGGAAATGTAGTAGTAAAAGAGGATTGTCTAGAAAATTATTTGCAACTATAGTTTAGCCTCATTTACTAGAAACGGTATAGGATATCTTAAGCGACGGAGGTCAAGGTGGTACCAACATCAGAAGCGTTTCAGAAGATCAGAAGCGTTTCAGAAGATCAGAAGCGTTTCAGAAGATCAGAGCGTTTCAGAAGATCAGAAGCGTTTCAGAAGATCATAGATCAGAAGCGTTTCAGAAGATCAAAAGCGTTTCAGAAGATCAGAAGCGTTTCAGAAGATCAGAGCGTTTCAGAAGATCAGAAGCGTTTCAGAAGATCAGAGCGTTTCAGAAGATCAGAAGCGTTTCAGAAGATCAGAAGCGTTTCAGAAGATCAGAAACGTTTCAGAAGATCAGAAGCGTTTCAGAAGATCAGAAGCGTTTCAGCAGATCAGAAGCGTTTCAGAAGATCAGAAGCGTTTCAGAAGATCAGAAGCGTTTCAGACGTGTATTCACATATGCATTTTGTATTTCCAAAGTTTGGTGATACACATAAGTATTCGTCGGTTCTATAACATTAACAAAACCCTACTGCATTGACAGCTTTATGTGATAGTAAAACCGCACCACTTACCTTCTTGCTTTGATTTATCCGGAAGGTACACAAAAGGCACATAAAATCCAAAATTGAACACAAACTGTGCAACCACAGTCAAATTGAACACCATGTTTTTGAATAGAGAAAACTGGCCAAGCAATCCCGTTCTTTTCGATTCATTCTTCATACCCAACCTCTTGTTACCAATTTCGTAGCTGATATTCAAGTCTATTTTTGATTCAGAAGCTTGTGTTCCAGCTAGGAGTGGATCAATTGAATCTAATTTCTCTTCTATATCATCATACGTAAGTTCTAGCACTCCACCGTTTGATGTAAATATAGGTGAATACTTTTCTCGTGTGAGGTGCTCTTCTTTTGAACTTTGATCCCACATAACGTCGTTTCCGTTAAGAATTACGTTGAGCGATTCGTTTAGATCCGACCTACTATTTAAGAGTTTTTGTTCATTTAAGGCGATAGTTGAATCAGGTTTGTCATTTATTGACTTACTCAAAGTCGCCTCACGAACCTTCTCATGAAGGTTATAATTATCAGTCTTTTCTAATTCACCATTTTTTGAAGATTCTATTGACGAAAAGCATTGCACGTCTATATCACAAACTAATCCCTTTGGCTTAAATGTCAACTTTCCTGACTTGATAGACTTTGTATCTCCCTCGACAGAGTGCACAGAGGTCAATAATCCATTACTCGGCTGAACAGACTGTGTACACTTTATTATAGCACTTCCGCTGTGTCCCGTCCCTCTGTGCGTCCTGAGCGGTCTGTATACCAGTCCGGCCGGGATACAGTTAAGAACAATGGCGGACAGCAAGAGCAGGGAACCGCGCCATCCGTATTTCTCCATCATCCAATTGAGTAGTGGGCTGAAGAATTAATTTTGTTCTTTTATTTTGTTACATTGCGTAAACAGTATTTTAGTTACATTTGGGTGTCCGGTTCATCACTGAATACAGAAAACACCATTTGATGCCACTAGCCTCCGTACTCGCTTAGGTTCAAATACTGGTTTCGATAGATTAAGTCTTACATTGAAGGTAGACTTCATGTTGACTTAGAGAAAACGAATTATATATAATTAACTTGACACCGATACTGATTGCAGCTATGCAAGCGATACCCGCCATATGTTATAAACCGGGCCTTGCTTTAACCCCTTGAATGCTGGTAATATTTCTAAAAAGAAATGTTTGTGTCGTTTGCTTTCCAAAACCTTAAACATATCAGCAAGTTTGTTGGGGAGAGATACTCCGAGTAGCAAACAGGTCAGATCCAGGCCAGGCGCCAATTCACTTGGCGGCTGTCCTGGATATAACCTGTTTGCATACGTATGAAGTCGGTTCGCGCACTATACGGATTAAGACCAACATGTTACTGAAGCAATTGAAAAAGCCACAACAAAAATAAAATAATCGTACTTAAACAGTAATGCCCCGCCCCCAGTTCCGGCCATGCTGATTCCTGCGGCGAGACCTCGGTGTTTATCGAAGTATTCATTCACCACAACTATCGCAGATATAATAATCATTCCGATACCGAAACCTGTCGCAAGAAAGGGGTAGAATGGGTAAATATGTATCGTGTATCTCAGGATTCAACTGAGAAAGGTAATAATTTCTCAAGATGAAATTCCTGATTATCTTGTTAATGTCATGTAAGAACATTCTTAAACAATGTCAAAACCAATGGGTCTACAGATTCATAAATCATCAAAAAGAAATCTACCTTTATTTAATGAAATCATCCAAGCAATAAATGGATTGAACTATCGATTAGTTCAAAAGTATGCCAACCTGCCATATACATATATTCGCAGAAATATAAAGCAATTAACAAAGGAAAATACCTTACAATAAACTATTAAACCAATAAAATAAATAAATATATCTATTATCTTTTTTTGAAAAGTACGAATTAATATGTGTTCATTTGATTCACATAAAATCAGCCAATCGCAAAAATAAGTATCATAACATTATAAAAATCAAATAACCCATCAACATACTAATTTTACTAACCGAAACCTCAACCATCAACCATCAATCAACGAACCAACCAACCAATTAGTCTTCTTACCGGAAATGAGTCCCATAGTTACGTAGAGGACGTAGACGTTACTCGCAAACATGCTGAGAACGTATCCGCTGGCTCCTAGTATCGAACCTACAACCGACACGATCCGTGTACCGTACTTGCTGATAAGATGACCGGTTACCGGACCTGTAGAAGATATTCTGTTTGCGATAACATCACTGTCAACATTTTATTGTTACTTAGTATATCGCGACAGCCGGTCAAAGAGCCAAGATTTCTGATTAGTCAATATCAGGTTATCAAAATCCGCTTTTTGATTATAAATGTATAAGTATCAAGCAATCCGGAAGTAAAGCATATATACACTCCACTAGTAAATGAAACATGTGGTAACTATTTCCCTTGAAAATCTAATTCCAGTATTATAGTTACGAAAAACCATCAAGTAGCTCATGCCACAATGCCACATTCACCTCTACGTGCGTTTCATAGCTCATTTTGAATACCTAAGATCAATCTCCGAGAGTATTAGTTTTATTCAATTTGAATAAAATGTTTTTTGAAAGAAGAAAAACTGTGTTCTTCAGGGAGTTGACTTATATTGATCAATAAAAAAAACAATACGTAACACTTAATTGTTTTAAAGCGTTAATTACTGCATATATGTTTCAATTTATGGTATAAATGATTAAAAAAAAGCGAACCATATAAAACAATTTTATAACAACACTACAAAAATAATAAATTGTTTGTAAAAATGGTAAAAAGTAACGGAAACAAATCTCGAATCTGAATGAAAACCTTGTGGTGGAAGCGATCGATGCACAGCCTTTTAAGCTACATTACATTATAGGAAATATGTATCTTGATTCATAATCAAAAAGGTGATTACCAGACAGGAACCCAGATCCGATCTCGATTGACACTACCCAGGCGATCTGAGCCTTGGACCCGTCCAGCGCGTCTTGTAGCGAGGTGAACATGATACCCGTCGAGAAGAACACGCCATGGGTAACCACGTGTTGTACAAACGCTGCCATTACCACCACCCAACCCCAACCACCGTCTGGAATGGCCGGGGCACCATCGCCACGTGTTGTCATGGCAACGCTGTAATGAAGATAAAACACTCTTATTTATAGTCGTTTGTGCTTCTGTTATTTCTCGATTATGAGTCATTGTGGTATTAGGGTAATAGTTCTTTAAGTTTTATTGAGATGTGCATAGTTAAATAAATCACGAAATGAAACACTTCGAACCTTCATCTCATGTGTCTCATGTTCTTTACATCACCTCAACATCATGAGAGTTATTTTGCTATGGACGGCTTATGATGATGGATATATAAAGACCCCAAAAAACTACCCATTATAGCTTGAGCATGCACGTAAGAACCATCGGAAATTCGTAAGAGGTGCCATGGAATTAGATAAGGAGCACTTCATGCAATGCTGTAGCTCATCTGTCAAAACGAAGATCTCGATAAAATACCTCATTAACCTCTCGATATGAAATTGTTGTTCAATGCCCTTTTAAATAGTTCTTCAGTTATATCTTAAATATTGGTGCTTACGTCTATGCTCCTTGAATTTCCTTAAGTGTACTATACCAATATTCTTTTCAGGCCACCTACTGTTTTCCTACATCCAGATAGTTAAATAACAATGAGATGCGAATAGGTCATACCCCATGACATGGTTAAACTAACGTGCAAACTGCATTCATGTGATCAAGCATATAACACAAATCAACCATATTTACTTCATGTAGACTATAGTAATTCTCGTTCAATCTAGATAGTAAATACTTCCATACAGAACACCACTCGGTAAAAACACAAACAGGCTGAACTGTTATACAGTAAATACCTATAACCATGAACCAAGGGATAATACTACATGTATGTTGTTCAAGTACTTATCAAAGAGAGGTCATTTTCCACTGCTTAACCCTTTCCCAAACAACAGGTTTTCGACTGTCCCAAATTGAAAGACTTTGCAGACGACATATGAAAATGTGATGAAATTAGAAAATGATCTTCTGATAGGGCAGAGAACATTGTGCGAAAAGGAAAAATTGCTCGTCACGAATTGTTTTCTAAAGTCGTCTACAACAAAGTGACCAAATGTCGTTATTGTTTGGGGAAGGGTAAACTCATAGAGAAACCAACTCTTTTACTTGATGTACTAGAACGCAAACCATTATTTTCATGTGAAACTCCTACCCTTTTTCAACAGAGTCCTTTATAATAGAGTGCAATACATCTTTCTGTTAGGTCCAAATGTACAAGATCAACATACAGCATTTATAACCTTAACGTTACCATACAGTATTAGGATAATGGTACAACTATTTTGGCAAAAGGGGATATAAGATATTGCTCGTAGATAATAGATAATGTGGTTGTTAACAAAAGAGATAATTTTAAAGTCAGAATTAAAATCCGTTGAAATATCACAGTTTTTGTCTAGATATATGGCATACAAATGAAACTATCTATTGAAAGGATAGTTATTCAGGATGCGTCAATTTAGCTAGGTATGTACATTTATTTTATGCTAGATCTCAAAAGCGATTACACCCTGTTGGGTAAAAAATCTTGTTAATTCACTGTATACCCACTTTAAAGAATTCAAAACGGTCTAATTTCATAACGTATCTTCAATGCGTAAATGTATATTATAGAAAATATAGCTGTTTGTGCAATTTTAAAGAAACCAATTATTAATCCCAAAGTTCCTCACATCTGTTGTGATCAAGCACCTTTAAAAGCATACACACTTTAAATGACCGCACCTCCAAAATGGGATATACTTGTTATCCTCCACAAAATACGCATTATCTATTATCAAGGCCTATAATACACACAGGTCATCTTGTTGAACTCAAGGCTAGAATATGGCTAAATAGGACACGTTCTATAAACGCACTCTACCATAACATGATCGATCGTTTGAGTAACATATGACAGCTGTGAGGCAAACGTTTGTGACGATTTCTCTTCTTTATCATAGTGAAGCGACAAACGTTAGAATAAGCCCCACATTTTAAAATATGTGCCACGTTTTTAGATAAGTGCTACATCTTAAAATAAGTGCCACATCTTAAAATAAGTGCCACATCTTAGAATAAGTGAAACATCTTAAAATAAGTGCCATATTTTGAAATAAGTGCTACATCTTAAAATAAGTGTCACATCTTAATATAAGTGCCACATTATAAAATAAGTGCCACATCTTAAAATAAGTGCCACATCTTAAGATAAGTGCCACATCTTAAAATAAGTGCTACATCTTAAAATAAGTGCCACATCTTAAAATAAGTGCTACATCTTGAAATAAGTACCACATCCTAAAAGAAACACCACGTTAAAGAATAAGTGCCACACTTCAAAATAAGCGCCGCGTTTTAAGATTAGCGCCACATGTTAAAAAAGCGCCACGTTGTAAAATAAGAGTCGCCGATTTACCTATTTTTGAAGTGTTCGTTTCTGTACAAACCAATGGAATGCTTTGTTACACAATTACCTATGGGTATAAGATGTTTATCGAAGACAATCATAATGTTTTCAGACAAACCAATGTGTCTTGTTTCCTTCATGGTGAAGCTTAAGGTCAAACATAATGTTTCCAGAGAAACAAATCTGATCGTTATGGTATTTGAAAACAATAGTAAATCAAGTTTTAATGTACCTAAGGTGTCTATGGAAGTCAAACATAATATTTCCAGAGAAACAAATGTGATCGTTATTGTATTTGAAAACAATTGTAAATCAAGTTTTAATGTACCTGTCTATGGAAGTCAAACATAATGTTTCTAGAGAAACAAATGTGAATGTTTTATTCATGGGGAAGCTTCGTATTCGAAAACAATAGTTAAACAAAGTCATATGTGCATGAGGTGTGTGAAAGTCAATCCTATTTGGTCAAGACACACCGATGTGAATGTCTTTCAGATGAGTGGCCGAAAGAAATCACACATGTACATGTATCTTGATTTCCGTTTTTCTCGAACATACGCGTTTAAAAAAGTGAAGACATTCACAATCCATGGTAACTATAACTGCAATATGCATTCGAAACCTGTTCTGCTCAACGACTTTGAAGCCAAGATCCCCATTCCTTTTTTTCTAAATACACCTCTGTGTGCATGTATAAAAGGAATGCAACTATGAGCAGAGATTGATACTTATTTTCAAGATGGAAATATTCATGCTTTGAATCTTTTACCATCCGGATGATTAAAACATCCAAATGGATCCCGACCCCAATAGCAACATAAGCAACAGTAAATTTAGTTAATTGATATGCTGCGCCCCTGTTGGTTAGTTTCTTATGTTGCTTATGGGGTCATGTCATCTGACTAGGGGGTCTGGGGGTATGCTCCCTCGGGCAAATGTTATTTCCTATGTTCCATCTGGTGCAATATGGGCTATTCCGCACATAGAAATATCCATAAGATGCAACGAAAAATTGTTGAAAATTAAACGAGACGCTCAATGTAAACCTTAGACCTCCACTTTCTATACAGTTGCTTATTCTGCATACAGGTAGCTAAGCGCTAGAGCGATGTCACGCAAATTCTATAGTAAATCTTAGAATGCTTGGTAACTTTCTAAAAATAGATTATTGTGTCGTCTGTTTGCATGAATGTTTGATATCTGCTTAATATTATTGAGGACAGATACTAAGAGTAGCAAACAAGTCAGATCACAGACCAGTCGCAAATTTACTTCGTGGCTGGCCCCAGGTCGATAGCACTGATCTATAATTGACGCAAAATGGTCGATCAATGTAAAGAGCGTTGACCTTGAAAGAAAAAAGCCAAGATCAATAAGTGACCTTAGGTGAACTTGACTTGTTTTTGTTTTTTACGCCGCTTTATACCATGACGGTCAATGGTTCTTTCTTTGCATTTTCATTTGAGTTCATTAATAATACGTACTGGTTTGTTAAAATGTGCTAGATTTTGGATAGGAGGACTACTTTGAAATGTTCACTAATATAGGCGTTTTCAGCAACGATGCAGCTGCGTGCCAGCAATCCACTCTTGCGGCCCTTTTGAAAGCGAACCGGTGTATGAAACAAGGGCAGTATATATTAAATATATATGTAAATTCTAACGCAGTTTCGTTCGTCTGCAGTTCAAGCCAATGCTAAGATGAGCATCTAAGATCCTCGTTCCTGTAACTTGCTCAATGCGGTGAAGCGGAATGTGGGGTTTTAAACCAACAATGTAAGCGGCCATTGTTTAGCCTATATAGGCAAAGAGGGACCCAAACGGGCCGTTCATATATATACCATCCGATGCAAGACTTTATATAAACAGACATTTATCTAAGTGAATACATGTAATTGCTATACTCTTGGAATCCAGATATTCGCGACGACAGCTTCTGGCTGTTTGATTTTGGTCAGCGCACTCAACCAAGTCTCTGGTATTTTCTCGCTATATTTGGGCAATATTCCTCCAAATCATTTATCTGCTTGTCACATAAACATAAAATATCTTTGTCAGCGTCTGTGATTGGTCCTAGCCTCAATTGAAAGACGCTCACAATTGTTGTATTAGTGATCAAACACTTTTTTTTAACAATATATTAGTATTATTGTAGTTGCAGTTTAGATCTGAAGGCCCTCTGAGTGAACCACTAGTACTAGACTGGAATATAAATTCTTGCAAAAGGACTTTCAGCTCTGCTATCAGACGCAGCTAACAGTTTAGCTCAGTTTATACCAAGTTTACCAATGGACCAATGACTCCACACTACCAGTGCTTGGGCAAATGAGAATCGGTCGAGAGCTTCCAGGACAGCATCGTATAACACTCTTAGGCCTCTTTTGCAAGGGTTCGTACGATGAATAACCTCATAAACGTAATTACATAAAGGCAAAAGTATCTCCAAAAACTTTAACTGAAACGTGAACGGAACACGTGCCCTAACTATGACACCTGTATTGCTGTTTGAAACGTATGTCTATTTTTCATTTATAAATACAAAGTTACGTTTGAGGTTTAAGAGTTACGACATTTCTTAATACGTAGACATAAAGTTTCGAATCTTTGTGAGGCCGGCATCCGTCATTTTCAAGCACGTGTATATATATACATTTACAAGTCAAGGAAGGGTCAATCTTTGTTCAGTGCTATCTGATATATGATATCGATATCACACAAAACAAACCCGATCGTTTTACGTGGACACTGTCTTAACCCATTACCAAAAGAAAATAACGACATTTAACCACTTTGTTGCAGACTTATCTTGAAAACATTGTTGGAGAAGGATAAATTGCTCTGATCGATCAATTTCTCCTTTTCCCACAATGTTTTCTGCCGGTTCAGAATATCATTTTTCAATATCATCACATTTTGAAATGTCGTCGGCAAACTCTTTTCAATTTTGGACAGCCGAAATATTTGGCCTTTTGTAAAGGGTTAATCAAGGACACGACTCTTTGCTTAGCCCATTACTCCGTAAAACTCCACTTCGTCGAAGCTGCTGTGAAAGTCTTACGAAACCATTGAAACAAAAGAATAACTGCTCAAATTGAGAAACTTAACCCTTAGCTATACTGATTCGTTCCAAAAGTAAAAAAAGAAAAATGAAATTGTCAAACCTTATGATAATCGCCCTATGTTGTTTATAATTCAGGGTCGTATATTCCAAAATGGTGGATTTGGTTCAAGTAAACGTTTCACCTTTTGGTTTTGTTAAGATTTTAACAATGTTTGTTATGGTATTCAGTTTTACGATTTAAAAGTACAGATTGTCCCTACTTCAGACTGGAAGCGTTATAAATCATGATAGCTATGTTTAACTATGAATATTGGCATTGATTTAGTTAGCATTGACATATACATAGAAATGCCAGCAGATATTGACCCAAATCAAGGATAGGGTGACGATTTCTACACGGTTGTGATTGTATGTCCGACTTGTCTATTAGAGTGAATAATCATATAGAACTGTATGCATTGCCAATTGCACTGTGCATATTTATTCTACGATCATTTCTTTATGTAGGTCTATTCATGTGTATAATTGTACGTAATAATTTCAATCGTCAAAACTGGCGGAATGAAAGATTATTTCTACTACTATTAAATGCCAGTCACTGTTGTTATATGATTTGTTTCTAGATTAAACTAGGGTCACGCTTCGTTTCCAGACAAAATTAAGGAACTTGTCTTGAGAGAAAATGATCAAGATCTCCATCGACTAAAAGTTTGGATGGGCTTGTCTATCGAAAGCATTCGAGATTCATAAAAAAACACATATTTTATTTGTATCGATATATTGTTAACTTGTCATCGATCCAAAAATAGTTTGCCTCTTGATGTTGACGTTTCTATTGCCACGTTATTTTAAATATATTTATCAACAAATTCCATGGTATATGTCATGAAATAAATCACCAAAGTGATTAATTTTATCAATGCAAATGTGCGTAACTATCTTACTATCAATGGTGAAAAGACGTCTTAGATAAGATTCATAAAAGACAATAAAATGCACGACTACTTGATATAGTAATGTGTGCAAGACCTACAATGCAAGGGTCCGCATTTGACATACTTAGTTGACTATACATAATGATATGGATAACAAGACGCAGTGCTAACCCGAACAGTTGCAAATAGTTTCCTCTCCTCTCTTATCTCCCAGCATAACACCTTTTCATTCTCTAGTCTTATGCGCGTAAAGATTCGTGTTTGCAAAGAAGGGTTTTGTGGTGATATGTATATCAAATTTTCTTTGGTCGACAAATTGGACAACGCGTTTAAATGTATATCATTTAGTTCAATACGTCTTTCCCCGTCTCTAAAGGAGCGAATTGCGCACAGGGACCCTAATTATTTTACCATTAAAATACTGGCTAACTTTCTAAGGATTGATTTTTGTGTCGTCTGCTTTCCAAAACCTTAGATATCTGCTTTATCGTATTGCTGAAAGATTCTCTGAGAAGCAAACAGGTTAGATCACAGGCCAGCCGCCAATTTACTTGGCGGCTGGCCTGGATCTAACCTGTTTGCATAAGCATGAAGTCGGTTCCAGCACTGAAATGGTTCAAGCAATGGGATAAGATTTTTGTCTGTGAGCGAATAAGGTTTTAATCTTTTCATGAAAATTAGAGAGTCCTTACAAAGCCTTTACCCCCAAACAAAAATTTCATACGACTTATCGTCTCAAATTTTCGGACATGTTAAATCGTAGGCGATTTAAGTGAAGAACCTAACAGTTGAAATGGACGTCCTAAGAATCACTTGAATGAAACGAGACTATTTTTGTACATTTCCAAAATACAGTGATGTCTCGTTAATCCGAACACGTCCGTTCCCAACAAAGTGTCCGGATTACCAAATCATCCGGACTAATGAAATAGAGCACGTTCTTATACAGATTAAGACATAAACGGTCTGTATAAACGTGTATACCTATAACCCTGTAGCAAACGCCAAATTGTCGACCGTCCCAAATTGAAAGAGTTTGCAGACGACATTTCAAAACGTGATGAAATTCAGAAATTATCTTCTGATATGGCAGAAAACATTGTGGGAAAAGGAGAAATTACTCGTCACGAGCAATTTCTCCTTTACCCACAATTTTTTCAAAAGTTGTCTGCAACAAACTGGTCTGGTCAAATAATTCCGTTCCTTTACAATTTCGTTCGGATTGCGAGACATTCGGATAATCGAAGCTTCACTGTATATGGTCTAAAGAGAAAACAATAAAACAACAAGTTGGATGCATTTTGTATCTGTTTAAACCACGCACATTGAATGTAGAATTGCAAAGAGTGTCCGCATTATAGAGTGAAAAAAAGTACAGAAGACAAATTACAACGAGAGAAACACCTCATGTCTTCAGCTATATTAATTACAAAACAATGCATTTGTTTTATTTGCGAAACAAGCAAACCAAACTTACCTTTAAGTCAGTTTTCTTCGTTTATAAATATCCCTTTATACAG
Organism: Cerastoderma edule; assembly: GCA_947846245.1. Taxonomy (NCBI): domain Eukaryota; kingdom Metazoa; phylum Mollusca; class Bivalvia; order Cardiida; family Cardiidae; genus Cerastoderma; species Cerastoderma edule. Next base: position 13,147,990 of record OX401419.1, read on the forward strand.
AGTATCTGCATGTCCTAGATAGTATTCTATATGCACATAGATTACACTACATACGTGCGAATTTACCTTACTGTAAAACTAACAAAGTGACTGTAGGAACGTTTTACGTTTTTTACACCGCATTTACATCTTGTCATACACCTTGAATGAATGGATGGTAGAGTATGTAGGTAAGCAAGTGTCTTCATATCTGAAGATAACCTATGCATGGATGATACGTTATGTAACTTTAAAGGGACTCGGTCATTCTTTTTTTTCTCAAGTTTATAAATACGTATACGACAAAAAGTTCTTATTAATATACTTAAGAAAATACAATACCGTACAATCCAGTACCTGTATTATAAAATATGCTATACACGAAATCAATACAACCCAATGCAACAAGATACAATGACATTACATTATGAAACATATCTCTAGAATTTAATCTGAATCTGGAATTTAAAGAGAGAAAAACACGAACAGTTAATAACTTCAAGTTAAACATGTTGACCGATCTGTTTTCCAAAATCAGAAACGACTCAGATAACGAGCATCCATGAAATATCCATACAGAAACAAACTAAATAATATATCACGCTAGTAAACATTACATTATAGATAATCTTTAAGGCATGAACGGAGGGAAAATGAAGGGAAAATGAAGGGAAAATGATATTGAAAGCGACATCTCATTTTGTCTCAATATTTGATAACAATACATTTTAAGGATACATTCGATAATGCTACAAATAAAGAAAAGAAAATGTGGAAATCAAGTATAGGTAAGTTCTTTCAAATACATGTACATACATACATGTATGGTGTAAGGCTGTGACGTAATTTTACATTTCTGTCCATGTATGTGTAATAGGTAAGTTTGCCCATGGCGGTCAATGTGATACGAAAGATACTGTGAGAGGATCGGTCCCCCGTTACGTAACACTGAAATAGTGAGTCTAGCGACAATCAAATACGGTTTGTATCAGAAAACAATGTTGTACAAGGAAGAAATTGCTCGTGGTTTTTCTTCCTGACATTGTTTTTATTCTAGATTTCTAGTCATAGGAAGTGGCCTGTACGCTATTGTGTTATGAAAACCATTTGGTTAACCCTTTACAAAAAGCTAAATTTTAGACTGTCCCAGATTGAAAGTTTGCAGACGAAATTTCGATGTAATTGGAAAATAATCTCCTGAAGGAGCAAAACACATTGTTGGTAAAGGAAAAACTGCTCGTTTTCAGCAATTTCTCATTTTCCCACAATGTTTTCCAGAGTCGTAAGCAACGCAGTGGTTAAATGTCGTTACTGTTTGGCAATGGGTTAAGATTTTTACGCATATCACTATAATAAATCAGTACAAATTATTACTCTCATGATAATGCTAACTATAATTATGATATTAATCACAAATCTTGGCCTGCGACATAAGAGTCGTACTTTAAGCACGAAGAACAAATCTTACAACAAACTTGTTTGATAGCAAAACGAATCGCCCAAAAACAAAATAGTTTTCATACAAACCTTTCCTTGTTATTACATATAGGCCTAACATGGCTGGGTGTTGTATTATTATATATCTACTTCATTGTTTTGACTCAACACATGTCACTATAATATTCGTTCCTATTACAAATAACACGTCTACAGTCGCTGTCTTCTATATTACAAAGATGGAGGCTATCCAAACGTCTTGCGACGCACTACCGAATGCCAATGTAATGTATATACATTTAGCACCGTGCGGCTGTTTTAAGTGCAGGCAAGCAGCATGTTTTGTGGACTAGTCATATGCATGACGAACATCTGGGTCAATATTGCATGTGGCGCCGTAGATATATAGACATATATAGGTCAATGCATCTGTTTGAAAAATATACCAGTGCAATATGCCTAATATGGGCCGATACATTATTCTACCTCGTATACAGGCGAATTCTTCGATAGAGAAGTTAGTCATTGCACCAGTCAGATGAGACGTGTCAGGGTTAAGTCCACTGGTATTTAGTTTAGATTTCTTATTACAGGTTAAGTTATTCGGTTGTGTTTCACATCGCACTAGTAACATTCCGTTTATTTTATTTTAAACTTATTTATGTTACATCGGTTGTGACGGAAACTTGAAGCGTATCAAACTCACTCTCGATGACTGCTTCTTGATACTACACCAGGACACGTGCCGGTTCGTGGGTTGATCCCGGACATTTTCACCTCGACTAACGGGGATCGAACCCTTGACCCTCGGTACAAAAGACAGACGCTCTACCACTGCAACACTGTCGCCCACATTTATTTTGCGATACCTGGTTGATCAGGGATTAAGGACTACCCCAATCCGAACTGCCACACAGATATAGGTCCCGCTAAAAAGAGCCTTCGGCATTTTACATCTCTGTCGGATGATTACCCTCCATGAAAATCTTAATACGAACATGGCCACTCGGCCACGGAGGTCCCTTAATTGATTAATTATACAAGTAGTGCTAGAGCACGAATTTATGTATTCCAGTAGATTATTGACCAGTTGTGAGAGACGAATTTATGTCAAAATGATCTCGTTTAATCCTTTACCAAACGCCAAATATTCGACATTTCCAAATCAAAAGAGTCAAAACATGATGACAAATAATCTTATCATAATACAAAATACATTGTGGGATAAGGAGAAATTACTCATTGCTCTTTAAGAGCAATTTCTCCTTTTACGGCAATGTATTCAAGACTCGTCTGCAACAAACTTGTTAAATGTCGTTATATTGTTTGGTAAGTGTTAAATAAGTGTCGGCGTAAACTTTTTACAAAGACGATAAAATGTGATATCAATCGTCTAAAATATATTCTATTTTTCTTTGGGAAGATATGTTATACTATGCCAACCGCATTGAGTCATATCACGGCGTTCAGCGCGCCTATTCATGCTATTTTCTCATCGACCCTGCTCAATATTCTTTTAAACCCATTACCAAACAATAACGAAACCTAACCATTTTGGTGCAGACAGATCTGAAAACATTGTGGAAAAAGGCGAAATTGCTCGTAACGAGCAATTTCTCCTTTTCCCACAATATTTTCTGCCCTCTCAGATTATTTTTCAATTTCGTCAGACTTTGAAATGTCGTCTGCAAACTCTTTCAATTTTGGACGTTCCAAAATTTGGTGTTTGTAAAGGGTTAAACCGTTGGCGGTTTTCCCCACAACCGGACTGCATAAAAAAGACCACACAATTCATTTCAAAGATAGGATATTGCCTTATTAATTTATTCTAAGAGCTAGAAAATCATTAACGATGTAAAGGTTTTTTTTATCGTGAACATATTTATAGGACAAACAGACGTAATAGAACAGCGATTTTCGCTGCAATTTGCATGAATATCATTTTTTAAAGTTCTTCAGTGGGAATCTGAATCATAACCATTGTACATTTTCAGTACTCGATAATACTTTGTGTGCTTTACAGACACATACACCGAGCATAAGTCTGGGCCGTCACAAAGCGAGATAACTACAGTATATCAAATTCTTTTTCGATATCTGAAGAGTGGTCTCCCTTTGGTGAATACTGATTTAAGTGTAAACAGCTCTTAATGAGAAATTAAAGCCACACTACCGCTCATGTACACTAAAAATTCGTAAGTTCTAGAATGATTGACAATTAAATCAAAGTACATGTACTTCAATTTACATTATCATGATGCTTTTAAAAGAGAGGGTATGACATGGTTTGTTGACGATAATATATATTTAACAATGTCAGCCAAGAAACAGCGGGAACCAAAGAATTCTCTTGTTGTTGGTATTAGATAAATGACTGTATTCGTATGTGTATCACGTGACTTTTCTAACCAGGTTACCGACATCCGTTTAACTGAACACTCATCACTATTTTAGACGTAACAATGAAGTCGAATTGTGGGGAACACAATTTCTGAAAACAGCGATTTGCAACATCGTGCAGGCGTTATGCTCTCATGATCGTGTGGTGTTTCGCTATGTTAAAAGATGGTTGGGATAAGCGAACGATATGACAGACGAAAGAACTATTAACCTGGCGAATACAAAATAAAAACAAATCAGACTGTAAACTGCTATAAATTGGTAATCTAGAGATTCCGAATAGTTGCATTTTAAGCATTTGTCGAAACCCGATCCCTCAAATTGATAAAAACCTATATAACTGTTTTTTCATGACCTTAACAAATGTTTTTAGTGTGAAACGTATGGTGTGAATACAAACCGTTAAAATTGTATGTGTTTGATACCTATTCAAACTAACAAAATAATAATAATAATAAAATAAAAACACCGTTAACGTCAGGCCCGTGTCGTATAATTTCCTTTTCATTTATCAAACTGGTGTACTTGCGTTATTGTATCTAGTGCTAACACACGAGGTCTGAATATCCGAGATCAGTACGAGGGCCAACAATCGGAACTACTCGGGTATTTCCGTGAGCTGTGAAATACAATGTTTTCATTGGATAAACCCGATGTGTTCAGATTGGAGGGCCAGTACACGCTCGGTTTCGGCGATTACATTGACATAGTCTGTTGTCCGTCGGTACTGGTGGAACTTTCCGACATGTTGAGTGGTGTCCAATCACTGCAAATAGAAAGTTTACATTTGATTTTACAATGATTATCACTTATGGTTTAACCCTTAAAATGCTGGGTTATTTTCTAAAAATAAATTTTGGTGTCGTCTGCTATCCAAAATCGTAAATATCTGCTTCATTTTGTTGAGTAAAGATATTCTGCGCAGCAAACAGGTTAGATTACAGGCCAGTCGCCAATTTACTTGGCAGCTGGCCTGGATTTAACCTGTTTCCATAAGCATGAATTCGGTTACAGCACTATAAAGGTTGAGACAAGACTGGCCGACATTTGAAAAAAAAAGACCGGGGAGTTAACGGGTTATTTTAAGAGCATCATCCAGTCTTTTTCGTTTTTATACCCCGAAATTCTAAAAAAGGTTAATGTCTTCGCATTACTGAAGTATACGTCTGATCATGTTTTTGTCTTGCTATATCGTCGTTACTCGATGAAAACAGTATAAAGGAACAATATGTAAGATAAAACTTAAAAATGAAAAAAATAAAATCAACTTTTTTTCTTAAAAGGGGATGAAATCAATTTCTTATTTTTCGAAAAAGACTTTGACAAACATCTACTGCAGACTAGTAAAAAATAAATGTTAAGATGGTTTGTTGATGTTAAAGGTACAATTTCACAGAAGCGAATTGATGAAGGTCAATATAAGATGTCTTAACCCTTTCCCAAACGACAAATTTTTGAATGTCCCAAATTGAAAGAGTTTACAGACGACATTTCAAAATGTGATGGAATTGGAAAATAATGTAGAAAACATTGTGGGTAAAGGAGAAATTGCTCGTCACGAGCAATTTCTCATTTTCCAACAATGTTGTCTAAAGTCGTCTGCAACAAAGTGGCCAAATGTCGTTATTGTTTGGGAAAGGGTCAAAACAATACAGAAATTGTAGTTATTGACATCATAATCATTGCATGAAGCGTCCATTTAACCTAATATGTATAGTTTATATGATGTAGGTCTCAAAAGCCATGTCACGCTTTTGAAAAAAACCCACACCAAAACACGCAATTATCCAATGTTTACAAACTTTACATGAAATATTTCGAAGCAATCTATAAGTGTGCTTCCAATGACTATTCTTCGATGCGTTTTATAAAACAACACAACTTTTGTGCAATTCTATTGCTGTGTAGTTTTAAAGAAATTAATTTTCAACTTCCAAATCTCCTCACATCCACAGAACACGCACCATATACATATGTACCTCTTTAGTATGCTTGAACGACATTGGAATGTTTTAACAATGGGGGTCAGAATATCAAATGTACCGACCGAGTTCCAAATTAATCGGACCGTGTCTGTAAGCAGGAAAATAAATATTTTTTAGTTAGTATAACTAGTTTTGTAAGAGTTATTTCCCCTACTCTTTTAACGCTATCTTCATAATAACGTAAACAAAGCGGGTGGACATATTCTATTGTTATTTGTATCAAAATTTGTTTTGACCCTACACTTAAACCACTTTTTGAAAACGAACCTGCTTGATTGATTTTTCTTTAAAGTCGGATCTCTCAATTGGCTTCCTTTCCATTCAACAATGTCCAGATTCCAAAGTTGAAAGCTTCCTTTTAACGTTTCCATAGGCTAAGTGGTCTGCTTTAGACAAGTATAAGATCTATCTATTGAATTCAGAACATGATACAATGTACACTCTTTCTGGAAAAAGCAATTTATCCATCTACAGATACATCTCCCTTATAGTTGATATTGACATTTATGTCTTCTTTTCAAGAACCATATAAAACTTAAATATGGTAACAATAGATATTTACTTCACTGATGCACCGTTACTACAACACATTTCCTAAAGAAAAAAGCAATAACTGCATGATATACATTCAATTATCAGGTTCAACAATCAAAGTAAGGGATTTACCAACTACCTTTTTAATATGTTTGGCTACATTGGTGCAGTGGTAGAGCGCCGGTCTCTTGTACCGAGAGTTTTGGGTTTAATCCCCTTTTGGAGAGGTGAAATTTACTGAGACAAACCCATGAATCGGTACACGTACTTGTAATTGTCTAGGAAATAGCCATCGAGAGTGAACTAATCCGCTCCAAGCTTCCGTCACACTCGATGTAATTCATTCAAATTCAAACAAAACTGAACTAAGTGGTGAACTAAGCGGAATGTGCTCTATCAAACTGTTACCGTTAAGAAGTTTATAGAGACTTAACTTTATCGAGTTGAAGTAGCCTGTATTTGAGAGAAAAATATATCAGGGGTAAGTGGACGGTTTGACCCTCAAACCACAGAGAATCGCGTGCAGATTGGCACCACTTCATGAATATATAATCAAACGTTTCAGGCTAAATAACGACCCTTCCTTTTAAGATGGTCGATTAAGTATACTTGGTTTCTCTTAACATCTCTGTTTTCTGGTACATTGTATTTCCTGTGTTTTTCTGTTGGCCTAGTGGTTAGAATACTGTACTTACATTCATGTGAACCCTCCCCGCAAGTGTTCAAATATTTGAACAGGTTAATCTGGCTTGCAATGAGAGGTAGTTTTCCTTTAGACAATTGGAATGTTGAGGAAACAACATAGACGCACTCAGGCCTTTATGAGAGTTTCAAACGGCTTTTCCCCACTTTGTTGTTGTTGCTTCTTTTCTTTTAAGGCGGACAACAGACTACAACAAAACTATCAGTGATAAAGCGTAGAATAAAGATATAATGAATGATCTAATGCTTACATCTTCGTGTCGATTAAATAGCAAAGCATAACTTTATGTTATAAAACGGATATACACCGCGATTCCTGATCATGTTTCAGCGAGGGAAAAACAGGAATTTCAAAATAAAATATTTTTTTGTTTTTATTTTTAATGATAAACCATTTAAAATCGCAGTTGAAATTGTTAAAAACATGAAATTATCTAAGTGTGTACTTTCTTTAGACGGTGAATGGATCTGCGGTGGTGTAACGGTTAGCGTCGGGGACTAGAGACCGGTGAACACGGGTTCGATCTTCGAAGACGACTATCTATTTCACCGTGGAGTGTCCTTTGACACATTTCCTTGCATAATACTGGTAGACCATCCAGGGAACAGGGCTATAATGCTTGAAAAGTTGCACTGTGCATTAAGGAAGAAAGTAAGATCGCAATTGTAAACACCGTTGAGGAAATGCTGATCGGTTTGATCACATTTAATGCTTTGTGAACAACGAGGGCCGAAGTAATGATCCATTCTATTGTATTTGTTTTATTACTTTGTCTTACCTTACTCCACTATTCCATGTATGAATAATCTGTCGTAGACTTTTAGTTTAGAAAGGAGTATATGGGGAAAGAATATATATCTCATGTGATGTTTCCCAAAACTAACGTTAAACAAATCGGAGGAATACTCACCAGTTCTATTTCGATTTGTGATTTTTATTAATTGTGAAGAACAAAACACAAACAGGTTATCTTGTTATCAGGATCCAATTTCCTATTTTCGTTTCATCCTTTCACGCATATGTGATTTTGTGAATGCTCAGAACTAGAAAACAGGAAACGTCTTTTCAGAAAATAGCAAACACACCCTCGATTTTGTGGGGATGTAGAAGACAAAACGATTATAACAACATCAAGTTTACAATCATTTCACGTCTATATTGTGTCAGACATTTTACTTCCAAACATTTGAAAACGCTTGTCTGCAAAGGGACTGTTATGATATCTGAATGATCATATAAAACTTTGTATTATAGTGTTTAATTTTTCTTCTAGTTGTTATTCTACATACAGGTGTTTGTTTGACGAGAAACTGTATAGTTTAAGTCAGTAAAGAATTATTCATCTTGATCTCGGACATGTTTACAAGACTGATTGAGCGATTGAAATAGATGAGGAATTCAAACAAAGATGCCTGTAAGAGATAGAAGGGCGCCGACCCCCAACTGTTTCAAGCCGATCGTAAAATTCTATGTTAAGTCCTGGAAGATCTGTCGATCTTACCTTTCAATGAGGGTTACCAGTCACTTTCTTAAATAGCCGTATCTATCTGAAAAGATAATCGCTTTATCAAACAGAGATAATGCTGGATAGATAATAATTCATTTATGGTGTATCTCTGCTTGTTTGCGGGAGTATAGTCTGGGCCCGTACGTATGCCCAATCTGTACATATCGGATATATTCAATGATAATGCCTGATATAATAAGGATGCAGCCATATTGTTTCTAGCGAGACTTACGTCATTGTACTTTCGTTTCCATACATAGTTGCTAAATTCATTTTGATGAAGGAAACAGGTGTATATATCAAAACATATTACCGCGAAATCATGTTTATGAATTTATCATCTGTTTTGAGGAATTAGAAACGCACAATATAAGGACAAATACTCAAAAGAGGAAATCATGTCCATTACAATTATAAACAAGGACTCTTTCTTTAAGAATGTAATATTCACTTTTTATTGTAAATGATATTTATATGTACAGAAATATATATGTACGCTTACGTCAAAAATAAAATAAAATATTCTCCTTCTTTCTTCATTTACATATAAAAAAGGGCAAACTCGATGAGAAAACGTTTCGATCAGGCAAATGCCTTAATAATTTATCTCGAATGTCTTTAGGCGGCAGTACGAAAACAGGTCGTTCCTTGAACCCGTTCCTTGCCCCGAGGAAATCTTCGATCGGCGTCATTACAAGTGATTATCATGTACACTTGAAAAGAGCATACACGTTGAAAAGACATCTAGATTTAGCCTAAGCGTAAATAATTCTCCTCTTATATATTTCAGCAATTTGGGATAATGAAAAAAATACAGGGGATCATACGTGACCCAGTGATTAACGTGGCGGAGTCCCACCGACACCTCTTGTTTCTGGGAGGTATCTTTGACAAGTAACTTCAGAGCCATGGAGGATCCAGTTAAGCCGTTATATAACTAACACTGTTGATACAGATGTTAAAACCATACAAAACAAAAGAAAAACTCGTGTTCTCGAGCGCCGACATCGTATCTAAAATTAAAGAATCAGTTATACTTAGTACAGTTACCGTGCTGACCTGAGTAAGAAATATAAGCAGTGTTATTGAGGACGCATTTTAACCCTTTACAAAACGCCAAATTATAGACGGTTCCAAATTGAAAGAGTTTGGAGACAACTTTTCAAAATGCGGTGAAATTGGAATATAATCTTCTGATGGGGCAGAAAACATTGTGGGAAAAGGAGAAAGTGCTCGTTTAGAACAATTTCTCTTTTTCAAACGATGTTTTCCAGAGTCGTCTGCAACAAACTGGTCAAATGTCATTATTGTTTGGTAATTGGTTAAACATTTATCACGCCACTTGTAACAGCATTTAACTTGACTTAAAAGTATTGCTTTAACTTATGTTAAAGCAACATATTTAGAAATAGTTCATTTCTATTAAGCCACTTAACTCCAATGCTTATATTCATATTTAGACTCAAAGTTAAGTCAGAACTTTGAGTTAACCCTTTACCAAATGCCAAAGTTTCGACTGTCCCAAATTGAAAGAGTTTGCAGACTACATTTCAAAACGTGATGAAATTAAAAAATAATCTTCTGATAGGACAGAAAACATTGTGGAAAAGGGGAAATTGCTCGTTGCTTTTCACCACGATGTTTTCAAGGATCGTCTGCAACAAACTGGTCAAATGTCGTTAATGTATGGTAATTGGTTAAACATTTATCACGTCACTTGAAACATCATTAAGCTTGAATCAAAATCATTGCTCAAACTTAATTCTTAGTAATGAAGTTGAGATATAGTTCAATTTTAGATAGATACTTAACTCATATGTTTGAATTCATACTTATACTCAATGTTAAACAAGAACGTTGAGTTTAGCCATTACCAAACGTCAAATTTGCGACTGTCCTAAATTGAAAGAGTTTACAGACGACAGTTCAAAATGTGATGAAATTGAACAATAAACTTCTGATAATACACACAACTTTGTTGGAAAAGGAGACATTGTTCGTTAAGAGCAATTTCCTCTTTTCCAACAATGTTTTCCAGTGTCGTCTGCAACAAACTGGTCAAATGTCCCTATTGTTTGGTAATGGGTTAAAGAAATAATTTTTACTTGAATATATTACGGAAACACTGGTCTAGGATGTTCCTGGACCCGTTCCTTGTTCCGGGGGAAGTCATAGACAGACGACATTATAAAAGTGATAATCATGTAAACATGAAAAGGGTATACATGTTGTGGTTTCAAGTAGGGCTTGGCATAAACAATTCACCTCTAATGTATTTCGACCATTGTTAGGGATAATTCACAAAAACGGATCTTTCCTTGACGTGGCCGGTGATCTGACATATTTAATGCAGAAGGCCTGTAAACCTATATTCATTGTTGATGATTTAAAATTGCCGCATACATAAGAAACACAACGAAACCTAGAAATATACATTAAAATCATCGTAATAAAATGATGGTTTGCTCAAGATAATGCACATCTTTCCAGTTCACCTTGAAAATCTTCTCATTTAAAAATCTTAAAAATCTTCTTTAAAAACGGACATGCTGATCTGACCAATGCAATATATAACGAAAATAATATTTCATCATGTGACATTCCCACAGGCAACAAGGGTAGAAAAAAACTTTCGATTGCCTCTGATTTGATTTGCATATATTAATTCATGTGTAATGCTTTTTATTGATGATATACATCTAAGTAATGATAAAACTACAGCATATCTTAACAGAGTCCTTATAGAACTGAATGACTTTACTAAATCTCCATCAACCCATGTTTAACTATATTTGACAAAAAGAATGCTAACGTTAACGTCTTGATAGATCTACATGTATACCATTGTTATTGTCATATAAAATACTGACATCTGTACAGATAGAACGTTAACGTCTTGATATATCTACATGTATACCATTGTTATTGTCATATAAAATACTGACATCTGTACAGATAGACTGTTTGTGGTATAGCATATTTATCAGGTTGATGCCGTCACCAATACTATCGTAATTTGTTTGCTAATGTATAGATAATTAACGCATTTACATATGGATAATTTGTTATGTTGCAATGAGTTTCGGAGGAAAGCTGCCACGTATTTTTTCTATTGGTTTTACATCACGTCAACATTATTTTACTTATGTTGCGATGACCGACTCTTAATGACAGAGGAGTTCCCTTTACTCAACCGCCCATAAGGGCTGATCGAGCAAGGTAAAACCATCGAAATTCTGTAAGTCAGTCTGGAGACTACCTCTTATGAAATTTCTAAGGCGTCACAGGGGTTTAAACCCATGTGGAGAGACGCCATGATTGTGTTCAATAAGACGGATACGACGAACTATCTGTTCCTCAGAACTTGATAGTGAACGTAAGCATCTTCAATAACGCATGATCTATCTGTCTTTAGGGAGGCACATACAGCACACCTATAATATCGCAAGTTGTTCTCCTATTATCTTAAGAGATTTAAAACAGATCACCAATAACAACAACATTACCTAGGGAGTCCGATTTATTGAGTACTTTAGAAATGATAAGGTTTTATATTTGGTTCTGCCTTCGTTCATCAATGATTATTAAACAAAAAGCATATCAAAACTGTATGAAACAGATTCACAATCAAATGTGTGTCTATTCTTCATTTTTTATGTCTTTTTCTTCGTTTCATTTAGCTCCAGCTTGGAGAAATATACATTTAATCAGCATAAATATGAACAATGAATAAAAACAGAGTTTTGTGGGTAGTTTCAGTTTTTGACATGACTTAAGAATATGAAATGTTTTACATGTAAAATGGTTATATAAACAGAATTAAAACCTACATAGTTTCTACAAAAAGGATAGCTAGGTGGAAATAGCAATTTATTCTTGTCTGTCTGGTAGTCACGAGGAAACATTCAAGGTTACTTATTTACTCTCCTTATCATATATTATCACATTTTACCACGTGCGATCACAAAACCCCCACATTTCCACATTAAAGCGATTTACAGCTAGGTAATGGCTGTGTTATTAGAGGCCGTATTTTGATGTACATTTGTAGTATTTATTCATCTGTAAAACGGGATTGTAAGCTGTCATAACAAAATTATACTGACTTTCATTACGTAAAACAAACACTGATCAAAGAAGTCTTTGTACCAACCTATTTAGATTGACGCTACAACGAACTACTTGGCGATTTACAAGTTAACTCTAACACTCAGTCAAACCAGGTTTTTTTTTTACCTCATCACGTTTGTTAATGTAAATATTCATTCAAATTAAGCTTTTCGTCAAGAATACGTAAGTTATAACCGGCATCTTTAATCTAAATTATGATAGGTGTTGAGACAATGCATTCTAAGAGGAAAATTGAGGTCCACAGAAACGAACATGTTTAATGAAGTCAATGTGATACGATTTGTTTGCCAACATCATTAAGTCCATTTGATACAAGCAGGGTATTGGAAAGAACATTGGTACTGGTACCGTACTTGTGAGAAAATACCAGGTAACCATTTTAGAAACACTTAATGCTAAATATTGGCGTAAGTTCAAGCCAACTTCCCCTTATTTCAATATTGAGCAAAGCAATGATGCAAAATGACACATTATTTGAAACGTCTGGTCAAGACGCTTCTAATGACATGTCATCGCAATATTGTACTTTCATATAAGAACATATCCATGTTTATCAGTTTTGACTTCGGCAAATATTTCCTTTATCCTGCTGGGTAGTTGTCTAAAAATAGATTTTTGTGTCGTCTGCTTTCAGTAACCTTAAACATCTGCTCAATTTCGACGAAGAAAGATACCCAGAGAGATAAGCAGGTCAGATCACAGACACGCCGATAATTTTCTTGGCGACTGACCTGGATCTAACCTGTTTGCATAAGCATGAAGTCGGTTCCAACATTATAAGGGTTGAGTCACTTAGTAAAATGATACCAGGAGCATGTATAGGTGTGCTGATCCCAGTGATATTACATCTGTTAGTCCTTATAGAACAATTTGACAAGAACAGTGTGTATACCCCGCGATATTACAGTTCTTATAGAACAACTTGACAAGAACAGTGTGTATACCCCGCGATATTACACCTGTTAGTCCTTATAGAACAACTTGACAAGAACAGTGTGTATACCCCGCGATATTACAGTTCTTAAAGAACAACTTGACAAGAACAGTGTGTATACCCCCGCGATATTACATCTGTTGGTCCTTATAGAACAACTTGACAAGAACAGTGTGTATACCCCGAGATATTACACCTGTTAGTCCTTATAGAACAATATGACAAGAACAGTGTGTATACCCCCGCGATATTACATCTGTTAGTCCTTATAGAACAACTTGACAAGAACAGTGTGTATATCCCCGCGATATTACATCTGTTAGTCCTTATAGAACAACTTGACAAGAACAGTGTGTATATCCCCGCGATATTACATCTGTTAGTCCTTATAGAACAGCTTGACAAGAACAGTGTGTATATCCCCGCGATATTACATCTGTTAGTCCTTATAGAACAATTTGACAAGAACAGTGTGTATATCCCCGCGATATTACATCTGTTAGTCCTTATAGAACAACTTGACAAGAACAGTGTGTATACCCCGCGATATTACATCTGTTAGTCCTTATAGAACAACTTGACAAGAACAGTGTGTATACCCCCGCGTATTACATCTGTTAGTTCTTATAGAACAATTTGACAAGAACAGTGTGTATACCCCCGCGATATTACATCTGTTAGTCCTTATAGAACAATTTGACAAGAACAGTGTGTATACCCCCGCGTATTACATCTGTTAGTTCTTATAGAACAATATGACAAGAACAGTGTGTATACCCCCGCGATATTACATCTGTTAGTCCTTATAGAACAACTTGACAAGAACAGTGTGTATATCCCCGCGATATTACATCTGTTAGTCCTTATAGAACAACTTGACAAGAACAGTGTGTATACCCCCGCGATATTACATCTGTTAGTCCTTATAGAACAATTTGACAAGAACAGTGTGTATACCCCCGCGATATTACACCTGTTAGTCCTTATAGAACAACTTGACAAGAACAGTGTGTATACCCCCGCGATATTACACCTGTTAGTCCTTATAGAACAACTTGACAAGAACAGTTTGTATACCCCCGCGATATTACATCTGTTAGTCCTTATAGAACAATTTGACAAGAACAGTGTGTATACCCCCGCGATATTACACCTGTTAGTCCTTATAGAACAACTTGACAAGAACAGTGTGTATACCCCCGCGTATTACATCTGTTAGTTCTTATAGAACAATTTGACAAGAACAGTGTGTATACCCCCGCGATATTACACCTGTTAGTCCTTATAGAACAACTTGACAAGAACAGTGTGTATACCCCCGCGATATTACATTTGTTAGTCCTTATAGAACAACTTGACAAGAACAGTGTGTATACCCCCGCGATATTACACCTGTTAGTCCTTATAGAACAACTTGACAAGAACAGTGTGTATACCCCGCGATATTACATCTGTTGGTCCTTATAGAACAACTTGACAAGAACAGTGTGTATACCCCCGCGATATTACATCTGTTAGTCCTTATAGAACAACTTGACAAGAACAGTGTGTATACCCCGCGATATTACATCTGTTAGTCCTTATAGAACATCTTGACAAGAACAGTGTGTATACCCCGCGATATTACACCTGTTAGTCCTTATAGAACAACTTGACAAGAACAGTGTGTATACCCCCGCGTATTACACCTGTTAGTTCTTATAGAACAATTTGACAAGAACAGTGTGTATACCCCCGCGATACTACATCTGTTGGTCCTTATAGAACAACTTGACAATAACAGTGTGTATACCCCGCGATATTACATCTGTTAGTCCTTATAGAACAACTTGACAAGAACAGTGTGTATACGCGATATTACATCTGTTGGTCCTTATAGAACAACTTGACAAGAACAGTGTGTATACCCCCGCGTATTACATCTGTTAGTCCTTATAGAACAACTTGACAAGAACAGTGTGTTTACCCCGCGTATTACGTCTGTTAGTCCTTATTGAACAACTTGACAAGAACAGTGTGTATACCCCGCGATATTACATCTGTTAGTCCTTATAGAACAACTTGACAAGAACAGTGTGTATACCCCGCGATATTACATCTGTTGGTCCTTATAGAACAACTTGACAAGAACAGTGTGTATACCCCGCGATATTACACCTGTTAGTCCTTATAGAACAACTTGACAAGAACAGTGTGTATACCCCGCGATATTACATCTGTTAGTCCTTATAGAACAACTTGACAAGAACAGTGTGTATACCCCCGCGTATGACATCTGTTAGTCCTTATAGAACAACTTGACAAGAACAGTGTGTATACCCCCGCGTATTACACCTGTTAGTTCTTATAGAACAACTTGACAAGAACAGTGTGTATACCCCGCGATATTACACCTGTTAGTCCGTATAGAACAACTTGACAAGAACAGTGTGTATACCCCCGCGATATTACATTTGTTAGTCCTTATAGAACAACTTGACAAGAACAGTGTGTATACCCCCGCGATATCACATCTGTTAGTCCTTATAGAACAACTTGACAAGAACAGTGTGTATACCCCCGCGTATTACACCTGTTAGTTCTTATAGAACAATTTGACAAGAACAGTGTGTATACCCCTCGATATTACATTTGTTAGTCCTTAAAGAACAACTTGACAAGAACAGTGTGTATATCCCTGCGATATTACATCTGTTAGTCCTTATAGAACAACTTGACAAGAACAGTGTGTATATCCCCGTGATATTACATTTGTTAGTCCTTAAAGAACAACTTGACAAGAACAGTGTGTATACCCCCGCGATATTACATCTGTTAGTCCTTATAGAACAACTTGACAAGAACAGTGTGTTTACCCCCGCGTATCACACCTGTTAGTTCTTATAGAACAATTTGACAAGAACAGTGTGTATACCCCCACGATATTACATCTGTTAGTCCTTATAGAACAACTTGACAAGAACAGTGTGTATACCCCCGCGATATTACATCTGTTAGTCCTTATAGAACAACTTGACAAGAACAGTGTGTATACCCCGCGATATTACATCTGTTAGTCCTTATAGAACAACTTGACAAAAACAGTGTGTATACCCCGTCATATTAGATCTGTTAGTCCTTATAGAACAACTTGACAAGAACAGTGTGTATACCCCGCGATATTACATCTGTTAGTCCTTATAGAACAATTTGACAAGAACAGTGTGTATACCCCCGCGATATTACATCTGTTAGTCCTTATAGAACAACTTGACAAGAACAGTGTGTATACTCCCGCGATATTACATCTGTTAGTCCTTATAGAACAATTTGACAAGAACAGTGTGTATACCCCCGCGATATTACATCTGTTGGTCCTTATAGAACAATTTGACAAGAACAGTGTGTATAACCCCGCGATATTACATCTGTTAGTCCCTATAGAACAATTTGACAAGAACAGTGTGTATACCCCCGCGATATTACACCTGTTAGTCCTTATAGAACAACTTGACAAGAACAGTGTGTATACCCCGCGATATTACATCTGTTAGTCCTTATATAACAATTTGACAAGAACAGTGTGTATACCCCCGCGATATTACATCTGTTGGTCCTTATAGAACAACTTGACAAGAACAGTGTGTATACCCCCGCGATATTACATCTGTTGGTCCTTATAGAACAACTTGACAAGAACAGTGTGTATCCCCGCGATATTACATCTGTTAGTCCTTATAGAACAACTTGACAAGAACAGTGTGTATACCCCCGCGATATTACATCTGTTAGTCCTTATAGAACAACTTGACAAGAACAGTGTGTATACCCCGCATATTACATCTGTTAGTCCTTATAGAACAACTTGACAAGAACAGTGTGTATACCCCCGCGATATTACATCTGTTAGTCCTTATAGAACAACTTGACAAGAACAGTGTGTATACCCCCGCGATATTACATCTGTTAGTCCTTATAGAACAACTTGACAAGAACAGTGTGTATACCCCGCGATATTACATTTGTTAGTCCTTATAGAACAACTTGACAAGAACAGTGTGTATACCCCCGCGATATTACACCTGTTAGTCCTTATAGAACAACTTGACAAGAACAGTGTGTATACCCCGCGATATTACATCTGTTAGTCCTTATAGAACAACTTGACAAGAACAGTGTGTATACCCCGTCATATTACATTTGTTAGTCCTTATAGAACAACTTGACAAGAACAGTGTGTATACCCCCGCGATATTACACCTGTTAGTCCTTATAGAACAACTTGACAAGAACAGTGTGTATACCCCCGCGATATTACATCTGTTAGTCCTTATAGAACAACCTGACAAGAACAGTGTGTATACCCCGAGATATTACACCTGTTAGTCCTTATAGAACAACCTGACAAGAACAGTGTGTATACCCCCGCGATATTACACCTGTTAGTCCTTATAGAACAACTTGACAAGAACAGTGTGTATACCCCGAGATATTACACTGTTAGTCCTTATAGAACAACTTGAAGGTAGAACAGCGTGTATACTCGCGATATTACATCTGTTGTCCTTATAGAACAACTTGACAAGAACAGTGTGTATACCCCCGCGATATTACATCTGTTAGTCCTTATAGAACAATCCTGACAAGAACAGTGTGTATACCCCCTCGCGATATTACATTTGTTAGTCCTTATAGAACAACTTGACAAGAACAGTGTTTATACCCCCGCGATATTACATTTGTTAGTCCTTATAGAACAACTTGACAAGAACAGTGTGTATACCCCCGCGATATTACACCTGCTAGTCCTTATAGAACAACTTGACAAGAACAGTGTGTAAACCCCGCGATATTACACCTGCTAGTCCTTATAGAACAACTTGACAAGAACAGTGTGTATACCCCTGCGATATTACATTTGTTAGTCCTTATAGAACAACTTGACAAGAACAGTGTGTATACCCCCGCGATATTACACCTGTTAGTCCTTATAGAACAACTTGACAAGAACAGTGTGTATACCCCCGCGATATTACATCTGTTAGTCCTTATAGAACAACCTGACAAGAACAGTGTGTATACCCCGAGATATTACACCTGTTAGTCCTTATAGAACAACCTGACAAGAACAGTGTGTATACCCCCGCGATATTACACCTGTTAGTCCTTATAGAACAACTTGACAAGAACAGTGTGTATACCCCGAGATATTACACCTGTTAGTCCTTATAGAACAACTTGACAAGAACAGTGTGTATACCCCCGCGTATTACATCTGTTAGTCCTTATAGAACAATTTGACAAGAACAGTGTGTATACCCC